>CM019151.1:171850976-172443832 GCA_009733165.1 Naja naja
TATGCATTTATTTTCCACCTACCTGGACTCGAGGTGACTCTGGGCTGCTTACAGTATTAAAAGCTGTGAAACCATAAAACATAAATATTTCTATAGACAATAAAACAATTACAATCAAGAGTAAAATTATAGTTGAAAGACAGTGATGGAGGGAATATGTTGTAGAGGATTTTTTTCTTAATCTGTCAACTACCATGATATTGTCCCATTGGGGCACCAGGCCAACTGGTAGAGCGGGTTCAGGATCTTATGGAAGGTCAGAAAGTGTGAACAGATCTCATGTCCAGGAGAGGTTCGCTAGTCTAAAGCAGGAACCATGGCAGAAAAGGCTCTCCCTGGGACCCCACCAGCTAGAATTCCTTGACTGACAGGTCCTGCAATATGCCTTCTGCTGGCACAGGTAGGTCCCACTGGGATGAGACAGTTCCTCAAGAAACCTGGATCCATACCATGCAGGGTTTTAAAGGTCTGTGCAGGAGGGCTTCAATTTTTAGCAAGGAGTTCTCTGCCTGGCTGCTGGGTGGGTGTTGCCATGGTGGGTGTGGCCTAGTCAGCCTCCCTGCACAGGGCAGGAGGGCATTTGCCTCCCTCCTGAGGCTTTCCTTCGGAGGGTGAAATGGCCTCCACGGGCTCCAGAGGTTGTCTGGAAGCTGGAAACGAGCCCATTTCCAGCCTTCCCAAACTTCTGGGAGGCCCGTTTTTCCTCCCTGAGCCTCCATATGTTCCCTGCACTTACCTGCATCCAAAATGGGCCCATGGGGACTCCTGGAAGGGAGGGGCAGGATGGGTGGGGCCATCCAGGAGTGGGATTTAGGGTTCTCCTAACTGTGCAGAATCTTAACTAGGGGTTCTCCTGAACCCCTGCAACCTCCATCAGCCCACCCCTGTCCATGTGCATTGTTTACAGCATTGAGGTTCTGCAGGCAACTTACCTGTTTTTGGATGAAACTATCAAAGGTGATTTTTTAGGGAACAGAAAGAGAAATCTTGGCCAGTCAATGACACATATTCAGCAGCAACTGAAGGATGGGAGAAAGGATCATAACCATCAGAAATCAGTAGATGAAGTAATATTTATTCTGGTCTATGATAATATATATTAATGTCACAATGAAACCAGAATTATTCCTATTGGGTTGTATGGAACTAGAAAAGAAATATGGGAAATTTATGTTATATATGGTAATTGCAGCAAGAATGTTATGTGCACAAAGTTAGAAAGCAGTGAAATACCTATAGTGGAAGACTGGATTAGAAAAGTAATTGAATTTGCCAAAATGGTGAATCTGACCAGATTAGCAAGAGGGTGGGGGTGGGAGGAAAATGACACAAAATTTTCCTGAAAGATTGGAAATCTTATATGGGCTTTTGTTGACCAAAATGATGATTTATTTATTTGGAGATTATATCCAAAGAGGTTTGGGAAAATAATAAAATGATAATTACATAATAAAGAGGGGCAGAAGTTATTTTTTCTTTTCATTTTTCTCTTTGTTACTATCTGCTTTTCTTTATCTTTGCTGGATTGAAAAATTCTAACATAGATAAATATATATAAACTTGTAAGGTGCAATCATATGTTGGGCTAAATACTACTAATCAAGGGTTGGCTTGTAACTCATGTAAGATAAGTCAATACCTGTGTCTAATATACCTACTGGAAATCTCCAAAATAATTGCACGCAAAGCCCTTTTCCATTTAATTATTAAGTTCCTTATCTGATGCTTTGAGCTTTTTAGACAAGTCTTGACTGTTTAGCAATGTAGCTTTGGATAATGAACAATCACACTGCCAGATTCTGTACTCCTTCATTAATGTTCTGTTTAAGAGAAAGGCTAAACAAAATCAATTTGGTATTAAATACTGCTATTCCTCAACTTACAGCCATTATTGGGATCAAAATTTTGTTTGTTGAACAAAGCGGTCATTAAATGAGATGCCCAAATGACTGCTCTGCTCAATGATCGCAATCCCAACTCTCCCAGTTGTGGTCATTCAAGAGATGGAGTGAAAGATCTGCCTGCTGAAGGGGCACAAGGAACTCAATGCGTAGAAGGGAAGTCCTGGGCTGGAGAAAGGAACAGAGGTGGTATTCAGCCAATTCTGACAGGTTCTGGAGAACCAGTAGGAAATTTTGAGTAGTTTGGAGAACTAGTAGATATCATCTCTGGTTCTCCCCACCACCAATCTATTCGCTGCCTCCCATTCCCAGCTGGGTGTTCTGTTGTTGCCCTGCACAGGAGAACGGAGCTGGAAAGCAGGTTAATGGGGTGAGGAGGAAAGGGCATTTTACAGTATCCTTCCCTGGAGTGGGGTGGAAATGGAGATTTTGCAGTATCCTTCCCTGCCATGCCCACCAAGCCACGCCATATCCACCAAGCCACACCACGCCTACCACGCCACACCATGCCCACAAGCCACGCCCACAGAACTGGTAGTAAAAAAATTATACCAACACTGGAAAGGAAGCTTGAATCATGAAGATCCGAGCTTCTTTTTCCAGCCTGCTGCAGAAGTCCTACCTCGCTGTGCATGGAGTGGTGGGGAAATCCTTGGGCAGGATTCAAGAACAGCAAACTTGATTTAATGGAAAGGATGGGTATCCATTAAATCCAAATGTCATTTTATATTCTTATTTTATGCATGTGTAAATTGGCAATTGCACAAAAATGTCCATACATAGAAACTTACAGAGTACAGACCGATTTTCTCCACTACACCGAGGTCCACTAAATTAGAATTTACAGGAAAGTAATACATGTATCATTTAAAGGATAATCAACCTGCCTGGAAAAGCACCAGCCTGAAGATGGCAGACCTGTTGAAACATCGCCAAGATACTCTCAATCTTATCGGAAAAGACTGAACATGCCAAGACACCTGTACCCATGAAAATCTATGAAAACAAATATATATATATATATATATATATATATATATATATATATATATATATATATATATTTTGTTTTCGAGATTTTCACGGTAAAGGTATGTAGGTCTTGGTGTATTCGGTCTTGTCCCGTAGGATTGAGAATACCTTGGCAACGCTTCGACAAATCTCATCCGCCATCTTCAGGCTGGTGTCTTCAGCTTCGTTCTCCTGGGAGAAGACCTACATATATATATATATATATATATATATATATATATATATATATATATATTTGTTTTCAGATTTTCACGGGTAGTAGAACATATAAATAGCATCTTCAGGAGCTAGATCTGTTTGTATTTTGAGTTTGATGTATGCAGATTGGATGGTGAAAGCCATCCACCTGCATACATCAACTCCACAAACCAATCAAGAAGTAACAACACAGCCAACTCTAGAGTTTAAAAGGGGAAAACAGCCACAATCACACACTTCTCCCAGGAGAACGCTGAAGACACCAGCCTGAAGATGACGGATGAGACGCTGCCAAGGTATTCTAATACAGGACAAGACCCGAATACACCAAGACCTATATATATATATATATATCCATCATATTTTACCTGGGTACAAAATATTTCTACCTTATAAGAAGTCGTCTGAGTGCGTGTAATTGGAGGGTCACCATCATATTAATTTTGGCTCTACATACTGTCATGTAAATGCAATAATTTCCATTTTAATTTGATTTTTATGATCTCCTTAAAGATAGCACGTTGTCAAATTTCCTCATTTGTGATTTGAATTCAGAGCAAGATCTTTAGCATTTGGGTGACAGTTCTTTTGTTTTTTCATTTGATTTCGATAGATTGCACACTCCACAAAACTATGTTGTTGCTTTGGGCTCTGTTGAATAATTGCTTTTATCCAATTTAAAGCTGAGCTGTGCTGCTGTCTTGCAAAATATATTGGTCAATTTATATATGCTTTGGCCAAGATAGATATAAGAATAGAAGACTTGCATTAAGAAAATGTAAATACGGTATATGCAGTTGTACAGGTAAAATGCTAATGGTTGGTTCCAGTTCTCTGGGCAGTTGATTTTTTCAGAGATTGATTGATAGGATTGATTTTAGCATACTATCTTTATGGGATGTTGAGGCATTTAAGGCATTTGTTATTAACAGTTACACAGACTGAGTAGAGAGGCACAACCTAAACACTTCAACAGATAGATTTCTAGCTTATATTATGAAATTTCATTTGGTTCAAGGTCTGTAAGATGCCTAGCCAGCTTCAGGGCAACCCTGTAGAACTTCTTCAGGGCAACAATTGTAGAAAGCTGGATACAGTATCAAGAATCCTTAGCACTCACCTTGTTTCATTTCCATTCCCCTTATAATAACAATTATTATTTCTTCATACCAAACTTGAAATCCATACCAAACACAGCTCTTCATGAATGGAGACTGCCTACTTAAGAGTGCGAAAATATGAGATGACCTGAGAGACCATATTGCTTGTTGGACATGCTGCTGCTTTTCTAATCTTGGGCCCCAAAATATAATATAGGTCCTGTCCCAAATTGGGACAAGTAAATATAATTCCAATTCCTTTTGTATGTGTATAATATATATGTATATATACATGTATATGTATATCTCTTTCTGTGTGTATACACATACATGAATGTGTGTGTGTATATACATACCATATGTATATGCATATATATGCGTGCATGTGTGTGTGTGTAATGCTTTGAATGGCATGGTAACCTTGTGGTGAAGATGCTGGCCTCCCACTCGGAAGGTTGAGGGTTTGATCATAATTAGCTGATATTTCTAAAAAAAAAACTGCTGGCATTAGGAAAGGCATCCGGCCAGTAAATGCTCAGTTCCATTCAGTCACCCCGACTCTTGTTTTGCCTTGGGGTTTTAATAAAATAAATGTATTAAGTCTCAACACACCTGTTTTATTGCACTTTTAAAGGAAAAAAATGGTACTTCCCACTGTTAATGGTTTACTGCTAATGTTATAGGAGCATGATCTGGAAGATGGAATCTGTGCTCTTGTGTAAAGTATTGTTCAAATTATTCATCATCCATTTGTTCCAAACAAATACTGGAAGATCAATTATCTTTTTTAAGATGATATTTTCAATCTTTCATTGGCTTTTGTTTATTAGTTTTATTAGATTTATATCCTAGCTTTCATTTATTTATTTCATTTATTAATTAATTTATTTCCACCTATATGGATACCACTTTCTACAGCAACTCTGAGCAACCCACAAAGTTTAAACAGAAATCACAGTATCAAACCTTAAAACCTGCAAGGTTAGACGTCGAATCAAAACAAAACTTTCTGCCGAGAGTGAAAAGCTGTGTCATAAAATAGTACCCATCCAGGCATTATTTTAAGAGTTCTAAATAGCATACATGGTTCTTCTCCTAAGTTTTATCTACAAAAACAACAACTCATTGAGATAAAGCTGAAAGATAGTGAGACACTCAGGAATTTCCAGTGCATTCCATAACAGGGGGGGAAACCCTCACAATTCTGGGTCTCTCTACTCTAGGCCTCCATTTTGGTTGCTATACCATGTTACTTTATAGCAGGGGTGGAATTTATTTATTTGTTTGTTTGTTTGTTTGTTTATTATAACTGAAGGTGGCTGATACGTCTATTTCTTCTCCTATTGTCCCCACAATGACCCTGTGAGTTGAGTTGGGCTGAGAGAAACTGACTGGACCAAAGCCACCTTGCCAGATTTCCTGGCTGAGGTGGGACTAGAACTCACAGTCTCCTTTTGACTGACTCAAACCAGTTGGCTTTCAAGCTTGAAGCTAGGCTAGAAGTCATTGTCTTTTGGTGATTGGTGCAAAGTCACCTATTTGCAGAGGAAAAGAACAGTCTGAGCTGGAAGGCAGAATTAAATATTTAATCAGTTTGGAGTCATTTCATTGCCAAAAGACCCAAGTCCAGCCCCTGTATGAATTCCATTGACCCTTATCTAGCACCAATTTAGCTTTGACCATCAGTTGATTGGATTCTGGTGCATAAGTAGAAATAAACTCTTATGTGCTTTGAAATAAATGAATGCTCTTGCACCTGACACTCAGCTGGTTTTCATGCCTAAGGCAGGACTAGAACTCACAGTCTCCTGCTGGTTGGCTCAAAGTCATCCAGCCAGCTTTCATGTTGGAGGTAGGACTTGAACTCACAGTCTCCTGATTTCTAGCCTGTAGTTTAACCACTAGATCAAACTGGCCAGTTCAGGTAGCCTTTGTTTAGTCATCTTTTATTACACCTGAAACCTGGACGAATTTGGGTTTGGTTAAGCAGTGATGATTCAGTCTGCTCTGCCAAAACTTTCAAAAATGGGGTGGTTTGAAACCAAACATTGCTTCCCATTTCATGCATATTCCTCTTTAATATCTTTGAATAGCTCAGGAAGCTGCAGCCTTCTTCTTCAAGAGGCTACGCGGGTTGTGATGGGAGTTTTCCGGTAATCCCATGTTACACCCCTCCTGCACGAGCTGCATTGGTTACCGGTTGCCCTCCAGGTGAGATTCAAGGTGTTGGCATTAACATTCAAGTCCTTCATGACTTGGGTCTGGGGTACTTGTGGGAGCGTCTCTTGCCAATGATGAATACCGATCACCCTGTGCGTGTGCACAGACGGGGACTCCTCGGGGTGCCGTCTGTGAGACAGTGTCGGCTGGCGGTGCCTCGGGGAAGGGCCTACTCTGTTGCAACTCCCGCCTTGTGGAACCAACTACCTTTGGAGCTCCGTTTGGCTCCTGACCTTCGCTCTTTCCACCGTGACTTGAAGACTTGGCTGTTTGAACAGGTCGGGCTGGACTGACCTCTTTGAGGGGGGAGGTTTAATGAATTTTAAATTGATTTTAGCAATTGGGCTTGTTTAGTTTAATTCTTTTTAAAATATTTATTGTGGTATTTTAATTGTGAGCTGCCCCGAGTCCTCTCGGAGAGGGGGCGGCATACAAGTCCAATTATAAATAAAATAAATAAATTCATTCCCAGCTGCACAATCCATCTTTTTCCACCTTTCTTACTTGACACCATGTTTCTTTTGAAATTAAACTTAACTCTGACTCTTTAAGGCACAGGAGCTGTACTCACTGACCTTTTCTAACATACCAGGTTTTATGTGAATTTGACATGTAGCAGGAAGACATTTGAGGGGAATGGAAAAGGTTGGTGATCACAGTGTTTCTTCCATCCTAACTCCTTGTATGTCAAAACATTGAAGGCAGGTAGTATAATGGGGTTAGCAGCATTCTCAGATGCATTTTGATTTGTCTGCTCTACCTTCAGGAGGGAAAGCATGGCTTGGAGGAATCTTCAGGCTTGTTCATACCACCTACCCAATCACAAGTTCCTCTGTTACTTTAGAATGAGAGAATCCCAGGAGACTCAGGAGAGACCAAGGGAAAACTAACAGGTTGTGTCTTAATTCTGGACTGCCACCTTCAGAAAAAAAAAAATGGAGTCTTCTATCTTAATCCTACCATTTTTAAGCAGTGGCTTAGGATGCATGTCTTTGTGCCAGAAAGTTGAAGAACAGCCAAGGGTCAATCAGCTGGACTGGGGCCAAGATTATTCATGATGCGCTCCTGTCACTCAAAAGATCAAAGGTGCTCTTTTTCTGTCTGTAAAGATGTCAGAAAAGAAGAAAAGAAAAGCGGTGCGCCAGGCATTTCGGTTGTGTAAATCAGCAAAGCAGATGAAGGAATGCTATAGCAACATTGCATCTGTGTAGCTCTGGGAGACTGACAGATACAAGGCTGCTTTTGTGGGCAGCCTGCCAACTGTCTTTATCTCAGGATGTGAAATATTCATATTTTTCCACAGTATGCAAAACAGAGCGACGGCGGCCTGGATGAAATCTTTCTATGGTTATTTCTACTTTCCTCAGTGCTTATAGTGTCATGTTTGGGACACCCACCATGACGAAGTCAATTTGTGATTTTGGCAATGAATCGTACCTGATTTGAACAGGCAGCCATCATGTTCACAGCACCAAAATCTTCAGAGTTCTGACTCAGAAGCATGACTTTTTTCCCCTGCTTAAAGGTCTTGCTGTTTTCACGCCCTCCATGTTGATTTTGCTTCATGACACCTAATAATTATTAATACTAGCAGCCATATAACTGCGGCAGCTTTGAGCAACTGATTCAATAGCAGGCCTTATTATGTGGACTACCTGTGACCTTTCTTTTCATGAATTCAATAAGATTGCTTGTTTATTGTTTACATTTTTATATATCTACTTACAGAACTTAAATCTTTACATATTCCTCTTTTCCGCCACTTGTTTGTGCAGCGAATGTGACATTTTTATTCTAGCAACAACAAAAAAAAGACAGATTGTTTAGATGGCCGATTAATAATGAAGTGTCACTTTTCATACATCCAATCAGTTTTGATCTGAAATGAATGGTGCAGTTACCGATACTCCTCAATTTATAATCACAGTTGGGTCTGGAATTTCCATTCCGGTTGTTAAAGGAGTCTCATCTAATTTTATGAAGATTGTTGCAGTTGTTAAGTGAATCGGGCAGTCGTTCAGCAAATCCAGCATTGCAACAGTTGTAAGGGAGGAATTGTTGTAAGTCACTTTTTTTGCAATGCCTTCATACCTTTGGATAGTCACTAAACCAAGGTCAGAGTCCACGTGAACCATCAATTCATTACACTTACCTGATTGTTCTAGGCCTCAATGTCTTCTGTTAGTTCCCAGAAATGGGAGAATAAAAGTTGTTAAATTTTGCAGTCTTTGCAACAGCAAATGTTTCTGATACCATTGTGCAGTGGACACACAAGTTACTCACACAGATTAACTCTATGGGGACTGGAGACTAAAACATATGAAGAACGGTTATGGAATTGGGCATGGCTAGTCTAATGAAGAGAAGGACCAGGGGAGACAGGATAGCAGTCTTCCAATATTTGAGGGGCTACTACAGAGAGGAAGGGGTCAAGCTATTTTCTAAAGCACCCAAAGGCCAGACAAGGAATAATGGATGGAAACTGAACAAGGAGAAATTTAACCTGGAAATAAGGAGAAACTTTCTGACAGTGAGAACAATCAACCAATGGAACACCTTGCCCTCAGAAGTTGTGGGAGCGCCATCACTTGAGACTTTCAAGAAGAGATTTGAGTGCCATTTGTCAGAAATGGTGTAGGGTCTCTTGCTTGGGCAGGGGTTGGACTAGATGACCTACAAGGTCCCTTCCAACTCTGATTATCTGTTATCTGTTAACTCCAAGGTCAACTTTAGACCAACAAAGCAAAACTTGTTGCAAGTAAGCAAAACCCCAATCAAGAAATTGCCAAAGAAGCCATCAGTAAACAGCCCAGCCAAAGAATCTCTAAGACCATTCCCACCCACACAGACAAGCAAGTCACCAGAATATAACTGACAGCAAACAGAACTCCTTACTAGCACTGATGATGTTACCTTGTTAGGGTAATGAAACGTCTGCAAGAAAACAAGCAAGCGCAGAGTAGCAATTCATACTTGCCTGCATAGGCAGAAGCTAAAGCAGTGCAGCATTTGACATTTTTTTCCTCTTGGGGGCTTGGCTGTAATACTCTAGGAACTGTACTCAATGTGAAAATGTCATATTAATGGAGAAACAATTGACATTTATTAAAATTGCTGCCTGATGTATCCTGTCATAAAACTAAGGGTCTTTAGATAAAATATATCAGTATGCCACTGAAAAAAAAACATGAATAGCCTTTTCCTCAGAATGCGCTGAAACATCCAGTAACTCAAATGGGAGGTCATATGCTTGCCATATAATCCCACATCAAACCTGACCCATTAGTCAAAGGCCAGGTAATGCACACCACTCTTCCAAAGTGATGCTATAGAACGTCAATTTCTATGAGAGCAGCTAAAAGCTGCAAATTGTGGTTGCAAAGCAAAGCTGGAAATGAAACAGCTTCTGCTGTGTTTGCTATCAGTATTTTCAATAATAATAAAAAAAGACCAAAAAACCAAAGCAATGTTGTTTTACCCCATCGTGTTCAATAAAATCCTTCACATCCTCAGAAATGCCCTGTGATGCTAGTCATAAGTTGTCAGGACTATTTAATGTTATTTCATTGTCATATAACTCACTGGGCGTAGAAATCAGGTTTTGTTTTGTTTGAACACCGCAGGTCAGTTGCATTGATTACTCAAGTCTTTTCTAAGCTCAGTGTAAGTACCCTAAAGGTGTAAAATCAGGAATGGTTTGGAACAGGTTATTTGAAGGGCTGTTTCATAAATCTGTCCAGGCTTCAGCTCAGCTTCAAAGGTTTTATTTCTGGCCCATCACTAAAGTGGTTGATATTAGGAATGCAGCATTTTCAATGGGTGATCCCAACCCATGTGGAATATCTTGTGCCAAAAACTCAAGCAGCTTTTGTGCGAGGGTGATATATTCTCAACCTTCCAGAGATGCCAGTTGTTGGAGATGTTTGCCATACACCCAAACCACAGCAGTGCTAAATCACATTCACAGAAATCCTCCAGGAGATGATTTTGTTAGAATGCAACATGTGTGTTTATCTTTTGGCTTTTGCTTTAGCCATCCTGTATGTTTAATCACAGTTCAATGTCATGGTGGAATTTTTCCTTATATTGCACTTCATTAAATGAGCTAAGAGAGGCATATGTGAATTCTTCCCCCACTTTAAATTCCTCTAGATTAACGTCTGTGGACCCATTTCATGGCCATCAATTCCAAAACGTCAGCACTTACTTGCCTCAATAATAACTTCTATTAAAATGACTATGAGAGCAATACAGATAAAGCATTCATGACCTTTCTACCCAAACTGGAAAACTGAAAATGGGATATTACTTTAACCCCTGAAGCAATGTATGTTTATATATACTTTTTGAATTTTTGTTTGGAGTGTTGGCATTTTGTGGGCCAGTCAGAAATTTGCAGTGGTGACTGGTATAAAAATAAAAATCAATTAGAAAATGATTGCATTTCATATTAAGGTCTTGGTTTTGAAATCAGAAGTTGGACTCGTGCTACTAAAAATACACTGTGTTGTGTGAAATGTAGGTCAGATGATCAGCTTAATGTTATATATCCAGGATGTGTAGGAGAAGGACAGGCAGAACCTGGGGATGGAGTCAAGAGAGGAACCAGCTTGGAACCTTACGTTTCCACTAATAATTTAAGTCTAACCCTTCTTGAATTCGGTTAACTTTTATCTAGTGCTGACTGTTAGTTGACTAGATTCTTGTGTATAGGCATAAGTAACAGGGTGGATAAAAATCAATGATTTTTTTAAAAAAAATTAAAAAATCAGATTTTTTACATTTAAATTGGTTTTTTTTAATTTAAATTGGATTTTTTTATTTTTATCAAATTTATTTTAATAAAATGCTTTTGGAGTAAAAATCTAAAGATAATTTTCTAATTAAGATACATTAATAATTTAGTTTATTCGGCGTGAAATGGAGCTTAGTTATGTAGCATGAGGCTGTATATTCTGCAATATTGGGGCTGTCAGTGAGTCAACAGCAGGTCAGAGGAGGAGCTGCTGCGGGACAGAAATGACAGTTGCTCTTTAAAAATTACGATTTAAATTGAGTTCATTTAAATCAAGCCTTTTACTGGTGATTTAAATCGACTTGATTTAAATCAAATCCACCCCGATGAACAATAAATCTGATTACCTGGAACTTAACATGTGTTCCTGATTCTTATACCTGACAGGAAATCTTTGACTTATGACCACAGTTTGGCCCAGAATTATGGCCATAAATCAATCCCGTCTTCAAGTGAGACATCCAGATGATCACCTCACTTAACAACCCTAAATTCTGTCTCTCCCCATTGTGGTCTTTAAATGGAGCACAGCATGTCTCAGGAAGTGGGGAAGCTGTGCCTATACTGCAGAACCTGCCCAGCTCAGATGAGGCCTATGCCAAACCTCCCAGGGCCTCCTCCACTCCCATTTACATAGTTTCCTGCCCCACTGGGTCTCACCCCAGTCCACCTTGCTCCAATTATCTCTTCTGAATAATTTTCCCCCAAAAGAGCACCCAGCTGATGTGATCCCAGGGCCTTCCTGCAGAAGCCACCTCATGTCATTTTGGAGGCATGTACCATTTCCACCATCTCTCAGAAGGTCACCCAATTTGAAAAATCACATCCCTCTGAGAGATTGGGAAAACAGTGAGCCGCTTCCAGAGGTGGTCTCTATAAAAGACTGTGTGTTGCATGTCCTGGGCGCTCTTTCTGAAAGGTGATCTTTAAAAGAATAAATAGAGGCATGGTGGATCAGGGAGGAGGCCCAAGGCTGTGAAATTAAGTTGGGTGAGAAGTGGGTCAAAGGCCTGTGGGATCCACCTGGGCAAGAAGTAGGACCAGCAGAGAAAGATGGGCAGACAGGCAGTGGTGGGATTCAATTTTGTTTACTACTGGTTCTGTGGATGTGGCTTGGTGGGCGTGGCTTCGTTTGGCTTGGTAGACGTGGCTTGGTGGGCATGGCAGAGGAAGGATAGTGTAAATCTCCATTCCCACCCCACTCTTGGCAGAAGGCTACTGCAAAATCCCATTCCCTCCCCACCCAACTAACCTGCTTTCCAGCTCCGTTCTCCTGTGCAGGGCAACAAAAGAAGACCCAGATGATCAGCTAGGACTTGGGAGGAAGAGAATCGATGGGGGCAGAGCCAGTCAGAGGTAGTATTTGCCAGTTCTCCAAACTACTCAAAATTTCTCCAGAACTGGTCAGAACCTGCTGAATAACACCTCTGTAGGTAGGGCAGTAGTAGCATCCTTGCGATCAGTCGTAAGGGTGGCCAGATTGCAAAGTGTCTAAATTGTGATCACATGACTGTAGGGGTGCTAAAGTAACTGTAACTTCTAATACAATTGTAAGTCCCTTTGTTCAGCACCACTGTAATTTTGAACAGCCACTAATGAATTATTGCAAGTTGAGGACTGGAAGTATACTTATTCTCTCCTCCATTAAAAAAAAGTCATATGTTTCAGCTGTGTTTGTTTGGTTATAGAAAGTTGGCAAATTGCAGCATTCCTGACTGTAACAAATCTCTGAGCGAAATCAAAATTGCTTTTCATTATTACCAGCATCTTTGTACTGTACTTGATTGTTATTCCATTTTCATGAAGATCTCTTGAGTTTTCAGGAATAAGGAGAGCGAAATAAACATGCTGCAGTATTTAGTGGTGTAGATCTCGCTTCATTGTTTTAAATTAAGTAATGCATAAAAATTAAGTGCTGGTTTGCTTTTGATGAATTTAACCTGCTGTCTTGTGTGATGTGCCTGTCACTTCATTAGATTCCTGAAAATGACATACGCTAAGCAAACCCACCTTGGACAAGATTGATCTTCTGTGATATATTTAGCTAATTGTTTCATTTTTCCCCACTTTAAAATATAATTAAGAGAGCAAATGTTGATAAATACAGTAACCGATGAGCACAAGGAGACTATACTACAAGAAACTGAAGTGAACCAGGGATGACAATCAACAGTCTATTGTCTATTTTATAGCTCTAGACTCCATAACATCACACAACTAAAATTTTCAGGAAATCAATGACTGCTGGTAACACAAATTTTCATTTTTAAACAGACTGGAGGCTAAAACATATGAAGAACAGTTGCAGGAATTGGATATGTCTAGTTTAATGAAAAAGGGACTAGGGATGATGTGATAGCAGTGTTCCAATATTTCAGGGGTTGCCACAAAGAAGAGGGGGTCAAGCTATTCTCCAAAGCATCTGAAGGCACAACACGAAGCAATGGATGGAAACTAATCAAGGAGAGAACTAACCTAGAACTAAGGAGAAATTTTCTGACAGAGCAATTAATCAGTGGAATGATTAAGTTCTGGGTGCTCCATTATTGGAGTTTTTAAAGAAGAGATTGGATAACCATTTGTTTGAAATGGTGTAGGGTCACCTCCTTAAGCAGGGGATTGGGCTAAAAGACCTCCAATGTCCCTTTTAACTCTGTTATTCTGTTTTTATCTAGACATTACAACTTGTTAGTTAACTCATCATTTTGCGTTAATGAAAGCAACAAATGAAAACATTAGCCTTTTCTTTCTCTTGTAATATTGCTTCATTGTAATTCCACTCTGGTAGTCTTTAAATGCCAAATATTAACAGAGGAGCTCAAGATATTTCAAGGGAAATTTTTCACCATTTTGGAGATGGTGAAAACAATGGTTAAATGCTCCTTATTATTTGCTGAGAAATAGCTCTGAAAAGAGAAAGAAAGAGAAATTATAATTGGACTTTGTAATAAGTTTAGGTACTGACCCAGAACCTCAGTCAACATCAGATTCTCCACCCACGTCATAAAAAGAAGCTGCAAGAGGGAGTAAATCTTTTTTATTGTCAACTGCAAAAGAGATTTTATTGCCACCTCTAGGAAAGCTAATAGGGCTATGTTAATCAGGCTATCTTTATTGAAAAAATCCCCAGCAATCTCAGTGATCAATAAGAGATACTCACCTGCCCATTCCATACAATTGGCATTGTCATGGAATTATGTATGTGTGCTTGTATGTATTTTTATGCAGTAATAAATGGAGGGGCTACTGTTCTTGACCTCGTCACTATCTCTGGCAAGACAGATGATTTTAGCCATGTCAGAAAGTTTAAAGTTCATTTCTAGAATTCAAAAATATAGTCCTTGGGCTTCGAAGAACACTAAATTGCTTATAAGAAAGGAAGATGAGAGATTCATTTCCAAGGAAGGAGAATGGAAATTAAATTTGGACTCACTTGGCGAATTTTCTCCTCTGCCATTTGAAAGCTAATGATAATAAGATTTCGTGCACAGCATCTCATGCATGTCCTTGGAATTGTAGGTACCCAGTAGAGCTTTAAATATAGATCTCTTTCTCTCCCTCCCTCCCTCTGGTTTGTTTTTAAAATAGATATACCTCCCACAAGAAAGACAAGGAAAAAAAGAATATTGTTTAAAACAATGTAATTAACACTACAGAGAGAGGGCACCCAGGCAGGAAAGAGAATAAATACAGAATAATTCAATAATATCACCATCAACAACAAAATATTTGGCAGGAAGAAGGCAGCAAAACGTACCCTGCTTGGATGGAAATCCCAAGGCAGGACTGCCTCCTATATCTACATTGTACAATTGAAAGTCCAAGTTACAATTTGTATTCAATTGGTGTATAATTTAAATAATCTAAGACTTAATTCAACAAGCCATCATTAAAACAATTGATGGCTGAATACAGTGTATGGATCCAGTTAAAATGTTAGTGATTTTCTACTGGGGACAAACTGCAGTTTCAATCTTTAATTGGCTATCTCACAGATAATATACGTCAGTGATCCTTCCAGAGGTTATCAGTATAGATAATTGTAGTCAGCTATAGGTGGTGCCCCGATCTTAAAAGTGAATGGTGTTATCTGTCATGGCAAGTTGGAATTATGGAAGCACTACAGACTCCAATATAGTATGCTATTATTGGATTTGACCCCCAAAAGGGGACATTTTACATTTTGCTGTGAATTAAAATTTGAGGTCAATAAGAATTTTCTATCTTTCCTTCTACTCTCACCCCAATCTGCAAATCACGGATAGTCACTCATGCGCTCATCACCTCCCGAATCGACTACTGCAATGCTCTCTACATGGGACTGCCCTTGCGGACCACCCAGAGGTTGCAGCTGGTGCAGAATGCAGCTGCACGGATTGTGATGGGGGTGTCCCAATACTCCCATGTTACACCCCTCCTGCGCGACCTGCATTGGTTGCTGGTTGCCTTCTGGGTGAGATTCAAGGTGTTAGTAACAACTTACAAAGTCCTACATGGCTTGGGTCCAGGGTACTTGCAGGAACGCCTCCTGCCAGCATCACATTCCGATCGCCCAGTACGCTCCCACAGGCAGGGCCTCCTTGGGGTACTGTCGGTTAGGCATTGTCGACTGGCGGTGTCCAGGGGTAGGGCCTTCTCTGTGGGAGCACCCGCCCTGTGGAACCAACTCCCCGTGGACCTCCGCTTGGCCCCCGATCTCCGCTCCTTCCTCCGGGACCTGAAGACCTGGCTGTTCCAACAGGCTGGTCTGGACTGACCTCGGGGGGAGGTTGGTTTTTAGCATTTGTTTTAATTAATTTTAAATTTTGTATAATACTGATTAGGCTTGTATTTGTTCAATGTTTGTACTGGGTTTCTTTTGCTGTTCGCCGCCCTGAGTCCTTAGGGAGAGAGGGCGGCATACAAGTCTAATAAAATAAATAAATAAATAAATAATCCATGGTCAGCAGAAAAATATACTATCCCAATAAATGGAAGGCATTTAACCCTATAGAAGAAAATGCCGCTTGGGGGAGCCAAAAAAAAAAGCCCTAGTAATAAGCAGGCATATACAATGGAATGAAGGCTATTGCTGACGCATTGGGTTGTGCTCCAAAAGAAAAAAAAATTGTAAGCCACCCTGAGTCTCCGGAGAAGGGCGGGATATAAATATGAATTTTTAAAAAAAAAATGAAAGGAGGGATTGAATTTTTCCTGTTTATTAAATATAAGTACATCCCAAATAAAAATGCTACTCAATGTTTCTGACTCAACCAATACTACTACTACTACTACTACTACTACTACTACTACTCTTCTTCCTCTTCTTCTTCCTCTTCTTCTCCTCCTCCTCTCCTCCCCCTCCTCCTCCTCCCCCTCCTCTTCCAACATGAAATGTAGAGAATGATCTTTCATACCTATAGATGTAAGACAGAATATCCCTATGGTACTGGTGACAGTTTGTCAGCTATACAAATCAAGACTCTAAAATAAAAGCAGAAGAAAAAGAAAAAGAAACATCAGTGCTTGTCAAAAATTTAATCTTGGAAGTGGAAACTGTCTCTTGAAATGTATGATAGGATTGTAGCATTATGTTCTTCCACCCCTTATCCCTTAAGAGTTAAGCATGATATCTTCATTGTTCGCCTCCCTGTGTATCTTTTCTCAGTCAGATTTCGGGACTGATTTATTTTCTTAAAAAATACTGTGTAACTATAACTCAATATACTGTCCAAATATTAATCATAACTTGAAAAACTCCTGAATAACTTAATGCCAGAGCTGTGCATAGGAAGCAGACTCCGTGCATCCTGAGAGTTGTGACTTCAGAGTCAACAACTAACTTTGGGGAAATCAGGAAAATTAAAACCACAATCATCATAAGGAAGACATAGCTTTAATAGAGAGATTTAATCACAAGAGATCCTGATTTTCAACCTTTTCAGCCTCAATCATTAATTGGAATGGAAGTAATACTGGACACAGATTGTTCTGGATCCTTTTCTAATAGCTAAGATCTTCCCATCTGCAGATGTCCTTTGTACAATACTAATATGAATTGGGTTTCTTTTTCATCATTGAAAACGGTTAGCATACTTGGAACTTTTGAGGTGAAAGGTTTACACTTAATTCTTTCTTTTCTTTTTTCTCTCCATGAGAAATTGTCATTTTGGAGTGATTCTAACTTAAAAATGTCTGTTAATTCTTTTATAATTTCTCACTTTTTTTCTTTCTGTGAAAGAAGCTGTTTTCCACGTTATTCTCAAGCCACTAATTGAAAAAGTTTGCATCCAGAAATATCCTAGTTATTTAATCAGAAATCATACACGCAAATCATTGAAAACAAATGCAAAAAAGCTGGCATCTTTGCCAAGCACTAAGAAGAATAGGCATTGTGACATAAATGATTAAAATTAAATATATTAAATTCTATTTTCAGTCATGGATGGTCAGAGGTATTGTCATAGAAAAACTTTATAGTACTTTTTGCTTCTGGGAAAAAAGTTTATTTTAACAATTTAATATTTTTTTAAAAAAGACAACAGATTATACACTATTCTCTATAATCGTGATGATGAACCTATGGCACGCGTGCCACAGGTGGCACGCAGAGCCATTTGTGTGGGCACGTGAGCCCCAGCCAAATTTACCTGCACTGCACATTAGTGCACCTCCCAGCTGATTTTTGGCCCGTTTGAGGCCATTTTCGCCCTCCCAGAGGCTCAAGGGAAGCCTCTGCAGCCTTTGGAGGCTGAAAAATGGGCCCGTTTTGCCACTTTCGGTATTTCCACACACACGTTTGGCACACCCCAACAAAAAGATTCACATCACTGCTCTATAATTATGCCACAAATGTCTGCATAGTTTGAATAAAAATATCTGAGAAATTAAACCAGAAAATAAACCTAACCCTACCAAACACATCTGAGCCCAAAATTTCTGTTGCTAAGTGAGAGTTTATTTTATTTTATTTTATTTTATTTTATTTTATTTTATTTTATTTTATTTTATTTTATTTTATTTTATTTTATTTTATTTTTTTATTTTATTTTATTTTATTTTATTTATTTATTTATTTATATGCCCTATCTCCCTAAGGACTCAGGGCAGCTTACAATACTAAAAACAACACACTAGAAATATTAAAAAGTGATTAAACCCAAAATCTCATAAATTAATTGAATTTAAAACAACACTAAAAAAACCCTCCCCCCCTCCATCAGTCTGGGTAGGCTTGTTGGAACAGCCAAGTTTTTAGGCCACGGCAGAAGGATCAGAGGCTCCAGGGGCAGCTGGTTCCAAAGGGTGGGTCCCCCACAGAGAAGGCCCTACCCCTGGGAGCCACCAGCCGGCATTGCCTGGCTGACGGCATCCTGAGGAGGCCCTGCCGGTGGGAGCGCATGGGTCATTGTGAAGCTGTTATTGGCAGCAGTTTTGCCCAATTTTACCACCTTTCTGGCCACAATTGTTAAGTGAATCACTGTAGTTGTTAAGTAACATGTTTTTAAGTGAATCTGGCTCCCCATTGACTTTGCACGACAGAAGGTTTCATAGGTGATGACATGACCTCAGGACTCTGTACCTATGTCACAAATATGAACTAGTTGCCAAGCTCCTGAATTTTGATCACATGACCATGGGGATGCTGCAATGGTCATAAGTGAGAAAAACGATGATGAGTCACTTTTTTCAATACCGTTCTAATATTGAACAGTCACTAAACAAACTGTTGTAAGTTAATGACTACCTGCATGAACAATATGCCCAGAACAATTATAGAAAGAGAGGAAAGTTGACTGACTCTAAAAACTGGGGTCTGAAGACAGGTATGAGGGAAATAAAAATGAGGGCATATAAACATGGACAAACATATTTTTGTTGTTGAGTGCTAAGTCATGTCTGACTTTTTGCAACCCCATGGACCATATTCCTGAGGCCTCAGCTGTCTCCCAGAGTTTGCTCAAAGGACAAATATTTCCCCATAATTTACTTTCTGGTGTACAGTATTTAAATCACTTCTCTTTCCTTTGGTTTATACTGAATATGAAAGAATAAACAATAAGTTTTAATGTCTTTTTAGTTCCCAGAGCAGATGGTCCTCTGTCTTTAGACCTGTGCTAAATCCTTTCCATAAACAACAACAACATGTTACTACCTGGAATTTGTGGTTTCAATTGAACTAGTCTTCATACCTAATGTACTCTAAGTTACTATTTGTCTTGAAAGTTTTGTGCTGGATATCAAGCATGAAACCTTACCCATAGTTGGTTTAGAATGATAATTCCACCAACAATCTTAATAGACTTGGGATTTTCTCATTTTTATTTAAAGATATTGATTATTTTACCAAATAAGAAGTCTTTGGTGAGTTTTAAAACTGGGGCATAGGTACCCCTTTGAGTTCCGCTTCTACCCACATAGCTGTAAATGTCCAATCCACTAATGAATGATGCCCCAAGTATTCTCATTAGTGCTTATGTACCAGATGGTGCTATATACGTTATTGGTCAACAGAGCAGGACTACAATGAAGACAAATTGAGCTAATAAAGTAGAACACACTGGTGAATTCCAAATAAGACTGCACATTCAGTTGGAGCCCCAGTACAAACCTATATTGTTATACAGAGAGTGGAGAAAGAACCTCATAAAATCCTGACAGGAGGGCAATCGGCTATGTTAATCGATGTAAGCAAAGCCTTGGAGTTCATAACCAGCAAAAGATAACTCAGATTAGATTATTTGAAAACAAACAACTGAAACAGTAACCGTGTTCAGAATGCTAATAGCAACTCAATTGCCTGTTTTCTCCAGCTGTGAATCTGGAATATGGCAGGAAATTTAGAGCCGGCTGATATAATGGAGCATTTGAGTTGCAATTAATTTTAATTTGACAATTACAAAAGTAATTGATTTAGGAACATAAGAGCGACCCCAGAGACTCTAGATGATGCCAAACTACTTCTCTAGTTCTTAAAGATGGTTTGTAATATGGGAAATATTTGAATCAGCAAATTGATTGAAGAGAATTGTTCATTTCCTGTGAAGTTTGGAGGAAGGGAATCTGAGTAAGAACAGGGTTTGACCAGTTTTGGCTGCCTTTTCTAGCCAACGAACTTGCTTCCTGCTTTCCAGAAGCAAAGGAATTGTCAGGAAACTCTAAGGATTCCTGTGCAAAAATCAAAGCATAGCTATTCTTTATGTGTAAGTCTTCATGGTTTGAATAGCTCCAATATCTCTTCAGAAAGAGGTTCCTTTGTTTCTGATGCTCAGCTACTTTAGAGAGAAGTTTGCAATTCTCTCCCATTAGCTCGATGGTGTCTATCTTGTGAAGCACGTTCTCTAATTCCCTATGTGTAACTATTTCTTCTTCTGTAACTGTTAATTTTGTTCCTTCACCATAATCAGTAATACTTCTTCCGCTGAAAAACAGCATATGTTTTACTTTGTCCTACTATTTGCCAGAATTAAAACTGTACCAACTGAGGCTGGTCTCAGATTTACTTAGTTCCAAGTTATTGCCCTTTCTCAATGCCAGAACTGCACTGAGGTAACCCTAAGTAGTTGATTGAACCTGGGACATTAATGATACAATAGCAATAGCACTTATATACCACTTCACAGTGTTTTACAGCCCTCTCTAAGTGGTTTACAGAGTCAGCATATTGCTCCCGACAATCTGGGCCCTCATTTTACTGACCTTGAAAGATGGAAGGCTGAGTCAACCTTGAGCCTGGTAGGATTTGAACTGCCAAATTGCAGACAGCCAGCAATTAGCAGAAATAGCCTGCAGTACTGCACTCTAACCACTGTGCCACCATGGCTCTTAAGCCAAACTAAAACTTCTAAAGCTTGAAGCCTAGTCTTTAAGGTAGATTCTAAAGGGGTTGCTTAAATTTGTCTTGTATTTGGAGGCTAAGAGTAGAATTTCAGAGTATCTTAGCCTTGATTTGTTAGGAAGATGCTAATAAGAACAAAATATTTTTAAAAATAGCTTTTATAAAAAAAACAGTTGTGACTGAAGTCATTTGATCAAAGATTAAAGAGATTTGAATGCACACATGCACAAAAGTACCAATAAAGATGCTACATGTAGTTGAACTGTGGAGTCGTTAGTGCTCTCTGAACTTGGTTGTTTTTTTTTTGCAGATGTTTCATTCAGTGCTACAAGGGAGTAGGCTTTGCATCTATTTATATATGTAGATTGCTCTGTCAATGTTGGTGAGGGTATTGTTTTCTCTTTGGTAGTTCCTTGATTTGGCTGTTGTTTACTACTTGTTTGTCTAAGTTACTCTTAATGTTAAATTTTGCTTTTCTGGGTGTTCATTACTGATGAGGAGGTGTTCTGGTCCTTTTGTTTTCTTTTTAGCTTTCTTATTGTCTCTCTGTATAAATGCTATTTATCTCCGTGTGTCTGATGATGGCTGATTTGTCTGAATGCCAGGTTTTCAGCAATTCCCTAACGTTTTTGGAATTAGCTTGATCTAGGATATTCACAGTTTCCCAATTGAAAGTATAGCTAGTCTGTCCATTTGTTATTAAGGAGTTGTCATCATATCTTCTGACTGCTAGTTGTTTGATGGATACATTCTCCTCATCTTCTGCCTTTTGCTCTATGTAGTGTCTGTTGCACTTACACTATATGACACCTGTTTTTTCTTCTGGGGCTGCTTGGTCTTTTGGTTTACTTATGATTTATTTTTATTTTATTTATTTGATTTGTCAATCGCTTACAAGATAATAGGTAAAAGTATAAACATGAGTAAAAATGCATGAAATAGGTACGAATAAATGGGGACAATAGTACAGGGACAGTAGGCACAATGGTGCGCTTACGCACGCCCCTTACAGACCTCTTAGGAATGGGGTGAGGTCAGTAGTGGATAGTTTGAGGTTAAAGGAGTGGAGGTTAGAGGATATAACAACAGAGTCAGGTAGTACATTCCAGGCATTGACCACTCTGTTGCTGAAGTTGTACTTTCTGCAATCGAGTTTGAAGCGGTTTACATTGAGTTTGTATCTGTTGTGTGCTCTTGTATTGTTGTGGTTGAAGCTGAAGTAGTCATTGACTGGTAGGACATTGTAGCAGATAATTTTGTGTGCTACACTTAAATCTAACCATAGGCGGCATAGTTCAAGGTTGTCCAAGCCCAAAATCTCAAGCCTGGGGATATAGGGTATTCTGTTGTGAGCAGGGGTTTTGGAGGGTTTTGATGCCATGTAGTTGTAATAGTCCGTTGGTGGTTTCTGAGGTATTTTTGATGTATGGCATTGCTATCCTTTTCATAGTTTGTGTTGGTTGTGCTATACTGGATTAAGTGGTCAGGCAATTTTTGATGAAGTTGTGTGGATAACAATTTCACTGGAAGATGTCTGACAGATGACAGTCTGTTCCTTTTTCTGGTGTTCTGGACTACTGCAGTGTGGTTGGACTTGAATAAATAATATTCTTACACAGCTTCTCTTGTGGGAAGTTAGATTATAACTTTGACAGTGGACTACTTGTTTAGCGTGGGTGGTTTTTCAATAGATTTTGCTGCCATTTCCTCTATGATGTGAATATCAAGTGAAAAGTTGTGTGTCATTATTTTCTTCTTCCCTTGTGAAAATGCTAGGGAATTTTGGAAGCTTGGCATTCAGGCAAATCAGCTATCAACAGGCAAATAGAGATAAACAACATTTATACATCATTCAAAAGGGACAAGCTTGAAAAAGACCAGAACACCTCCTCACAATCAATCAATGCATGTAGGGATTAACGTCAGGAGCAACAACCACACAACAATCAAGCAGTAATCAACAACCTAAACAAGGAACTAACAAAGAGAAAACAACAGCCTCTACCAACACTGACAGGGCAAGCAATTTGTATGTATACAGAGAGCAAACCCCACTACCTTTAGCACTGACAATGTTAACTAGCAAGGTAATGAAATGTCTAAGAAAATAACCAAGCTCAGAGAGCAAGGACTCCACCACAAAAGTGCTTCTAGATAAAGAGGTACCAACATTTCCAAATAAATAGATTTCATTTATAGATTTTATTTGGTGAATCTTTGCAAGCCAAGATGGATGAGTCAGACTCGTAGGGAAAAAAAACAGGGCTTGGTAAACTCTAATGAGTTCTCCATCTGCAGATATAAGTGACAGATGGCACTTTTACAAACTTTAGCTGTTTCAAATGTTGTGAATGGACCTATCTTCTGGCAGCTGATTGGTATTGTGGGACTTGACAAACAATTTTAATGCTCCTTAATGGATGGAACCCCCTCTCCATCCTTTGAGAATGTATTAGACTTCAGCCAGAAGTAAATAAATAAATGGGGCAGAAATTGTGATTGGTGTGTATGTGGAGGAAGTCCAGGAGAAGAGTAATAAATTAAACCAGCCACAGTAAATGTATTTCCTGAATAAAGAAGGTAATGTATTGAGAACAGTTGACAAAGATAGTATCAATGTAATTGAAGGAAACTTCCAAGAATCTTCTCCAGTTAGTCCAGCAGAGAGTTTGGAAAGGGCAGGGGCCCACAGTGTACCAGATGTTAACAATGCCAAAAACATATACATGGAATCAGATGGATCAATTTGAACATCAGTATTTATGATATAGCAAAAAAATAAAAAAGTCAGCACTCTTTCAACTAACATTTCCGAACCTAGCGTTTTCCAGATATGCTGGGTTTAAAATGTTCCCTAAATACTCACTTGCTTTGAATAAATTTGGAGTTGTCCCAACATGTAAGGAGAAAAGTGGTTGGAGAATATCGCTCTAGACTTCCCTTCTGTGCTGAATTCAACAACAGCATTCAAGAACAATGGAAATAAAATATTTTAGGTTGTTGTGATATTAAAGAACTGTCAACCCTGAAGCAAACCTGGCTGAGGCCATCTTGGAAGCTTCAGGGTTGTCACAAGGAAGAAGAAGGGACCGGTGAGGGGGGAATAGATAGCTGGGCTTTTTTGGGTGCATTACTTGGATTGCTGACAAAAACAGAATCAGGCATGCTCTCTACAGGCTGTAAGTTTGGAGTCCCAGCTTTGGTGGTGTTGTTATTGGAGCTACTGCCTCACCTCATGGAGATATTCTCCACTATCTCATCAGTCTCAGACAGTTAAGCACAGCTTCTTCTATCTATCCAAGAAGATAGATAGCCTTGGTGGCTCAGGCTGTTAATTGCCTGCACTTAAGTTCCAGCTGCCTACAACTGCTGTAGGCTCGAATCCCACCAGGCTCAAGGTTGACTCAGCCTTCCATCCTCTCGGGGTAGGTAAAATGAGGACCCAAGATTGTTGGGGGCAATTAGCTGACCTTGTAAAAATGCCACTTAGTAATAAGCAGGCATATACAATGGAATGAAGGTTATTGCTGAGCACACTGGGTTGTATCCCAAAAATTGTAAGCCGCCCTGAGTCTCCAGAGAAGGGCGGCATATAAATGTAATTAAAAAAAGATGGATTCTGCATCATTAGATGGCTCCTCCACACTATAAGGGTTGAAGTCTAGTCCCTGTAATTTCAAGGAGATGGATGTAGATCATGTAGGTGAACTAGGACAGCTGCCAGTAAGAAGCAATTCAGGGGCAAAGAAATGATTTATAGCTTGGTACTTAGGTTTCTAAGGACGCTATAATATTCTAATTATGGAGCTGAGGCTGTTCGTTATAACCTCAAATCTTCTACTCTGTGGTTGTTGGACTAGGCCTGAAGACAGGCTATAATCACTTTTGGCTGAATGTTTTTACACACATTTGTGCAATAAGATAGCAGTCTACAACCTTTCTACTTCGAGGACCAGCGGGCGGGAGGGGATATGCACGCAGCTCCACCACTTTTGCAGCCTGCTTCTGAGTGGCCCATGGCCCATGGTTTGGGGATCCCTGCAATAAAGTACCTAGCACAGTGTTTCCTGTTTACATGAAGCATTGTAACTGTGTTCAGCAGAATTTATATTTATTTATTATTTGTATCTCACATTTTATGATTTTTTTTACAAATAACACAAGGTGATGAATGTGTCCAGCACACTTTCCTCCTTCTACTTCCCCACAACAACAACCCTGTGAGGTGAGTTCGGTCCAGAGACAGGGACTGACCCAACTGGCTTTCATGGCTAAGGCAGAACCTGAAGTGTACTTATCACCTTTATTTATGCTTATTACAATTTTCCCTTTTCGCCATGGTTAGAATTTTATAATAGAATAGAATAGAATAGTTTCAACTCCTACTCTCAAAATGATGCTATAGAGTACTGCACACAAGAACAACTAGACACAAGAACAGTTTTTTCCCAAACGCCATCACTCTGCTAAACAAATAATCCCCTCAACACTGTCAAACTATTTACTAAGTCTGCATTACTATTACTATTAATCTTCCCATACTTCCTTTCACCATCTCCTCCCACTTATGGTATGGCTGTAACCTTGTTGCTTGTATTCTAATGATTTTTATTGACTGTTTCCTAGTATAATTTGATTGCTTATTGTACCCTGTGACTATTATTAAGTGTTGTACCTTATGATTCTTGACTCTTGACAAATGTATCTTTTCTTTTATGTACACTGAGAGCACATGCACCAAGACAAATTTCTTGTGTGTCCAATCACACTTGGCCAATAAAGAATTCTCTTCTCTTCTCTTCTCTTCTCTTCTCTTCTCTTCTCTTCTCTTCTCTTCTCTTCTAGAATTTTATAATGCTTAAGGAGGAATAGAAAGAATGTATAATTTGAAAGCTTGGAGATAAACTATAGATGAAATGTGAAGGTTTTCCGGCATAGCCTGAAACTCCTAGTAATTAAAATCAAAACTTGTCCAACATTTTTCTCACATCAGCTGTCTGGTTTTAATGGTTTCTTGGGCTATGCTATTTTTTCTTTCTTTCTAATTTGTATGGTAGATTATTTTTATAACTCTTCTTTTTTCTTGCTTTGGATTAGGCTAATTTTAAGGTTCAATGTAACATTTATTGATTTGATTTTTAATTTATGTTTCAATGCGTGAAATATATAACTGAATATAACTTCACTTCCTAGAACTAAATTTTGGGTCAATGAAATGTCCCAAATACAGAATCTTTTACTTTGTGACTTGGCTCAGTCTTGTAAAACTGCACAACTAGAAGTGATTTAATAGAGTGAGTGCCTGCAAACTGTTGGAAAGAAACTCATGTGGAGAAAGGATGGATCTTGCCTTGAGGGTGGGTATTCCAAAAGGTGGGTGCTTCAGCAGAAAATGCTGTCCTCCTGGATCCTGTTGGATGATACTTCTTTGTCGATGAGACTCAGAACTTTCCTTTTCTGCCAAATCTGATCTCTTGGGCTGATGTGATTGGGCTGTTATGGTCCCTGAAATACTCTGGTTCCATTTGTCATTAAATGGCCATGATTTGTTCATTTTACCCATGCGGCTAGGCGATATCAAGCTTAAGGATTCTGTAAATGTGATTTTTAGCCATCCAAAATTGGGGCAGATGCATCTTCCAAGCACTGAGAATATTCAAAGGCCTGAAATCTATGCTTCTACTAATTGAAGTGTGTTTATACTGTTGGAAAGAAAATCCATCTGGTTCAGTTCCAAGCTGGGAGAAAGATGCTGGAAACAACATGGAGGCTGATTGGAAAGAAAGTTTATTGAACAGAACCACAAAGACAAGTGATTCTGGGTCAGCCGAACAAATGGTTGAATGAGTGGATGAATCTTTATAGGTTTCTGTGACTTTAAAGTTCGAACTGTTCTGGGGGTTGTGCAATGAAGGAGCTTGTGTTCTGAGAGGGTGTTGGACAATTCCTATTGTGGCTAATAGCTTTCATTCTGTGTTGGATCTTGGGTGAGGGGCCGCTTGTTCTAATCCTACCCTTCTGTCTTGGTTAGCTGTCAAACTTTGCTGTGAGGAGTTCTGAAATATCTTGTCTTGAATGGATTTCTGCCTGCAGTATTAGTTTTGCTTATGAATACAGCTATCTAAATAGTTGTCTTCTTCTTTCAATAAGCTCATTGTCTCTTAAATGCTGGCATCTGCTGTGTGCTATTAAAGATTTGGGGGCTGCTTTGTGCCTCTAAAAACATGTTTCTCCATTTTTCCTTTAGGGAAATATTCTGCCTTTTTTCATTCTTCTTAGGTGGGGGCTTCCTGCAATACCATTGCTAAAGTAGAGATAGATTTCATTACTTTTAAATCTGTTGCTCAGAAAACTGTAGAAGAGGAGGAGGAAGAGCAATAGGGAATTAAACATGACAGCATTTTCCAAAGAATTTTATCAGAGTGCACAAAAGAGACTGATTGAATTTAGGTGAAAGAATTCATATTCCTTGCTACGTATTGCTGATTATCAGAATCAGTTTGCAGGCTGTGCTTTTCCAGTTGTCTTTGATGCAGTTTACACTGAATTTGTAGCAAACAAAGAGTCTAAGGATAGGGTGGCAATACTTACAATATTTTACAATGAATCATAATATCCCAAGCAGATATTGTTTTCTTTGTAATTCACATTCTGCAAAGTGAAGTAACAGTCTCCTTGCTGTAACATCATGGACACTACAGTGTGTTTGAATATAAATTAAGTTGCACTCTGGCCAGCCAAGATGGTATATCACAAATGGTTTATTTTATCTAAAAAAAATGTTAGTGTCAGTACTGTACCTTGGCAAGCAACTTTCTTTAACGATTTCCCTGTATGCAGCTGCAAAGCATTTATTCATTTTCACTAAATAAGAACAATGAATGTTTTCTTCTGGCCAGCATTTGTTCAGTACAGTGTGTTGTTGTTGTTGATAATAATAATAATAATAATAATAATAATAATAATAATAATAATGGCATTTTCCAAAGCCAATCCTCTTAAAACATAGTGTTCCTCACTTCTTTTAACTCAGGCAGATAGCAAAGCCAAAACTATATTTCAGTTCTTAATTACCTAGGTTTGCCTTCCATTCTAGATAAGACTGCTGCCATCATGTCTAGCCTATTTAATATAGTGTAATATTTCTTCTTTTTCTGGCCTCAAAATGGGGGAAAATATTGGATTACTTTAAAAACTCAAGTTTGAAGCTGTCTTTCCATAAAAACAGAAGACCTTTCGGTTGATAGTTGCCATAGATACATCTCCCATACTTCAGCTGACTTCAGATGAATTATAGGACACTGTAAACAGACATACTAGCAGAGGTAATATTATCACCTTGTTCAGAATTGAGTATATTTTATCAAAAAGACACATGATATGTGAAACTTTCAGATACATGAAGCTTCTTGGATGAGAAGCGAAATGTCTTCAAGGAAAAAAACAAAGTCCAGTTGCTGATTGCAAAAAAGCACTTTTGGGGCAACCATGAATTAGATGACTGAGCATCTCCATAGGCACTTCTAGGTCAATGTTTCTCAGGTTTGACATCTTTTAAGATAACTGGACTTTAATTCCCAGAATTCCCCAGCCAGTTGCTGGCTGGGGAATTCTGGGAGATGAAGTCCACACGTCTTAAAAGTTGCTGAGATTGGGAGAGACTAGAAACCAAGAGACACTGAGCTCTTGTCTTGCCTTAGATACAAAGGAAACTGAGTGAGTCTCTTGGACTTAGGAAAAAGGCAACACAAACCATTTCTGAAAAAAACACCCAAAAACCTGTCAAGAGTCTGGTCTAGTAAAGGCAAATATTAGGAGTCAGGTACAAAAAACACCTAAAAGGCATAAGTCCTCTGGAATGCTGATACTAATGTTGTACACCATTCATACTCACTAGGGGTGGGATCCAAATTTTGTAACAACCAGTTCTGTGGGCGTGGCTTAATTTGTGGGTGTGGCTTGGTAGTTATGTGACTGGTGGGCGTGGCTTGGTGGTCACGTGACTGGGTGGCCGTGGCTTGGTGGCCATGTGACTGGCAAACCAAATACAAGTGGTCCTTGCTTAATGGCCAGTTGCTTAGCAAGTGTTCTAGTTTATGACTGATCTCTCCAGAGCTACTTGACCTGTTTTTGGAGTTTTGACAGCCACGTATACACACACACACACACACACACACACACCCTTCTGTAAGGATCTCCTGCTGGATCAGGGGGTTGGAGTAGATGACCTCCAAGATCCCTTGCAGGCCAGTCCTAGATTGCTGTGCTGCTTCAAAGAGTCTTCTGAAGCCAGGGTTTATGTCCTCTCCTTTTTCTCTCTCTCTCTCCCTCCCTCCTTCCATGTATTTATCTATCCATTCATATGTCTCATTCACTTTCTCCTCTCTCCCTCTCTCCCTTTCTTTCTTTCTCTTTCTTTCTTTCTTTCTTTCTTTCTTTCTTTCTTTCTTTCTTTCTTTCTTTCTTTCTTTCTCTTTCTTTCTTCCTTTTTTCTTTCTGTCTCTTCCTTCCATCCCCCCTTTCTTCCTTTCACTTCCTTTCTCTCTCCCTGTTTCTTTCTTTCCCTTTTCTCTTTCTTCTCTTTCTTGCTTCTTCCTTCTAATCTTTCTCTCTTTCTCTCTCTCTCCCCCCTTTCCCTCTCTCTCTTTCCCTCTTTTTCTCTCTTTTTCTCTCTCCCCCTTTCTTTCCCCCTCTCTCTCTTCCCCCCTCTCCCCCTCTCTCTTTCCCCCTCTCTCTTTCTCTGTCTGTCCCTTCCCTTCCTCCTTCCCTCTCTCCTTCTAAAGCTAGGAGACCCACCTGAAACACACACACACACACACACTTCCAATGTTGCTTGTTAACTTACATTCTTCCTGGCTAGTCTCCTAGAGTCCCAGGGACTGGGTATGATTGTCTGTTTGCACCCAGTCCTGCATTGTCCGGAAAAGCTGGTAGGCAAGGCTTCCGGGTCCAAAAAAGGGGCCAGGAGTTGAACTTCCTTCCCTCCCTCAAGTTTTTTTCTCTGCTTCTATTGCAGCCATCTTGGGCAAGGCAAATTAATTGATGGCAATTGAATGAAACATCTTCCAGCTCTTCAAGATTGAGTTTAAGAGTGGAAGAAGCCGAGAAGCCGAGAGCAAGGCAGGGCCATGTCCCTCTGCAAGGAGTGTGAAGGGAGGCAGACACTGTATGGGTGGCACCCGTGGCTAAGCAAGTTAGGCAAGTGGGGTGGGGGGGAATCTTGCTAGGCCGCATGAGCCATATGTATGGCTCTGGCAGCTAAGTAAGCCAGACAGGGATGGGAGCAGCTAGTTAGGCCACGAGCACTGAGGACGGCGGTGGCAGCCTAGGCCAGCTCAGGAGTTGGGACTCAGCCAAGGCTTGTGGCAGCGGCGGGCATCAAGGGTGGTGGCAGCAGTGATAGCACAGTGGTGGCAGCCTAGGCTGGCCCAGGAGTCAGAACTCAACTGGGGCTGGCAGCAGCAGCAACATATAGGTGACCAGGGCTTGCAGAGCCTCACTCACCTAGGGAGATCATTGTGGAAGGCAGACAGCAATTGCTGGTGGGTGGGCGAAGGCACACTGCAGGCAGTGATGGTGCATGGCTGAGATAAGGAGGGTGGGGCAGGTGGGGTTGGAATGCAGTCAGCTTGTCGCGCATGCGTGTGATATTGCACATGCATGCGATATTGCGCATGTGCGATAAGGACTGACTGGGTAGGGAGCGGAGAAGTGGGTGGAGAGGGGTGTGGTCAGCCAGAGGCCTGTTTTACCGGTTCTCCAAACTACCGGGAACCATAACAACCACTTCTATAGAACCAGGCCGAACCGGTAGAATCCCACCCCTGATACTCACTAATAACACAACCAAATCTCTCCCTTTTCTTCTTATTTTCCTGCTTCTCTTTTCTCTCCATCTATGTCCTATATTTCTCTACATGTGTTGTCCTTTTCCTGCCTTTAGGCTTCCCATTCTTGAGAAACAGTGGAAGTGGTTATTTTCTTCAAAAGATTAATTGCTGCTTGAAGTTAGCTGGTATTTTCCTACAGTGACATCTGAGTATTCCACTTGATAATAATACTCTATTAGTACAAATGAAGGCTTTGTAACAACACGGAGGGGGATGCTGCACAGTGTTAATCTTCTACTGATTTGTTTACAGTTGCTATTTTCCATCCTCTCAAGTTTCCGAGCAGTCAGTTGGATGTCTTTATGTTGGCTTGAACACTCCTGCTGAATCTGCCATCTTAGAGCTCTGTGGAGCTGCAGGTTTAGAAAGAAGAATGGAGACATTCAGCAGGGCTTCTTTTCTTGGTTGTTGATCAGCTCAAAGCTTCTTGGTTTCCAGTGGAAATAGGGCTGTATGTGTAATCCCATTCTTCTGCAGGATACCTTCTCTCTCTGAAACCGGACACTGATGCTACTGGTTGGGCAAAGATTCTATGGAAGCTATAAATACATGCATTCTGAATTGATCCTTGGAAAATCCATCTGGATTTTAATATACTTACCTGAAAGATGTCATTTTCATTTGCAGACCAGAAGAAGCAGCTTTCAGAAAGGAATAGCTTTAGCTTTGGCTTTTTTGAGAATCTGTGAAAATATGTGGTTTCTATGGACGGAAGGCTCTAAAGGACACATCCATACATCTTATTTTCACAGGGTGAAGACATTCACCTATCATTTGTTGTTGAGCTATCCAGTGACAGAGGCTCCATTTCATTATCAAGCTGATGCTAATCTAAGCTGTAGTGTTTTCTCAGACATTGCAGTAGATCTCACAATTGGACAATGCATGGCACATAGAGAAGGATCTTTCAGAAATTAATGATCTGCTGGGTTCCAGTCTGTTGATTACTCCTCCAATCTGGCCACAGGGTTATGTGTCTGCTTGGCTACATGCTGTGCTGTGCCTCAACAATTCTTCTGAATAGCTGTTTTCTTCTTTTTGTGTACACGATTTGGCCAAGGGAATATCAACCTCAAACACCAAATGCAAGTCTCCCACAGGGGATATTCCCATAGGTAAGCTGAAAGCAAAAACTCATCCAGCAACATTTTTCTCCTAGGAAAAACGTGGTTTCAGAGCATGTCTTCTTTTTGAATGCTTATCTTCCACCTAGGGCAGAAAAAAACTAAAATCATTGGACAGAAGATGTTTTCAGTGCAAATTTAGTTGGCTCACAATCTTTTTAATAGATACCACAAGTGAACATCCGTTTTCTCTTGAGCTTTCAGTGCAGAAGAGAAGAAATTCAACTCCCGATTTAAGTTTTCCAAGGACAAACAGAAGTGTTCTTCCTAAATGCACCATTTCTCCAACGATTAGTAATTATTAACCAAGCTAGTGGATCACAGCAGTCTTTAACAAGTCTGCCAGATCCTTCCCTGTCCAATTCTCAATCTTGGCCCTCACAAGGTGTAACCAATTGTTGCTTTGAAACTGCCACCTGTTTTAATTGTGTGAGAGCACTAACATTGCCAGCCTCATTGTTGAGGCATAATGAAATGTAAGCTGTGAAGGGACCACTTTTTATATCAACATGCTTTCTTCCTGACTTAACAATGAGAACAAAGTACATTAAGGCCACTGCATGGTTGAACCCCTGAAGTCTTCAGTCTTAGTGAGACTGGAGGTATGACAGTGACTTCTTCACCTCTCCTATTCCATTGCAAATTCTCTTTTCTTTCTTTCGCTTGCTTGTGTAGTTAGCTTTTCTCACCTGTCTTGTATTCCTCTTCTTCACTTATTTATATTTGTTGGAAGAAGGGAGGGAAGGAGACATCTGAGAGTTTGTGTATTCTTATATTCATATTCTTTTTTTTAATATTTTTTTTTTTGAAAACAGACATAGACAAACATATACATAAAGAACATAAAACATCTTTTTTTGAAAACAGTGTGCTCCCGGGTTGTCACTTCTCCATACAGACATAAATTCAGTTACATATTCATCTTATGTATTCTAATCCATATCTTATATCCATTTTCATGATTTTTCCCCGTAGCTTTTCCATTTCTCTACTTTCTACAATCTTATTTTTAATTATTCCATTCTTTTCTAATTTCAATTACATTTCTTTTTCTAGTTTTCCATATCTTTCCATTTAATATTTTAACAATTTCATCTGTCCTGTTTACAATTTCATACTCTTTTTCCTTATATATATTTTGGCCTGTAATTGCTAAAGCTGGAGTTATAACACCTTTATATCTTTTAACTATTATCTATTCAATTAATACTCAACACTTAAAGTACACCTTCACAAATCATTTTCTAACATAGCTATCAACCGAATTCTGCTTGGTACATTCCCTTACAAATACACATTAAATTCTTTAACAAGAAACAAAAAAGAAGATATACATATATATAGAATACATATTTCTATTTCAAATTCAGCTCCACCTTTAATATTTATATCCATCTTATTAAGAAATAACATCAATTATCATTCATTTTGATCATCTTCATATTAACTTATTACTATATTTAAAAAACAACATTAAGTCCTTTCATGTTTCTTTTAAATTTTTAAATTTTTAAATCATTAAAAACCTTATTCTCTTATCCTCTTTACATCATTTAATTACTAAGAAGAAATATTCCATTACATCTAACACATTTTCTAATAATATAGCAATATTATCCCACGTACCCTTGCAGAATTCTCTTTTTAAATTAAACTTCTTACCATTGTCTTTGTCTCTTAAATAAATTAATCCCTTTAATCCATGTACGCTTTTCCTGTCTCTTTCTATCTTGTTCCAATCCTTTCTAGCTTCTTTTCTTTTCCATCCCCCCCCTCTTCTTTTCCCTCTCTTTTTTGTTCCCTTTTCTGTTCAAATCTCCCTTCTGAGATCTCCCCTTCTGCTTCTTTCTGGCATTGTAATTACTTTTCAAATTGCACTTTTTTTTGGTTGTTGCTTCAGATCTTAACCTTTTAACTCCCTTTCCCACTTTCCTCTTTTTTACCATACTTAAAACTGCTTGATCATTAAAGATGGCTTCTTCTTCATCCCACCCTTCTTGTTCAGCAAATGTTTCTTGTTGCTTTTGATATTTCAAAATCTCCATTTCCATAAATTGAAATGCGGGGCAAAAAGTCTCTCCTTTCATTTGTGCTTCTTCTTTATATTCTTTAAGTATCATTTTCAGTTCTTCAAGGGGTGATGGCATTTTGAAAAGTTTTTTATTTTTTAAACAACCCCCAATTAATTTTAGTCCATTTCACTAGGATCCACTGCCAAAATTCCAGGAATCATACAATAGTCTATAGTTGTTTCTTGCTTCTTTTCTCACTTTCTCTTTCAAGGGGCTTTGTTATCTTGTAACAGGATTGCAGCTAAGATGTATCCTTCTCAAACATTTCACTCTCAATACTTTTTAGCTCCAGGTGGTATCCTCCATTTTTCCAGATTCCACCCTCTTTTTGTTTTCCTCCTCTGCTTTCTTGCTCTCTTTTTAAAAGGCTTTTTGATTATTCAAGAATCTTTATCCCTTTGACACTTTATTTTCAGCTAAGAATAGCCTATTGATGTCAAAGAGGATTAATATCAATTCTTATTCAGATCTCTTCTTCTTAATGTTTAATGTCCATTAGAACTGTCAGTTTTAAAGAGGAAGAAAAAACAATTCTTTTTCCTTCACTTTCCTTTCGCTGCTTTAGAAAGTCTTTTTTAGAGATAGTATTATTCTTTGTTGCTCAAATTCCAGGTACCTTAAATGGATGATTTCTCTGTTCAGCCCGGTCAGTCAAACTTTCTCTTTCCAACTTCCTCCTGCACGATCTTGTCCGGTCGGGTTCTTCTTTGAGGTGGCCATTTCTGACCACCGCTGCAGCTGCCTTTGGGAAAAGGAGTAAAAGCCAGCTGGGGAGGAGAGATGCAGCTCTCCTCGACCCTGCTAGCAGTCTCCCCCCTCTTCACCACCTCTATGGGGTGGCTTAGCCCTGAAGCCAGGCGGCTCGGGGCACTCCGGCGGTGAGCACAGATCGAAACCGCGCACAGTCGCGGATTTCAGTTTGTCTCCGAAGAGTCCCAAACCAGAAGTCCTTATATTCTTATTCATATACACAATCTGTATGAGTGTAAAAGGGTAGGTTCAGTTTAGTTTGAGTTTGTATATATTGATGGAGAGCCATTAACTTCACAAATAAATGCCTTATTTGAGCTGCAGTGGCACAGTGGTTAGAATGCAGTACTGCAGGCTACTTCTGCTGACTGCTGGCTGCCAGCAGTTTGGCAGTTCGAATCTCACAAAGTTGACTCAGCCTTCCATCCTTCTGAGGTCCGTAAAATGAGGACCCAGATTGTTGGGGGCAATATGCTGACTCTGTAAATCACTTAGAAAGGGCTAAGCACTGAGAAGCAGTGTATAAGTCTAAGTGCTATTGCTATTGTTTATTTTACAGCTAATTTGTTTTAATCAGTGTCCTTCAACCAATGATTAATTTATTACACCTTTTTTGGTTTTGTATGTATGGTTTCTGACTGGTCTACACAAACATGCACGTAGGCAGATACATTTTTCTTTATTCTTTATTGGCCAAGTGCGATTGGACACACAGGGAATTTATCTTTGGCGCATAAGCTCTCAGTACACATACAAACAACAAAGTGATAAATCATAAATCATAAAGTATAGTCATAAATCATAAGATACAACCAACAAGTAATAGTCATAAGATATCAATGGGAGTAGGCAATAAGAAAGGTGAGAAGGATAATAGTAATACAGTCCTATTACGTGATTAGATATCCTTAGGCATAAAACAGTGCTGTGGGAATGATATATACATATGTGCAAAGCAATCTGAGTCACAAAAATGTAGATCAGCATGTGGTGGCATCAAAAGAGATATGAACTTCCTATTTTTTTTCTTGCCATCTCTTGGTCATGGGTACCAAATTTGGTACTTTTATAATGAAGTGTGGCTTGGGAGACAAATGATGTTTTAATTTATCCACTGCGTTTGTTCTGGATTTTGAATCTTCTTCCTTCACTGAGCCCAGATGTCAATAACTATGAATCATGTGTGTGTGTTTGTGTGTGAGTGTGAGTGTGAAATTTAATAGCATGACCTTAATAGTATTTGTCTTCTTCAGCCTGCTGCTCTTCAGATAGGTTGAGATCACATATGTCAAAATTATTGCATACACTGACTCTGGCATCTGGAACTTTGATATTGGCCATCATGTCTCTGAAAGCTTACGCTGCTTCAGGTTTCAGAGAATAGACTGCCTTTTCTGTAATTTGTTGAGTGATGGTCTGTATTTTTTTCTGATTATTATTTATCAGAGATGTAGTCATAAAAACTGAATTAATAATACTAGGTTTGATGAGGTTGCAAACAGAAGTATAAAGCAACTGAAACAAAGTCATAGCATGCAACGGGCAAATTTGTAGGTCATGTTACCTTTGCCATCACAAAGACATTTGAGAATGAAATAAATAATTTATGATGAATGGTCACTTTGCCCCAAACAATGAAACAGTGAAACTTGAAATTAACCAAGGGTACAGCTGTGTATTTTTGTAGAAAAAGCTCTGGCTTCAGTTAGCAGTAATCTCTCTCCCCCCCCCTTTTCTTTGCCTTAGCCTTTGAGAGGTTATAGAACGTTGCCATGGTCACAATTATTGAAAAGTGAATTCACTAACCTTTAAATCTTTGGGATCAATCAAAATAAATAAAATCAGGATGTGAGCAGAAAGTTCATGTGCAGCATAGACCAGCCGTGGGCAAACTACGGCCCCGGGGGCCGGATCCGGCCCATTCGGCTGTTTTATCCGGTCCGCGGAGCCGAAAGAGCAGAGGGTTCTCTTGCTCTCCCAGAAGGCTACGTGAAGTAATCTAACTTTGAATTTATATTAGTTCACACAAACACTCCATCCATGCTTTTGTTCCGGCCCTCCGGTCCAGTTTAAGAACCCATTGTGGCCCTCGAGTCAAAAAGTTGCCCACCCCTGGCATAGACCCACAGTAACAGTGCCTTGGGTTTATAAAACTTTCTGAAAGTATCTAGTTCTGGGATCAACAACTTTCTTTGCAATGGGGGCACTTTTCAGATTTTGAAACCAAAATTTGACAATTCTCATAATTTGTCAAATTTTTGAGGTAGTCCACACAAGAAGCCCAACAAGGGATACTACAACATCTTATTATCTACATTAACAGATCCTTGCAAATATGAAAGTGCACCTCTCAAAGTCAAGTTTGGAAGAGGGAATATGGAAAATACTAAGGCATGTGCTAATCACTCTGGGTATCCCTTATTTAAGCAAAGACAGGCCTTAAACTGGTCTTTTAATATTAATTAGTTACTGGAATGACATTTCCATTTTTGCAGTCCAACCATTTCAGTCATTTTACAGACCTGGCATGAATGTAAGCATCAGAATAACAGAATGATAGAGTTGGAAGGGACCTTGGAGGTCTTCTAATCCAAGAGCCTTGGTGGTGCAGGCTGTTAAATGCCTAGCACGTAAGTTCCAGCTGCCTGCAATTAGTGCAGGCTCAAATCCCACCAGGCTCAAGGTTGACTCAGCCTTCCATCCTCTCGGGGTAGGTAAATTGAGGACCCAAGATTGTTGGGGGCAATAAGCTGACCTTGTAAAAATGCCACTTAGTAATAAGCAGGCATATACAATAGAATGAAGGCTATTGCTGAGCGCATTGGGTTGTATCCCAAAAATTGTAAGCCACCCTGAGTCTTCGGAGAAGGGCGGCATATAAATGTAATTAAAAAAACCAAAACCCTGCTCAGGCAGGAAGCCCTATATCATTTCAGACAAATGGTTGTCCATTCTCTTCTTAAAAACTTCCAGTGTTGGAGCATTCACAACTTCTGGAGGCAAATTGTTCCACTGATTAATTGTTCTAACTTTCAGGAAATTTCTCCTTGGACAATTAGACACTCTAGTGATGATAATGAGGAGGATGATCCATCCAGTGATTTATTGTGGTTCTTCTCCAATGAATGCTGAGTGGCCCCGAGGAGTCGGGAAACCAGTTTTAATTTCCCAGAAAAATCCAGATGAAGCACCATCATTCCACAATATTCTGAGGGTACCTTCAAGTCCTCTGTCCATAGACAAGAATAGATTCTGATACACAGCAGGCTTATGAAGTTAGGTTGCTTTTTAAAGTATTGTTTCTGTTTTTTGTTAAAGAACAGAGGTGAGTCTAGTGACTCATTTTGATATTTATGTTAACTCATAACTTTGTGACTGCCAAGCAAACAAAGAACTACAGCAACCAAGTTGCTTTTTCTCATCAATGGAAAGAGTTGGCTTTGGCCACTGGAATGAGACTCCCTCCCAACTCATGCCTGAGCTTGGTACTTGCAGAATTACAAGTTATATAGTTATCAAGATTGGTAGAAAGTAAATCAGAAGAAGGCTGGTAGCATTCCAGATTTTTTTACCAGTATCATCTAACATGGCTCTACACTGTAAAGATAGGGGGACTGAATAAGTATTGCTAATACCATTGCTTATTTTCAAAGTAAATGTACTGTAATGTGAAGATACTCAATTTGTGAAGGCAGCATTTTTTTTCTTTAGGATGCTATAAATCACTTCTCCATTTCCCCCAGCTGTCACTGTGACTTGCTATACAAATTCAACTCTCAGTTCTTTTTTGGTCTTCTCCATCATTTTGGTTGCTACTATAGAAAATAAGATGGCTCATTGCATAGTTACCACATTGAAAAGATTTTAATGCCTTTGAAAAGTATAGAATTTAAGTGTAGGTGTTAGTCTAGATATTAAGAGGGCAGCAGCTGTGGGAAATTTAAATTTGTCTCTTAACAAACAGAGGAGAAAATAACCTTTGTAAAGAATAATAATGAGTTAAACATAGACAAGTGGTTGAGTAACAGTTGATAAGGGTTTATGGGTATTGCTAATCAATGTTTCAATCCATTTCTTTCCATTTCTCTTGTTTTATTATTGTGCACTGCTGTTCCTTTTCAAGATGCATTTAAAATTAGTTATTTGTTTTTATGGAGTAATGCTATGAAATTCAAGACTGTGACCATGATTTAACTTAAGATATTAATTCCAAAGGAACTTATTCAATCTGAATAGATCATGATCTAATCTCAGGGATTTTAAAAAATAATGTGTTTAGAAAAGCAGTATATTAGCTCCGTTATATATTAATGAAATAAATGTAATACTAGCAGTATATTTTAGCAAGTTGCCATCAACACCTAATGCATGCAATACTTCATTTCATCAATTTATTTCACAATATATTTGTTACTCTGAAACATTTTAGGTGCTAAAGTTTATTCTCCCATGTCCTTGAGCATTCAGAAACTGGTGGCCAACTATCTCAATAGTCCAAACCAAGAACTCATAGTAAAAATCAAATCAAGGAAGTAAATGTTTGGCAGTAGCAGTTTGAGGCTTGTTCTGGTACTTACCTCAATAATCTCAATAAGTTTTTCGATCTTTAGCTGTGAATATTCCTTGTGTAGTCTCTGGTTACTTCCTTCTCTCTAAGGTTTTCTACCTTGAGGAACTAGTTCTATTCTCTCTGTCATCCTGGGCAATGAGCAAAGTTTCAACCAAGCAATGTGTAGGAATCAGGGAGTATAGGGCTAATAAGGCTAATTCCAGCAGACTTCTCTTTGTTGTCCTCTGGCATATGCTATCACCTTCATTCTACTTCTCCAACATCCATATCTGCACTTTCTTCAGAACAGCCTTTATGTTTAGTAAGTATTGAGTCTGTATGGCACTTTTCCAAAGACAACTGGACTTTCAGTGAAAATGTTCCACTTCTCATCCTAGAAGCTTTTTCAGTTCTGAAGAACTGAAGAAGCTTTTGCATGAGAAGCGAAACATTTTAAGGAAAAAGCCAAGAAAGTCCAGTTGCCTTTTGGAAAAGCACCTTTGAGACAACCATGACCTGGATGACTGATAATCTCCATAGAGACTGAGCTTGTAGGCACATATAGTCTGGAGCTATGGCTTACTCATAGTTAGTCTCATGTTTTTCCTTCACTAAAATTGCCAAAGAAATAAATGGACCTCAGAACAAACTAATGTCTTCACTCAAGATACAAATGAATATTCCCAAATTATAATATTTGGCTCATATTACATGAAGACAGCTTCCTTAAGTCCAGAGTGCTAGGAAAGGTAGAAGGGAAGAGAAGTGAACAACCAGCACAAGATGGATGGAATTGATTGGCATAGCAATGAGTGCAGCAATGGAAGATCTAAAGGGCCAAATTGAGATATGATAATTCTGGAGAAAGTCTATCATTGCAGTCACTAATAGTCAATTTGATGGCACATAGTCATCAATAATTTATACCTTGTCTTTCTTCTGTGTGCTGTATTCTTCTCCATGCATATATGGAGGCCTCCAGAGGTGGTATTAAGCAGGTTCTGACCAGTTCTGGAGAACCAGTAGCGGAAATTTTGAGTAGTTCGAAGAACCGGCAAATACCACCTCTGACTGGAGATTTTACAGTATCCTTCCCCTGCCATGCCCACCAAGCCACGCGCACAGAACCAGTAGTAAAAAAAATTTGAATCCCACCACTAGAGGTCTCCCCAAATTTTATGTCTTTATTACAAGATATGTTGGGATGAGATAATATAAATGATGTAGCTTCAAATCGTGGGATGAGTTCTATGGCTAAGGTGGGTTTTGAGTCTAGTCATCCCCTTACAGTGTTTCTCTTTCATGGGATCCTCCATTTAAAGATTTTCTAAACATACTTCGAGTTTCTGCAAATTCTCAGGTCTGTCTGCACCCTGTTATTTTTTGGGCCACATAAACAACAGCAACAACCTAAACAAAGGAGATAAAAACAACATTTATGATCTACAGCAAAATTTTATGCAGTAGAGTGCTGGTTGTCCAATTATTTGGCCACTTTGTGATTAAGGGTGGGGAAAATAAATTCATTTGATCAACATTTTAATAATATTGACGCAGGTGTAGAGATGTGTATACCTGTGCTTTGCACAAAATTGTTTCTAAGTCACACAGCACACTCTACAAATTGTAGCATTCAGGCCCTTAAAAATTGCTAATATCATGTAATGAATATTTTGAAGTGTACCTCCTATATATTTAGTTATGCTGGTGGAATTGATTAAAATTGTCATCCAGACAATTTAAAGGGCTCCAGGTTAGGGAAGGTTTAATTTAGTTAGATACAGCAGCTGGGAGTGCTTATTGATTTCATTCAGGCTATTTTCTTAGGGAAAAAAAACTATCATGCATCTTTTTACTATTTTTTTTCTTCCTCACCTCTTTTGCGCAAACCCACCTGGTTAGCTGTCCTCCTTTTCCAAAAAGACTCAGTTAGACCTGAGTGTTCGTATCAGTTCTCTTATCCATGGGGCAAGCTTGGTACCCATTTTGACAAAGGAGCTCTTTGTGAACTACTGCAGAGAGCGTAAGGAGATACTTTTAAATTTCAGGAGCTAATCCCTTTGAAGTGCAGGTAAGCAACCTGATAATTTGTATGCTGCTAGATGATTTAGCCCAGTGACACATCAGAAAATACAAAGGATCCCTGATGGGAAAAAGATAAGCAATATGTCTTAAGTACCATCTTCTCACAAGGCCTTTAGTTTTAATAGGATATTTTGTAAGAATCTCATTAGACTGTAACTAAAATTAACATATTGAACCAGAATGGAGCTTGGTCTTCCTTGAAGGAGAAAAGAGGTAGGCACAGTTGACTCCTTGCACACATAAAATATTTGGTGCAAGTTATTTTTATTTTATTTTAGCTGTGGTAGCTCTTCTCCCCACAGCTTCTCTCATATCTCATTCATTCTCAGGACTGACTGGAATATTCTGTCTCTGCATGGAGAATATATGTCTGTTTTGGGATTGATATTTCTGCCTGAAATGTGGAGCCTATCCTTAAAAATCATCATAATGGAATAAAAAAAGTTGAGGACAGTTTGGTCTGGAGTGGATAAGGCACCAGACTAGAAACCAAGAGACGGTACGTTCTAATTCCATTTTAGGAATAAAAGCCAGGTGAACGACTTTGGACCAATCACCAGGTGACTGTGAGTTCTAGTCCCACCTTAGGCATGAAAGCTGATTGGATGACTTTGGACCAGTTGCCAGGGAATTGTGAATGTAGTACGCCTTAGACATGAAAGCCGCTGTGCCAGTCTCTCAACCCAACTCACCTCACAGGATTATTTTTGTGGGGGAAATAGAATGATCCTTCTGAGTTATTTATAAATACAATAAAGATAGGACAAAACATATTTTTATGAGGTTGTATTTTTAATTACAAGAAAAAGGGAAAAATGTGTCATCCTGTGGCCAATTTTGCCTTGAACATTCTGATTTTTGTTTTAATTAGACAATAATGTAGTTGCTAAGTCTTGTCACAGGAAGACTATTGTCAGAATATTGGTTCTATAATTCATTATCCATTTTTTTAAATTCACATTTATAAGCCACCCTTCTCCGGAGACTCAGGGTGGCTTACAATCTTTGGAGCACAACCCAATGTGCTCAGCAATAGCCTTCATTCCCTTGTATATGCCTGCTTATTACTAGGGCTTTTTTTGCCCCCTCCCCCAAGCGGCATTTTTACAAAATCAGCTTATTGCCCCCAACAATCTTGGGTCCTCAATTTACCTACCCCGGGAGGATGGAAGGCTGAGTCAACCTTGAGCCTGGTGGGATTCGAGTCTGCACTAATTGCAGGCAGCTGGAGCTAAGTGCTAGGTGTTTAACAGCCTGCACCACCAAGGCTCTTTGATTTCATTTATATTACAACCCATCTAAAATTCATGAGGGGGGACTAAGAATAATTAAAATAATTAAATAATTAAAAGCAGCATTAAAAGGGAAAAATGGGAACATGGACACTAGAGCTGAGATGAAAATAACACGAATCAACACACTCATTCCTTGCTCAAATATCCCCCTACATCTCCAGGCCAAATAACAGAACTATTAGCTCCCAGATTACTGGAAATACAAGTCTTAGATTTCTCTTTAGGATTTTATTATTTTATTTTATTATTTATTTCCACCTTTGAATTTTTTTTCTAGAAGAAGATAGTACATGTAATGCTTCCTCTTTGTTTGAAAACCAGGCACCCAGTGAGGTGGGTTTTACTGAGAATGAGTGGTCTAAAGTCATCCAGCTGGACTCTATACCTAAAGGAGGACTAAAATTCACCTCTTCCAAATTCTAATCCAGCACCTTAATCACTACACCAATTTGGCTCTTTAGGGCAGCAAAAAGGGGAACCACTGAGATACTAATATTGGCACTTTCTAAACATACTGATCATGTTTATCCTTACTTGAACAATTCAACACCATTTTTGTGCATCTCTATCGCTGTGTATTGAAGCAATGGACCATACATTGTGCAAACTGTTTTGAAATATGCAGGTTTTATTTAAGAAAAACCAAGTACAAATGGGATAGAATTGATATACATGCCTGCATGGAACTGGCATGTAAAAACTTTATAAAAGGTGTAAGGCAAATAAATCACAGTTCTTTTCTACTGAAAATATCAATTAAGCCAAGATTGCTGTAAAGCTTTTTCGAGAAGTCTGAAGAAATTTAAATAGTTGGTAAGATTCTTCAAAGAGAATATTCATAATTTGTGCCTAGAAATGCCAAACTGACAAATGACAGTAACTATGCTTCCTATTGCAAAAATATTAAGAGAAATCACTATTACTTTTTGGATGTCTCTGGATTATAATTTCCATGTTGATGGAGCATTATGGCAATTTTAGCTTCAGTTTATCCTGAGAGCAATAGGGGAGGAGAGAGCTTTTTGACACTGCTGAACTGAGGGACTTCTTGCCTATTTCTTTTGGCAGGAAGCAATATGTGTGCAAGACATTTACAATCCCTGTTGTCCTTCAATTGCTTGTGTTCCCCATCATTGCCAGGCAGGTGACAAATCTTATAGATTTTGTTCACCTTGAAACTTGGACAGTGTTGGGATAAGGGGAAAATGTTACTTTAACACTGGGACTGTTGAAGATGACTTAAAGATGTCTCACTCATGGGCTGGGGATAAGATAAATGCAGTTTGATGGAGACAAAGGAGAAAATAAGTACGTATTGCCTGGATATTACTGTGGTGTAGTTACAAGCAAATGGGGAAACTTCTGTGCACTATGCCTGCGGTCCTGTAAGTGATTTGCTGTCCCATTGGTCTTCTAAGTAAACCCTCCAGTGTCAAACTTTTACTTCCTGTCTGCAAATGTCAACACCAAGGACATAAGATTGTCTGTTTTGTTGCTCTACTTTCAAATCATTGGATGTTTATATTGTGCAATGTTTTCTGAACTTCAATTTTAATGCTGCTCTCACATTTCACAGTAGGATTGTTTTGCTCCTGTCTTGATTTGACTATAAGGAGGACCACTGTGTGTTTTACTGGTCAACCCTTCTCAATTTGTGTTCAGAGTCTGTGTTTTATAAAATTAATAAAATAAACAGATAACAGGGGTGGTTGTGGAGGCTGGTTGCAGTCCTCTGACAATGTCTGGGAGAAAGCATCACTGGACAAAATTGAATTTACATGAACATAAAAATCATAATTGTCTCAAAGGTTCTTTTTCAAGGGGCAACTGGCCTTTCAATGTTTTTCCTTGAAGATATTTCACTTCTCATCCAGCTTGAAAAAGTTCCTTTGGGACAACCATGACCTGGATGACTGAGAATCTCCACAGACCTAAAAATCCTAGGAGAACACTGTCAAGTCTCTCAAATGTTACTCTGGCCTTTGATTCTTGCTTTGTCAATGCTGATGTTTTTCAAACTTGGCAAGTTTGATCTATGCGGACTTCCAATTCCCAGAATTCCCCAACCAGCATATAATCAATATATGCAACGTATTCAGAAAAAAATAAATCCTACTGGACATTGTTAAATTTTCTTCTGGGTGCTTTGGAGAACTTTTAAGAAATGTCTCATAGATATTTGATTGATTATGTTCTGCTAAGTCAAGACTTTGTGGAAGGACCTTTTCCAGGGTCATTTGTCCATAACCTGGCCCTTCAGTTCTTCCAGTGGTGCACCCATTGCTACTATAATAGAATCCATCCATCTTGCTAATGGTTGTCCTTTTCATCTCCTTCTATCTTTTCCAGCATAATGGACTTCTCAAAGGTGTTGGATCTTTGAGTAGTGTGCTCCAAAGTAATGATTTGAACCTGAACATTTGTGCCTCAAGTAAGAACTTAAGATTGATTTTTGCTAATTTTGCAGGAGAATTTTAATAGCTGTGCTTTGACGTGCAATTGTTTTGACTTCCATATTTTTTTTAATAATTGTTCATTGCCTTCTATTGAAAAGATACCTACATAAATTTTACAAATTAAATGGTGCCATTAAAAATATTCTTTCTTTACTGTGAAAAAATGTGGAAGCATAAGATGAAAATTCAGGTATAAAAAACTGAGTTACGAGGGGATATTTTGCATATAAGAAATGTACTTCTTGCTTAATATATGCCTGTTTAGCAAATGGGGAATTGATTTCATAACTACATCTTCAACGGTGCTCAGGGTTCCTGAACCATCAAGCTTATTGAACATCAGACTTTTGTTTCCTTGTAGGTTTACAAATCAATTGTGCTGAAAGAACAAAGCATTTGTTCCTTTTATTTTCCTGTCTGCTATAGAAGTTATGCTCATTAAATCCTGGGTTAAGATGGAAAAATGATTGAATTTCAATATGCATTCCTTTGGTTTTCAAACACTGGGATAAAGTAGCTATCTAAAATGATAAATGAATCTGTGTGAACATTCCCGCCCTTTCATAACAGTAATGATTTCATTGGGGCCGGTACTAGGCAAGAAATGAATACGCAACTTACCAAAAGATTTGTCCCTTTCACAATATATCCTTGATTTCATCTTTTATCAGCACTGTCAGAAGATTGATTGTGTCTAGTTCTTCTGTTGCCACCCAATAATCCCTTTTTTATATTGGAAGATTAGAAGTTTGAAATAATGGATACAAATACTATACTTCAAACATATTATTTTACAGTCCCTCCTGACTATCATATAGTAGTATATGCCAGGCTAAAAGTCATCTGCCAGAAGGAAATTAATTCACCATTTGCAATAATACTGTACCGACATTGGTGGTTGATTTTGACAGGTGACTGGACCAATTTACCCATCTCTCAAATGTTACTCTGGCCTTTGATTTTTGTTTTGTCAATGCTGATGTTTTTCAAACTTGGCAAGTTTGATCTATGCGGACTTCCAATTCCCAGAATTCCCCAACCAGCATTTTGGAAGCTGAAATCCATACATCTTAAAATTGTCACATTTCTTTTTTTATCTATTTGTTAAATTTTTATGCTGTCCATCTTCCCTGTAAAGCAACTCTGGCAGTTTGCAGGTGATAAAACAAACAGAAAAAGAATCAAAATATATTAAACTACTAAAACTATGCAAAAACATAACTAATAAATGGATGGCCATGCTGTCCATCTCTTAGTTCTGTTGTTGTTGTTGTTGTTGTTGTTGTTGTAAACACTTGTGGGAAGAAATATCCATTTGGTTCATTTCCAAGCTGGGAGAAAGACACTGGAAACATGGAGGCTGATTGTAAAGATGGTTTAATGATGAACAGAACCACCAATGTTTGTGGTCCTGGTGCAGCTGACCCAATGGAGTTGAGGGGGGTGTTATACCTTCTTTTGGGCTTTGCGCTTGAGCTTCCTGTTCCTGTGCAAGAACATGTTCTTTAGTATTTTATTAGCTGTTGCAAGATTCCTATGGGGTCATGGCTGGCTCTGTAGGCAAAAGGGGAAATGCAAATCCTAGGTACTTGTCTCAGCTAATTTTGTTAACTTTTTGTTTTTACTTATCTGAGTTTTTGTCTTGACCCAGTCTTTCTGAATGGATTATCAAATCTGCATTTCTAAAAGCTAGCCTCTTCAGTTTCTGCTTGGGGCAGGGAAACTGGGGCTAGTTTCTGAATAATCTTTCTTAATGGGCACAAAATATCTGCTGGGGGCTTTGAGAAAGACTGAATGTACTTTCTGTTTTTAAGAGCATGTTTCTCCATTTCTCCTTTAGGGAAATATAATATTCTGCCTTTTTAATATTTCCAAAATATTTAATTCTTCTGAGGGGTAGGTGCTGACTTTTTACACACTATTTGAAAAACACTGGTCTGTGCAGACCTTCTATGGCCTTATCGATGCAAGTGCAAACACGTTTTGACAGGATTCTTACTCTGCTGAGTAATTCTGATCTGCTTTACAAAAAAAAATGTGATTCCTCTCTAAGTTGCTTGTGTCAGCCTCGGAAGACATATTTTACTTGGAAGTTTTGAGGCTGCCACATTTAGTGCCTGGGAATTTGGGAGTGGAGATTTCTTAGTGAGTAGAAGAGTAGATTCAACAACATTCTTTCTTAAAAGTCAAGGACAAGTTACCCTGTACCTGAAGAGGAGTGTCTGGAGGAATGGCTCCAGTTGGGATACGTTTGATTGGGCCATGTGATGGACTGATGGGTGCAGGGGATGGATCTTTGAATTTCTCTTGGGGAAGGGAAAACCCAGAACTCTCACATTCGGGTTTTCCCAGATGTGCCAATATGACAACTCTAATAGATTCTTATTTGGATGGACTTTGTTTCTGAGTGCTGAATGATTATGGGAGAGTTTTGTTGGAATGCTGAAAGCTTGTAAATCCTGACTCCTATATAAAATTGTTATGGGCTTTGTTTTGTTTTTTTCTACATTCAATATTTCTCTTTCTTTAAATCCTTCCAAGGTTAAGCTGTTTTAAAATTTAAACTTTTACAATAGTGCAACCCATTCCTCACGAAACATACTGCATCTGATAAATGTGCTTATTGTGGTCCTTTGCAAATTTAACCAACATTGAGTGAATCTTATAGCCAAAATATTTATGCATAGTATTTCAGTCTTAAACAAGTGTTTTAGACAAAATTTCAGTACTCACCAATTTGGAAATAAGCGCCATCACTTACTCCCTTATTCATTAGCATGGATTCCTCTGAACACCACTAGTTTTATTGCATTTTATTCTTTTGCATGGCTGGTAGAATTAGAAAAATGAGATCCCTCTCTCCCCTCCACGCACACAAAAACACTTTAAAATGAAAAAGTCAAATAAAAATAAATGATGAAAGAGGGTCTCACCGATAGAATGTGATCTGGGAAGGAATACTATCCCATTGTCCAACATTACAAGAAGTTGCATACATTGTATTCAGATTCTCAGTGGACTCTTGTCATTTCCACATTAGCAACTTGTAGCATCTTCATAACATCACCCCACCACTGTTGAAAGGATATAAAGGCCGTGTTTATGATTCTTAAATTGGAATAACAATCTGTGGATGACTTTAGAAGACACTTGTAAGTCAGAAAAGCAGAAATGACCTAAGATAGATATGATAAATCAATGGATCTGTATATAAACTGCTTAAATGGATAAAAGGAGTCCCTGCAGGTTTTACTCTGCTAATCATACTCGAGTTTAGGGGTGGTGCTCATCTCTGTTTCTTTAAGCTATTGAACCAGTGCTGTCCAAAGATGTTTCCACGGTTATGTGCCCAGCATGACATCACACTGCAGTGCAAAACATACAGCAAAACATGGAACACTGTTACCTTCCCACCGAGGTGGTACCTATTTATCTATTTGCAGATACATGCTTTCAAACTGTGAGGGTGGGGTGGCAGGAGCTGAGGCAACTGATGGGAGCTCACTCCACCGTGCTGTGGTAAGGACTCGAACTGATTTACTGACCTTCTGTAGTATTTTTTAAGCCACTGAGCCACTGCACCTCTTAAATGGATAGGAATGTCAGAAACTCCCATTTGTGATGACCCCTGAGGGTGAATCTTGCCAGTTTTGGGTATATTCTAGGTGCAGTAGGCCAGTGTTAGTCTATTCATATTCACAATATTTTTTTAATAAAGATATTCATAAAGGAAAATATCACTTCAGAGACATGCAAATCCTTTTAAATTAATTGAATAAGGATTTATGGGAACATGTTCCACATTTCATAGGATTAAATATCTATATTACAGTGGGTATTCTAAAGTGTTTGTAACAGAAAGATCTTCATTTGCTTCCAGGCATGTGAGCTACAGGAAGAGAGAGAAAAGGTGGTGGAATTCTTGTGTAAAATAGACCATTTCCAACCCATTATACTAAGATGTGGTGATGAAATATTGTAAAAGAAAAGTAACTCCTGGATGGTGTCCAGGCATCTGTTTTAAAAGCCTTATTAATTTCCCCAGTTGATTCCATTTTAGCTTTAGTAAGGATGAGTCAAATCAGAATACATATGTATAAATCACTGTGCATTAATGCAGTGACAGAAATGGCCCCATGTACTCATATATTGCTTTCTTTATCAGTTTTCAAGGAGGGGAAAAGGTGTTTTTATGATGCAAACAGCCAGAGATCTTTTCTGCAATAAATCTGCCAAAGGACTGAGTTGCTATCTTAAGCTTTTGTGTGCATGTTATGTGCGTGTGTGTTTGTGACTGTGAGATTTTATTTTTTTAAAATAAACCATTGACTGATTTGTTACAATTTGCACATCACTATCGCATAGGATGTAAGCATACTTAAAAGATAGCACAGTCCTAAATTTAAAAGAAAATTGGATACTAGAACTTGGGTGATAATAAATCACAATAAGGTTATTGATATTGCAATGACATAGTAAGTGTCATTGTTACATATTCTTTCCTATCCTTTTTTTTAAAGGCCTTTATGTATGGCCTTATTGTTCAAGAAAAATGGTTGGCACTGTTTTGTTACTTTATTTATGTGGTACGATATTTGAAAATTAATCTTTTGTAATTTTTTTAGGGTGACCCTATCTGGGCTGCGAAAATGCTGATGATTGCTGGGTAGTTTGTCAAGGACCTTGGAATACTCATCTCTAATGATCTAAGTGCTAGAGCCCACTGTAACTACATAGCCAAAAAGGCATTAAGAGTTGTTAACCTAATCCTATGTAGCTTTTTCTCTGGTAATATCACACTACTAACTAGAGCATACAAAACATTTGCCAGACCAATACTCAAATACAGCTCATCAGTCTGGAACCCATATCACATATCTGATATTAACACAGTTGAGAAAGTCCAGAAATACTTCACAAGAAGAGTTCTACACTCCTCTACTCATTGCAGAATACCTTATGCCACTAGACTTGAAATTCTCGACCTAGAAAATCTAGAACTACGCCACCTTGGATCCAATCTAAGTATAGTATATAAAATCATATACTGCAATATCCTTCCAGTCAATGAATACTTCAGCTTCAACCATAACAATACAAGAGCACACAATAGATACAAACTCAAGGTTAACCACACCAATCTTGATTGCAGGAAATACGACTTCAGCAACAGAGTGGTCAATGTCTGGAATACTCTACCTGACTCTGTGGTTTCTTCCCCAAACCCCAAAAACTTTAACCTTAGACTTTCTACTATTGACCTCACCCCTTTCCTAAGAGGTCTGTAGGGGGCGTGCATAAGTGCACCAATGTGCCTACCGTCCCCATCCTATTGTTTCTTTTATTGTTTCTTTTATTGTTTCTTTTATTTTTCTTATATTTATTCATTTCATGTATTCATAACTATACAAACTTATACAAGTCAAATATAAACAAACAAACAAATAAATAAATAGTTGAAAAGAGCTCCATTTTCTGTATCTCTTTCCTGCCATTCATGTTTTTACAGCCACAATATGTTGGTCCTTTTAAAAAAAATAGATTGATGCTTTTATTGGAGTACTCAGGTTGAAAAATGGTGTGCAATTCTGTGAGATCTCCAAATTATTTTTATCATGTAAGATGGTAAATAAGCAAGAAAAATATAATAAAGCTAAATAAAGGGTAAAGGGGTTAGCTGAAATCATGAAATAATGGCAGACATTCAAACTATCAAATATGTAGTTAGTTACAAGTTCAAGATGGAATTTAGAGGTGAACTGTAAATATTCAAATTTGGTTTTGTTAGCTTGATAGAAGGTTTCATGTATCATTTGACACTATTGTTATAGCATTTTACCCAGCCATCGTTAATGGAAATTCAAAAAAACTTCTCTTTATTACTGATATATTAGCACAGCAATAATTTAAGCAACACTAAAAATCACTGGTGAGGACATGGTTTTTGGACTGTCTAAATTGTTAGGTTAAAGAAACTGATCAGATAAATCCTAAAAACCTTTTGAGGAAAATGATCTTCAATAATTGATATGAAGGTCAGAAAAATATTTCCAAGGACACATGAGTAAATATACTGAGGCAATTCACAAATATAGAAAGCTTTGTAAACAGCAGAAAAAATCTACAAAATCATTTGAGATCTTTGTGTTAAAGTACCGGTAGTCTTCGAAGGAGAAAAATGATCAGTTTCTTTCCAGAACTTTTTATATGTTTATATTTATAAATAACATTAACAAAGATTGGCTTTAGATTTCTTCAACAATGGCTGGATGATGCTATTAACACACTATATACCACTATTTGTAGGAGAAGACTCAAGAGAGGTAGACTCAAGAGAGGAACTAGCCTGGAATCATTATATTCCCACAAGCGAGTTAAGTCTGACCCCTGCTGAATTCTGTTAATTCTTACTGTATCTACCACCAATTTAATGCTGACCATTAGTTGACTATATTTTTGTATGTAGGCATGAGCAATAAATAAGCTTAAATGAAACTTATTGTACAGCCTTGATTTTTCACACCTGACTTTGGTAGAAAGGCATAGGGGAACTTAGAGGTGTAATGTTTTAATTTCATGCTATCATGACATTTGTTGAGAGTTCCTTGCAGATAGATTCTTTCTTTCTTTCTTTCTTTCTTTCTTTCTTTCTTTCTTTCTTTCTTTCTTTCCTTCTTTCTTTCTTTTTTCTTTCTTTTTTCTTTCTTTCCTTCTTTCCTTCTATCCTTCTATCCATCTATCCATCTATCCATCTATCCATCTAGCTATCTAGCTATCTGGTTAGCTATCTACACTATCTATCTAAATAGCTAAATAGATGATAGATAGATAGATAAATATATTAATTTTTTGCTGCCCATTTCACTACCTAAAGATGTCCCTGCTAAGAAGATCATGCTTTGAAAACATGCTTCAAAAAGTTGAAAGGATTTAACACAAAAGGAAAAAGCTTATTCTTCATTATCACAGAGGGCAAGATGAAAAATTATGTACCTAAGTTACAGGAAGGCAAATGTTGATTAAATGGTAAGGGAAAAACAAAATAGCAAACAACAACACAGTATGTTCATATGTCTACCAAGTGGACTCTTTTGCAAACTTAATAGCTTTTAAAATTGAATCTTCTAAGCACTAAGAAATAACAGCTGCTGTGTTCTGCCAATTTGGGAGCCTTAGGCTGCTGTCTGGGAGGTTTGGTGTTCGAGAGTTACGAATCTTAATCTTATTTGAACTTACTTGAACTTGAACTTATGATTCTCTTTCCAATGTGCTCTTTGCTGTCCCAATCTAGTATAAAACCTGAGATTGATTAGAATGTAATGAACTCGGGGAATTCTGGAATTCCAAATTAGATTGAAGAATTGATCCTTCACAAACAGTATTGTGTTAATCAGGATCATTGCAGCTGGATAAGCATACAATTAAATTTTGCTTAGGTTTAGCAGGTGGCTGAATTCTGCTAGAATATGATTCGCTGCTGTAATTGTGGTTTGAGAAGAATGTTCTTCTTAGTTACCCACAACATAAACTTAAGACAGTTGTTATTGAGCTAAATTGAAGACCAGGAAAAACAAGTGATGTCACATTGTAGGAACAGGAAAGATACATGAGGATGGTCAGCTACAAAACAATGCAAATTTACATATTATGGGTAAAGGCAGAATTTGCTGTTTTCTCACCCATTAGCTTTGTGACCTAATCACATTGACAAATCTAATTAGCTACAAGATGATATGATAATCCCTGAGTGGTAGTTGACATTCTCTGGAGGAATTTTCTAAGTTTAGCACCCACACTCCATATATCTTTTGCACTGCTTCATTTGTACCAAAAACTGAAGCCAGAGAAAGAACATTGCAAATAGGAGTAAACAAATGCATAAAGCAAAGAAACAAAATCAACCCTAAAAGGCCTTGTTTCCCCCACACCCCACCCCCAATCATTTTTGTAGGGAAATAGCTGGCACATCCCTATATTTTTATTTTGCTTTCCCACATTTGGAATTCATCAGTCATTCTGATAGGGTGTCATTCTTCAAAGTAATTTGAATGAATATATGAGTTTTAGATCTTGGGGAAAATGCATTAAAGGGCCCTTCAGAGAATATAGAATGCATTGTTTGTTGCAATATGAACAATCAATGTATATGTATGTATCTGTTTTGTCAAGACAGATAACCAAAGTATAGATGAAATCAAAGTCAGGGGAGGGGTGCATGTGCCCTGAAATGCACAGCTGTATACCCTATGTTGGACAACCATTTGTCTGAAGTGGTGTAGGGTTTCCTGCCTAAGCAGGGGGTTGGTCTAGAAGACCTCCAAGGTCCCTTCCAACTCTGTTATTCTATTCCATTCCATTCTAATTCATTTATCTCAAGCATGGATCGCTTTTCAGACAACCCAAATGGCCTTCTGTGCACATGAAAAACAGTCCACAGAGCCAATGTATGAGGATTGATTGTTGGATAGCAGTTAACTATTCTCTCCTTGGTCCTTAACCTGGTCTTTCTCATTTTCCAACAGTGACCTTGTTGCCGTTATAACCGAGTCTATCCATCTCGCTGCTAGTCATCCTTATCTTTCCTTCTGCCTTTCCCAGGATAACAGCCTTCTCCAGAAAGCTGAGTCTTTTCATAATGTCTCTGAAATAGGATAATTTGAACCTGCCCTTTTGTGCCTCAAGTGAAAACAAATATCTGGTGCTACTTAGTAGGGTTATCACATGGTAAGATGGGTGGCCAAAAAATTTGATGAATAAAACAAACAAATAAACTTGTTTCTTTACTTGTTTGTCTATGGCACTCTCAGCAGCCTTCTCCAACACCAAAGTTCAAAGCATCAATATTCTTTCTATCCTGCTTCTTCAAAATTCAACTTTAACTTCTATAGATTGTCACAGGGATTACCACAAATTGTATGGTTTTGATCTTTGTAGGTATAGAGGCATCAGGATATTTGAATGTCTTTTCCAAGGTTTTCGTGGCTGCTGTACCAAATTTGCAGCATATTTCTTGACTGCCTGTTCCTTTACTTTTGGTGGTTGATCCTAAAATGCAAAAGCTATCCACCACTTCAATAACTTCATTGCTAATTCTAAGGCTAGTTCTACCCTTTGTCGTTAGTTTGGACTTTATATTAGTCCCATTCTTTTCCCACTGTACTTCTTTACTTTTATTACCAGAGCTTGAAGAGCCTTTGCATTTTTGTCAATCAGAGTATATATAGCATAGATTATTGATGTTTCTTCTTCTAATTTTAAAACCATACTCATCTTCTTTCAATCCAGCTTCCCTTAATATATATTCAGCATATAGAGTGAATAAATGAGTAATTAACCTTGACATAATCCTTTATCAAACTGGAGGCAGGATATTTCACTATGTTTTGTCAAAACTAATATTGACATCTATGTATCTCATAAGGACAATGAGATTCTTTGGGATTCCCTTTTTTTTGGAAAATATGCTACAGCTTGATATGATCAACACAATCAAAGGCCTTTATATATTCAATGAAGCAGATAGTGACTTCCTTTTTGATATTCGTTGGCTTTCTCAATTATCCAGTGTGCATCAGCAATTATGTCTCTTTTCTAAAGCCAGCTTGAACATCTGGCATCTCTTTTTCCACATAAAGCTCTAATCTGTGTTGGATGATCCTAAGTATTATTTTGCTAGCATGTGAAAATAAGGATATGGTAGGATAGTTTGCACACTCTGTCATGTCTCCAGTTTTTGATATTGGAATGTAAATTAACCTCTACTGATCTGTCCACCACATATATGCTGGTATAGCTTTAAGGTTTTTTATGACCTTGACTGATTCTTCTTCTGTTGCTTGTCATATTTCAGTGAATTAAAAACTTGGTTGTTTGACCAACTGGGTGACCCTCCCTTGAGGATGTTAATGTATTTTATTTTATTGTTGTGTCTTATATTTGGGCTTGCTGGTTTAATGTCTTTTTAAATATTTATTGTTCTGTGTTTTTAGTTGTGAGCCTCCCGAGTCTTGGAGATGGCATACAAGTTCAAATATAAATAAATAAAAAAATATTTCAGTGAGTGTCGGAGAGAGACTGGCTAATCCAGGGTGAGAAGTGAAATAGGGAATTAGTTTGGAATCCCTACATGCATAAGAAGATAAGATCTGACCTCCCCACCTGCTTGAATGTCACTAAACCTTAACTAGTCTGACCCAGATGCAAACCACATCAGAAGATTCTTGTGTTATAGGCATGAGCAATAAAACACCTGATTGAACCCTTTGTGTTTGGGTCTAATTGTTTGTACCTGATAGGGAGTATTTCACCAGTTCCTGTAGCCTTTTGATTTCATAATAACCACAGTGGTGATCTGATTTCAACTTCTAGTTTAGAAGTGCTCTAGTCTAGTTTGAATATCTTCTAGGGTATCTTGGATGATGATGCCTTTAGTTTAAAATGAGGGATTCTTGGTGCTCTCTGAGTTGGTTGTTTTCTTACTGATCTGATCTAATTTAATTCTTTCCCAATGCATCCCCAAAAGCAAGCCATCTACCCTCTGTTTAAATTCCTCCAGTGAAAGGTATTTAATTAGACAACCTGTTTCATTAGGAAATTCTTCCTGATGTCCACTAAAAAAACCTAATTCTTTACCCATTGTTCCTTGTCCTTTCTCTTGAAGCAACTCTAAACTATTTTGGCCTGCCTTACAGTACGGATCTTGTTACCTGAATAGATATTTGTGTCTTATTATAATCTTATCAATGTCTCCTGATAAATATTTCTCCCAGGGCCTCTATCATCTTGGCTGCTGTCCTCTGGATATGTTCCAGAGAGGAGCAGCCAAGATGATAGAGACCCTGGGACAGTGGTGAGATTCAAAAATTTTTATTATCGGTTCTGTGGGCATGGCTTGGTGGGTGTGGCTTGGTGGGCGTGGCAGGTGAAGGATACTATAAAATCTCCATTCACACCCCACTCCTGGGGGAAGGTTACTGCAAAATCCCCATTCTCTCCCTTTCCCACTAACCTGCTTTCCAGCTCCATTCTCCTGTGCAGGGCAACAAAAGAAGACCCAGCCAATCAGCTGGGACTTGGAAGACAGAGAATAGATGGGAGTGGGGCCAGTCAGAGGTGGTATTGGTCAATTCTCCAAACTACTCAAAATTTCAGCTACCGGTTCTCCAGAACTGGTCAGGACCTGCTGAATACCCCCTCTGCCCTGGGAGAAATATCTTCTCTGGATATGTTCCAGTTTATCAGTGTACTTAGAGTGCAAGAGCTGGATCCCATATTCCAGGTGCATTAGGATCAATGAATAATAAGGAAAAAAGTGATCTTGATAAAATGCTTTTATTAATAGAGGTTAAGATTGCATTTTATGTGGCAGCTGCATCACATAGTTGGCTCATATTCATCTTGTGATCCCCAAAATCTTTTTTGCATCCTATGTTTTTGTTGCTGAGTCATGTCTGACTCTCCGTGACCCACAGATCATAGCACACCCGGCCCCCTGTCCTCCACTGCCTCCCAAATGCATTGTTTGCCAAATTCATTTTCATTGTGTCAGTGATATCATCTATCCATCTCATCCTCTACCATCCCCTTCTCCTTTTGCCTCCCTTCTTTCCCAACATCAGGATCTTTTCCAGTAAGTCCTCTCTTCTCATTAGGTGGCCAAAGTATTTGAGTTTCAGCTTCAGTATCTATCCTTCAAAGGAGCAGTCAGGATTGATCCTATACTTTGATGTTTCTTTCACAAGTGTGGGACCTTGCATTTGTCCCCAATCAGGGGTGGGATTCAAATTTTTTAACAACCGGTTCTGGGGGCATGGCTTAATTTGTGGGTGTGGCTTGGTGTTTACATAACTGGCTGGGTGTGGCTTGGTGGTCATGTGACTGGGTGGGTGTGGCCAAGTGGCTAGGTGACTGGCAAATCAAATACAAGTGGTCTTCACTTAATGGCCAGTTGCTTAACAAGTGTTCTAATTTATGACTGACCTACCCACAGCTACTTGACCTGTTTTTGGAGTTTTGACAGCCATGCACACACACACACACACACACACACCCTTCTAGCCCTGCTGGAGCAGGGAGTTGGAGTAGAAGATGACCTCCGAGATCCCTTGCAGGGCAGCCCTAGATTGCTGTGCTGTTTCAAAGAGTCTTCTGAAGCCAGGGTTTGTGTCCTTCCTTCCTTCTTTTTCTCTCTCTCTCCCTCCCTCCCTCTCTCTTTCCATATATCTATCTATCCATTCATATATCTCATTCACTTTCTCCTTCCTTCCTTCCTTCCTTCCTTCCTTCCTTCCTTCCTTCCTTCCTTCCTTCCTTCCTTCCTTCCTTCCTTCCTTCCTGTCCCTTCCTTCCATCCTCCCTCTTTCTTTGTCTATCCCCTTTCTCTCTTCCTTTTTCTCTTTCCCTTTTCTCTTTCTTTTCTTTCCTTCTCTTTCTCTCTCTCTCTCTCCCTCCCTCCATATCCCACTTTCTCCTCCCTCCCTCCTTCTTTCCTATCTTATCGTTGGCTGTCTTTCATCGCTCTGGTCATTCATTCCGTCCCCTGTTTTCGTCCGTTTCTGTTTCCGACATATGTTCCGGCTTTCTCTGCCAAACCGGCCAAACGGTTTTGGCGTCTTGTTCATATGTATGTCCTATCTATCTGTAATCCCGTTCGGCGCATCACTCCATCCACATCATCATCAACGGCGCCATCAACAACAATATATCCCTCTTTCATCCATTCCATTCCCGTCATCGCTGTTTAACAACCGACAATAACCGGCGCAACAACCGGCGCAACTTTTTTATGTAACAATAACTCATAACAACCATCATATGTCACTCCTTCCCCGGCTTTCTTTTCCTCTCTTTTCCTCTTTCGTCTCTTCCTGATGTAATACCATAATAACTCTTTCTGCTCTCTTTCTTTCTCTCATTCCATTCATCCTTCCTTATCCTTCTCTCAAGCTGGGACCACCTAAAACAATCAAACACACACACACAGACATGCTTCCAAGCACCCACCTGAAACACACACACACACATACTTCCACCTGAAACAAACAAATACACACACACACACACATGCTTCCAAGCACCCGGCAGCATCGCTCGTTACAAGGGTTCTTCCTGGCCAGTCTCCAATCCCACATTGCCCGAAAAAGCCAGCAGGCAAGGCTTCCAGGTCTAACAAAGGGGCCGTGGGCAGGACTTCCTCCCCTCCCGCTTTTGAGGAAAGTTAACGGCTGGGAAATTCAAGCGCGGCATGTGCTGCAGCCTCACCTCACCACCCCACCCATCGGCAGCTCTGGGCTAGGCAGCTTGTTTCTGGTTTTCCTGACTGCCTGAAATCTTACTTCCTCTCGCTCTTGTCATGAGATGCCTGTAGCCACCGTGTTTTTTTTGTGCAGCTGGAACACACAGTGGCTGCAGGCATTCATGACAAGGGCAACAAGAAGCCTCCAGATGGCGCATCTTTTTGCCATTTCTTTGCTGGATGGAACCAAGCAGCGGCTGGAGGATTCTCCTGCCAGCAAAGAGGTGGTGCTTGGAGGCTTCTTGGCAGGGGGATGGGGGACATGGCAAGACTCGGACATGGCTCCTGCACCCTGTCTGTACCATTTTGGTCCCTCCCTCTGCATCAAAATACCTTAAAGGGACAGGCTGGGGCAGCTGCCTTCTGAGCAGCAGCGGAGCGAAGTGAAGGGAGCCAGAAAAGTTCACCCAAGTCTTCTCTCCTTCTCGGGCATACACAGAGCAATGCATCTCACAGTGTCACAGGGACTCACCCATGCGCTGTCTCCTCGCAGAAGGTCCGGCCTCACAGGTGCACATGTGAGATCCTGGGACCTTCTTCTAGGAGATGGCGCGTGGGCTCCTGGCTGAGTTCCGGCTGGGAAAGCAGCAGCAGCTGGGACTCATCTCCCTGTTCTTCGCACCAGGGTGAACCTCATTGCCTGCTGCACCAGAGTGGAGGTGCAGGCTGGTGGGGAGCCCAGTGGCTCTCAGCCCTGGCTTGCCTTCCCTGATGCTATGCTGCCCGGGTGATGTGGGCCTGGGTGGCACAGTGTCGTGCTCCCTGGTAGCTCCCCCACCCACACTCCTAGCAGGCAAGTCCCAGCATCTGCAGAGAATCCAGGCGGGACCCAAGCAGCAACAGGTCAGCCCTGGCCTGCCTTCCTCTCAGCCACCAGCAAGCCAGGCAAGTGGGGGAGCTTGCTAGGCCATGAGTGCCGCCTGGAGCCGTGGAGCTGGTGGCTAAGCAAGCCAGGCAAGTGGGGGGGAAGCTTGCTAGGATGGAGTGCTGAGGGTGGTGTCGGCATGGCGATGGTGGCCTAGGCCGGATTGGGAGTCAGGACCCAGCAGGGCCTCGTGGCAGTGGTGGTGGTAAGGGCAAGGGTGGCAGCGGTGGCATGGTTGTGGTGGCCTAGGCTGGCCCAGGAGTCAGGACTCAACTGGGGCTGGTGGAGCAGCGGCATGTAGGTGACAGGGGCTTGTAGAGCCTCACTCACCTAGGGAGATTAGATGGTGGAAGGCTGGCTGGCTGGCTGGCTGCTGCTGCTGGAAGTAATAGCGGCAGGTGGGAAAATGTGAGAAGCGATGTAGTACACAAGCGCTATAAGGAGTTACTGGGTGGGGCGGGCGGGGGGAGAATGCTGTCAGTGATTGTTGTGCAAGTGCGTGATGTCACACATGCACAATAAGGACTGACTGGGCAGGGAACGGAGGAGTGGGCAGAGAGGGGTGGGGCCAGCCAGGGGCCCATTTTACTGGTTCTCCGAACTATCGGGAATGGTAACAACTGGTTCTACCGAACTGGTGCAAACCAGTAGAATCCCATCCTTATCCCCAATGAAATTCTTCATGCTGGTTTCAGCCAATTGTCAAAGCATGTCAGAATCTCCTGAACCTTGATGAACTTCTCCAAAGTTTTTCCTGTGCCCAGTGGTGGGATTCAGCCAGTTCGCACCACTTCAGAAGAACCAGTTGTTAAGTTTCTGAGCAGTTTTGTGAACTGGTTATTGGAAGAACTCAGGGCAGAGAACCAGTTGTTAAATTATTTGAATCCCACCACTGCCTGTGCCCCATATCTTTGTGTCTTCTACAAAGTTGATAATATTCTATGAACTGCCCAATGAGAAAGACCTCGTCCTATGAGATCTGAGCGTATGGTTTCTGCAGCAACCATTTTCTCTGGGAATTGTAGTGGCCCAGAGAGTCATAAGCGAACTAGTAACTGGAATTCTGAGCAAAAGCTTGTATGCATTCTGCTCTCTGAACTGTGGATTTCAGCCCCTCCTTTTCTTCCATTCTTCATTCATATCTCTGCCTGTTGTATCTTTTAAGCAAAAAACAAAACAAAACAAAAAAACAGCTGCCCTGTTCCCTTTTCAAAGACTGGTGCAAAAGTAATTGCTAAAAAGAGCGTTCCTGTTCTTTTATACTGCATCACTTTCCTTTCTCATTGCCAGTTGTTCGGTATATAATTATGCCTAAAATGTTCTTGGGTATTAACTCAAATTCTCAGTGATATTTGATGCTCATTTTTCAATTTGGTTTTCTCAAGTATTTTTCATTGCCTTTGGGCTCTTGTCATCATTTACATATTCCTTCTGTTTCCCAGATCTATGCTTTTTAAGACTCTCATTTTTTATTCTTGATATAGTTTTCTTCCTTTCTCATTCTCCTGTTATTGACTTTTCTTTTCCTGCATGATGACAAATACTGCAGGCATTTTATTGGGACAAGGAGATATTGCAAAATCTTCTTTCACAATGGCTGGCTTTTAAGACTGTGCTTATTTCATGTACATTTTCTCAGCCTAATTTCTTGGGAAGGGGAGTGAAAAGACAATTTATCTGAAATGGTAGTAAGGACACTATTTTAATCTGAAAATGTTTGGCAACAGTCATATCAGGCATAATGTCTTATATTCCTAAATTTATAGTAGCTACTACAGACATGTGGCTATTCTAATTATTCACTTGGATATCAGACAAAACAAAATGGTAATTATATTAAAAAGGTAGTTTATTGCCTTGTGTTTAGCACTCTGGAGATTGGCTGGTTTGGGATTTGCTGCTTGATTCTTAGCTTAGTGTTATGTATGTAGGTTTGAATGTTATTGGTTTAGTTTGAATTGTTCTTGTAAAATGTCAAATATGATTGGTTTGAAAAGTGCGGGAAAACCCTGCACTCTGATTGGCTGGCAACTACGGCTGCTGGCTATAAGTAGCAGCCGTAGCCCAGCCAAGTGGGGTCCATTCGAGATGTAGTCACTAAATAAACTCTTCACTGAAGCTCTTCGCGTCTGACTCTTCATGCAAACTTAACACTTAGCTTTAATGTGTTTCCAGGAATGACTGTTGGCAATGAATATCATCAGTTGAGTTAAGTGAAAGAAAAGTTTTCCTATCTAGTTGTAACTGTATTTCTAGCTCAAATGGGAAGCATATAGGAGTTTCAGGCAGATGTTGATCTGAAAAAAAACACTGATTTTTAAAAAGTAAATCTGATGAGATGAAGCCAGCTAGGGATCAGATATTTCCAAGTTGAAGGTCATCACAATGGACCATTGTTTATTTAGCTCATTTATAGAGAAGAGACAAATGACTGTCAGCTAATCCATCTTTCTCATCCCAAAGCCTTTAAGCTAGTCATGTATGCATGTACAAAAAAAATTAAAGCACTCTTTTGCATGAGAATTGCAATAAAATCCGTGTACACAAAGATTCAAGTGAAAAGGTAATGCTATCTACTGCCAGTCATAAAAAAACTGAACCTCTGCTTGCATTTCAGACAAATCGAACAAAGGGCCTTTCGTGTCCAATGTTTTGTTCCTAAAAGCTGGCAAGCAGATCACATAAGAGACTCGCAAGCAGAGTAAAGAAGCTCTGCAAGAACTGTTACATACCTGTGTCACATATTCTTCTCATTTTTTTAAAAAAGTATTCAGATAGAATTGCTCTCAGGCTGGCAACGGAACTGGGCTGCAAAAAGGAGGAGGAGAATAAGTACTGAACACATGTGAAAGACTGAATTTTTATGTCATTGGTTTATTTGGAAACTGCTTTGCTTTTCTGTCTCAGTGCTTAATTAAACATCCACTGGAACAGTAACTTGAAGTTCTTGCATACTACAGTCTTTGACTGAATCACTTTGGCTCCCTTCTTCACAGTCTTGTCCACTGCAGAATATGCTTATTACCCAAAGCTGATGGCTGCCTTCCATGTGCTATAATATTTACTGGTGTTTCAGAAGTCTTTGTACCATAGCTTAAGATCAGTAAATACTGGATAAAATTCAAGGGATTCAAGGGATTGTTAAGCTGTTATTGCTGGCTACAGGAAAGTCACCCTCTTTGATTTATTTTCATTTCTCATTTGACCCAAGAGGCTAACCGCTACTCAGAGATCGATGGACATGACTTAGCTGCACAAGGATCTCTGATATCTGATGAATGGGGCAAGTAAAATAGATTTAGAGCAGCAACGGTTGGGGAATACACAGCTGTGGAATCAGAACAGCAATAGAACAGCTTCACAGAACCAAGGGAAAGACCACAAAATCAAGGGAAGATCTAAGAGGATGCAGTGGGTTAGTGAGATCTGTTAGAACTCAATGAGCAAAATAGATACAGTTTTAATTTTGAAATAGGACAATTACACATGTGTTCAGGATGGTAGATGAGAAACTAGTTTCTAGCTTGTTAGTCAGTCAGTGCTCCAGAGTGAGATCTTGCTGCCTTTCTTCATTTAATTATTGATTTATTGAAACGATTTATATGGCTGCCCATCTTAAGCGACTCTGGGTAGCTCATAACAATCAAAAAATCCCTCCAATAAATAAACAATCATAAAAAACAGCAAAACAATAAACCAAAAAAACATGCACCATCATCATTCCCCCTAGGGTGTCCCACAGAACAGGGATCACCAACCTTTTGGACCTCAGGGATCACCAAACTCATAATTTTAAATCCCAGGGACCACTAACTGGTTCTATGGGCATGGCCTAATTTGTAGGTGTGGCTGGCTGGGCATGGGTTGTATATAAATATTTATATAAATATTGAATTTTTTATAAAAACAGAGCAACTTTTACCCAAAATCAGGCAAAGCAGGCAGGCAGATTGAGTTGCTCACAGAATCATTCAGTGATCTATCTATGCCATTGGCTAGCTCAGTCTGTCACATAAAATTTGCTTGCCGTGAGTCTGCACTGAATAATAGAACCTTCAGTCCTAAGGGAGGTTCGGCTGTGCTTAAAAGCAGAGCCAAAGATCTAAAGACTAGCTAGAAAGCAAGAAATCCAACCATTTCCTGCTTCCTAACTAATCTAAATCTCCCAGCACAGTAGAACAGCTGATGGTCAGAAAAATAGCAATTTAGCAGGCAAGTGAGTGGGGAGGGTTTCCGCAGGCCATGTGGGCAGCGCAGCATTGTGTTTCTGTGCAGTCTGGATTAATTGCTTGGGGGGGATGCTCTGGGGGTGAGATTTTTCTGCAGCCCACCAAAATTTTCTTGTGGCCCACCAGTGGGCCATGGCCCACCAGTTGGCAACCACTGCCCTAGATGAGAAGATCCCAGGGAACAGGCCTGGAGCATGCCCTCCTACCAGAATATTCTTAGTTAGAGATGGTCTTGCAAATAACCTGGTCTTGTGCCATGTACAGTTTCAAAGGTGATAACTAACACCTTGAATTGCACCTGTAAGAAAACCAGGAACAAGTGTGACTAGTACAACACACTCATGGCTGTATTTGCACATTTTCACAATACATTCATTAAAATGAATCTCCTGACAGTGAGATTGGCGGGCATATAAATTAAACAAATGTTGGATATTGGTTAGCGGATGATGAAAATGGATTCTGCTTTGAACAGTGATCTCTAATCTAAAGGAGTATCTCTTTCCAGATCTATTTACTTGAATTTATATAATTTTGACTGAGCTTTGATTGAAATCAATTGATTCTTAAATATCCAACCGGTTTCCCCAGCAAATGAGGGGAGACAGTGGGCACAGGAAAAAAGTAGTAACATGCTGTCTGTTGTTAGAGAATTATCTTAGAGAGTTATTTCTATATCAGGGACATTCAGAGTAGAAAACATCTTTTAAACATTTATTTGTTTACCATATTACTAGAACTCTGATTTCAGCTTTGTGGTGGTTTGCAAACCTGCAAGATCTATGGAAACATAAAATTGAAACATTTCCCCATCCCTGGAAAGCCTTGGCATTTAATTTACCCAGGGTTTTTAAGATCGTGTTAGATTCTTAGCAACTTTTGTTCTTGTTGCTTGTTTTAATTGCAGCTTTATTTTATGACACATTATTTTATCTCTCTGCTTCTGGTTTATCCCACACTGTTTTATTTCTATTACTGTCTTGCTATCTTGGTTTTGTTCAGTTTTTTAAAATCTCTGCACTATCTAGGACTCTTCAGTTATTCAGTGCTCTAAAAATGTAATAAATAATTAGGTAATCCAAGATCAGGCTGTTTCCAAGTCAGAGTGTCTACAGAGCTGAAGTTAATGTTGCTCTGCCTTGATTGTTCTCAGATTAGTCTTGTGTGTTTTAATATATATCTTGCTCTTTACTTTTTATTGTACATTATTTTGGCAGCTTTGCAGACAGCTCAGATCTGTTTTTTTTTTAAAAAATACATTTTAGATACAGTTCAGATCTGGGTGAATTTTTTTAGATATATGTAATAAAATGAATAAAGCAACCTTGAATTGCCCAGGGTGCCCTAGAAGTTTAAAACATGTACTTTTTTAGCTGCCACTGTGCTGGTATCTGGGGAAAAGATTTTTCTATTTATCAAGGGTTGGCTTCAGTCCTTCTATGAAGTGTTAGAAGCCTTGTGGTTATTTCTTGACATTTTCTTTTAATGTCCAAGGAATCTTTGATTGATAGATGATTGCTTCCATCCTCAGGACTGGATATAAATATGTAAGATCAATTCTTATAACTTCCTTGGTGATGTTGAACAGAGGTCCAAATATGTAATCCAGGGTTTCATTCAGCTCCTCATATACCTATCTAGTAATTTTCTGTGGCTGCAGCAATATTAAACCCACATAAGAAATACTCAGGAAAAGTATTTTTGTTGTTTTAAATTATGATTGTTTTTATTGCTTTTATTCTGTTTTAATTGCGAGCTGCCCAGAGTCATCTATGGATACTCCTCAATTTATAACCATTTATTTAGTAACCATTCAAAGCAGTGGTGGAATTCAAATTTTTTTACTACCGGTTCCATGGGCGTGGCTTGGTGGGTGTGGCAGGGGAAGGATACTGCAAAATCCCCATTCCCTCCCCACCCCACTAACCTGCTTTCCAGCTCCGTTCTCCTGTGCAGGGCAACAAAAGAAGACCCAGCTGATCAGCTGGGACTTGGGAGGTAGCGAATAGATGGGGGCAGGGCCAGTCAGAGGTAGTATTTGCCGGTTCTCTGAACTACTCAAAATTTCCGCTACCAGTTCTCCAGAACTGGTCAGAACCTGCTGAATACCACCTCTGATTCAAATTTACAATGGCATCAAAAAAAGTGATTTATAACAGGTCTTCACTCTTACAGCCATCACTGCATCTCCAGAGTCACATTATCAAAATATGGGTGCTTAGCAACTGGCATGTATTTATGATGATTGCTGCATCCCAGGGTCACATGACCATTTGCAATCTTCCCAGCTGATTTTCAACAAGCAAAGTCAATGAAGGAAGCCAGATTTGCTTAGCAATGGCATGATTCAGTTAACAACAACTGTGGCTAAAAAGGTTGTAAAGTTCAATATGACTCACTTAACAACTGGCTTGCTTAGCAACCAAAATTTGGATTTCAATTCTAGTAATCAGTCAAAGACTAAATGTCTATGGAGATTCTCAGGTCATGGTTGTCCCAAAGGTGCTTTTCAAGAGGCCACTGGACTTTCTGGTTTTTCTTTGAAGACGTTTTGCTTCCCATCCGAGAGAGCTGAAGAAGTTTCTTGGATGAGAAGCAAGATGTTTTCAAAGAAAAACCAGAAAGTCCAGTGACCTCTTCAAAAAGCACCTTTGGGACAGTCAAGGACTTACTTTATAGGAATTGTTGTTGTTAGTTGCGAAGTCATATCCGACCCCATGAATGTTCCTCCAGGTCTTCCTGTCCTCTACCATCTTCTGGAGTCTATTTAAGCTCACGCCTACTGCTTCAGTGACTCTATCCAGCCACTTCATTCTCTGTCGTCCCCTTCTTCTATTGCCCTCAATCTTTCCCAGCATTAGTGTTGGAAAATGTTGTTTTTTAAGTCAATCCTATGATTGGCTAATGTTTAGAGGATCTTGTTAATCTGTCTATATATTTAAATTGTACAAAGATGCTGAGCCCAGTTTGTTCTTCAAACCAAATCTTTTATTGTACAAGCAGCTTAATTCAAATAAATTTACAGAAAGACTTTTACCAGTTTCTTATGCCTTCTTTAAGTTTCTCTTCTCTCAGGTCTTACTTGATTTCTCTGTCTACCTATGTAGTTAGGTTTTCTCAATCCTTTAGATTAAGAATTAACCCTAAAGAAACTTAGACCTCTTTAAAGAACTTAATACTGTTTCAAGGCTTTTCCCTCTCTCTGTCTCCTTTTCTCTTCTGGCAAGAGGTTCCTCCTCCTCAAGCTTCTGAGGTACTCAAGCTGGGTATATAACAATATCAGCTAGAGCAGGCAAGGAGAGCAATGGGCCCCAGTAGAAAGTTTCTTTCAGAAACTTCTCCTCAGATGGATCTACACAGACTTCTCCTCAGAGAGATGATGCTGCCCCTTATATACCAAGGGGTGTGGCTTGTGATGCCACATCAGGGTATCTGCTGTTACCCTGTCATTGGTGGGTTTGGTTTGCTTCCAAATCCCCACAAGTTGTAAACTGCATAGCAACACCAGAAAGTTCCATTTTCTGACAATTAGGATCTTCTCCAGTGAGTCCTTCCCTCTTGTTAGGTGGCCAAAGTATTTGAGTTTCATCTACAGGATCTGGCCTTCTAAAGAGCAGTCAGGGTTGATCTCCTCTAGGACTGACCCGTTTGATCACCTTGCAGTCCAAGGGACTTGCAGAAGTCTTCTCCAGCACTATAGTTCAAAGGCCTCAATTCTTTGGTGCTCAGCCAAAATTTTATGGTCCAACTTTCACAGCCATACATTGCAACTGGGAAAACCATAGCCTTGACTATATGCACTCGATGAACAGAACAGCCTGGTGGCCCCCACAATTCATAGCTTGATCTTATGAGTCAGATTTTTAAAAGAATTATTATTATTATTATTATTATTATTATTATTATTTTATTAGACTTGTATTCTACCCTTCTCCCTAAGGACTCAGGGCGGCGAACAATAAAAACCCAATACAATTACAATAAAAAGACATTAAATCATTTAATCATTAAATGGGCAGAGCTTGGACAGCACCATCACAGTTGCCATCTTTGCTTTGGCATACCACATCCAGCATATATCCCAGGATATATCCCAGGATATATCATGCCCTTGGTAGAGTTGGACTCTGAGGAAGAGGAGGAACAGCCGACAGGGAGTGGAGGTGTGGCTCCGGAGGTTGTGGAGGCGGCTGGGGAAGGGCAGAGGCCGGCTGGGCAGTCAGAGAAAGAACCAGGTCCATCCCCTCTGCATCCTAGGACACACAGGGAGGAAAGAAGAAGGCAACAACTTGGCTTACGATAGAGGAAGCAGCCATGGTCCTCTTCATCGGTTGCAGCTGGGGAGACTAGCATATAAGACAGGTGATTACAACACAGCATTGCCAGAAGCAAAGCGTGTTTTATTTTGGGCTGAAGTTATCTTGCTTGGCATCCTTCCAACAGACTGTGCCTTGTTATCTCCTTGAATTTGGTAATTACTTATCCTGGTCCGTTGTGGAAATTTCATCATTGTAGTTTGTTTGGTTTTTTATTTCACCCCTATCTGCTCATTAAGTTTGGACTGTATTGCTTTCTTTTGAAGACTATTTTTGAATACGTTTTATCTCCAACTGAGAATTATTGAATAGTGGGGCCAAGTTGGAGGCATTAAAGGACATTTATTTATGTTTTGGATTTTGTTACGTTTGTGTTACACTCCAGGTCATCACAGGATGTCTCCTGGCAACAGCACATTGTGACTGACCAAGATATATGATCAACCTCCCAGGGCATCCCACTATGATGAATAATATTCTGGGAATTCCCATCTATTTTTATGTTCCATGCTAATGAAATACAGACAGCCCTGAATCTTGGAATAGGTTTTTTTTTAGTCTATTGAACTAAACTCATCAACTTTTTGTCTAATATATCATGGAAATAGACATAAAGTAGCTATTGTGGTTGCTCTTCAGCTTCATTCATCCATTCATCATTTCACTAGTGTATATAATGCCCTGGACTCAGATAGGGCAGCTTGCTGGCATGAAAATAATATCATTGAATCATCAAACCATATAATCATGGCTGAATTTACATTCAGTGGAGCTACATATGATAGCACAATCCCAGCATTATTTCAGAAAGAAAGAAAGAAAGAAAGAAAGAAAGAAAGAAAGAAAGAAAGAAAGAAAGAAAGAAAGAAAGAAAGAGAATTACTTGGATTATTTAAAAAAAGAAAGAGTTCACCCATGTCCTTCTCACCCCAAATCTTCAAAGAGGCTTACAATAAAAATGTAGCAGAATTTCACATGTTACACCTATTTTAGTGCACTGGGTAATTGATTAGTGATAATTAGGTATAGAGGTGATAAGGCATAGCCCCAATTGTATCTGAAGCTAATTGACAGTGATTTAGTCTGTTCTGTAAAAGGCTCCAAAGTATGACATCACGAAGTTTAAGTCTACAAAATTGCTCCTCAGATCAGTGGCTCCAGCCTGATTCTGAGGAGAATTAATTAATTAATTAATTAATTATTTATTTATTTATTTATTAATAGGACTTATATGCCGCCTCATCTCCGAAGACTCGGGGGAGAAATAAGTGGGAGAAATGTATTCCATATCTACCAGGCCTCATTATCCTCATTTTACCAGATGTTGCTTTTTAAGGCAGGGGCAATCTTATTTATTTATTTTTATCAGGTTTTTATCCTACCTTTATTACTTTATAGGTAACTCAAGGTGTTGAATATGCCTAATACTCTTTCCTCTACTGATTTGCTCCAGCACAACAATGCTGTGAGGTGGACTGGACTGAGAGCGAATGACTGGCCCAAATGGCTTTCATGCCTAAGAAGGGACGAGAACTCACAGTCTCCTGTTCATTGGCCCAAGTCACACAGCCAGCTTTCATGTCTAAGGTGGGGCTAGAACTCATCAACTCCTGGTTTCCACCAGCACCTTAACCACTACATCAAACTGGCTGGATAATGTCCATTTCTTGAAGTATAATCTCTCCTCAGGGTAGTCAAGGTTGAAATAAGGAATGACTAAGCCTAGAAGCCACAGTGATAGGAAAGGATCGCTTTTGGGGGATACGTACTAATAGTTATCCATTCATTTTTTTATCTCTCTCTGGTCTTATTTCTCATGCTTCATTTTTTATTGTCCCTCTCTCCCTTTCTTTAAAGCAGCAAGCTTGAAAAGAAAGACAGAGTGGATCTTACTAAAGTCTACACTAATCCTTTGCAGAGTGCTTTTAAATTAGTCCGAGTATCATATAAAACTAAGCTAAAGGCTGTTGGTTACCTATCTCTGTCTTAGGGAATTTTTTCTTTAGGAAAGAAGTCACTAGGATTCAGCTGGATCTGTAAAGCCGGTGGAAAACTGACATTATTTAGAATGCTAATTCGTTTTTCAGATCTCTCCTCTTTATTTTCCATGAACACAATTATCATGCACTAACATCTAAGATGAGAGAGGCTCAAAGGCAATTTAAAACCTTCATAAAAAAAATGTTCTCAGTGAATTTCTGCCATCTGTGGATTCCGTTGTTACTGTTCCTGGAATGTCTCCAGAGATTAAATAGACAACTGCTTCTGTTTCATCTTCATTGACTCCTAGAGGGACATCTGGAATAGAACAAAAGTTCTGCAGCTGGGTGGACAGCAGTTGGTTGACTTCTATTCCTTGAGTTCACAACTGGGAAAGTATACAGGTAATCCTTGATTTACGACCACAATTAAGCCGAAAATTTCTGTTGCTAAGTGAGACAGTTGTTAAGTGAGTGTTGCCCCATTTTACAACTTACAACCATTTAACAACTGTTAAGTGAATCACTGCAGTTGTTAATTTAGTAACCTGGTTGTTAAATGAATCTGGCTTCCCCATTGACATTGCTTGCCAGGAGGTCACAAAAGGGGATGATGTGACTCTGCAACTGTCATAAATATGAACCGGTTGTCAAATGTCAGAGTTTTGATCATGTGACTATGGGTATGCTGCAATGATCATATGTGTGAAAAATGGTCACTTTTTTCAGTGCCATTGTAACTTTGAATGGTCACTAAATAAACTGTTCTAAGTAGATGACTTCTTTTTCTCCTGGTTGGTTACCTATTTGATTTTCAAAAAAGGAATATTATCAAGGGCTAGGCAGCTACAGGTGGATTGTATTTTTTGACATCTCATATTTTATTTTTCCTTCCTTCCTTCCTTCCTTCCTTCCTTCCTTCCTTCCTTCCTTCCTTCCTTCTCCCTCCCTCCCTCCCTCCCTCCCTTCCTCCATTTTGACTCTTGGTGATTGCCTGGAGAAGACCCTGCAGTTTTCTTGGCAAGATTTGAAAGGTGGTGTGCCATTGCCTGTTTCCTAGGGCTGATGGAGAGTGACCAGCCCATAGTCACCAAGCTGGCTTCATGCCTAGGGCAGGATCAGAACTCATCCCCTCCTGGTTTGTAGCCTATTAGTACCCAAATGAGCAAAGATACAGTTTTGCATAAAAAATGCACATGCTGATTTATATACAAATAGGTTCTACAAGTTAAACCTATAGAATCGAATCGAATCAAATCAAATCAAATAGAACAGAACAGAACAGAACAGAATAGAATAGAATACTTTATTGGCCAAGTGTGATTGGACACAAAAGGAATTTGTCTTGGTGTAAATACTCTCAGTATACATAAAGGAAAAGATACATTCATCAAGAGTCGAGAATCATAAGGTACGACACTTAATGATAGTCATAGGGTACAATAAGCAATCAAATCATACTAGAAAACAGTCAATAAAAATCGTAAGGATACAAGCAACAAAGTTGCAGTCATATAGTCACAAGTGGGAGGGGATGGGTGATAAGGAGTGATGAGAAGATTAACAGTATACTGAATACCCTTCAAATTATCATGCAGGAGGTAGCCAGATGGATGATTATAACCACTGTCCACTTTCAACTGAAAGTGATAAATTTCCAGGAAAGACTATTTGCTTCAGTTCTGGGCCATACCATGTCTGGTGGAAAGCACTGGCAAAGGCTAATCCTGGTTTGTTGGGACATCCACTACTCATGACTGCAGTAAAATTGAGAGTTATTCTTACCTGCAATCCTCATAGGGCTAGAGAAAAGCATAAAGTTCTTCCAGGCCAGCCCCCTTCTCAAGCAGGAGATCCACACCAGTCCAGACAAATGGCTGTCCAATTTCTTCCTACAAACCCCTAATGATAGAACAGCCACAACTTCAGGAGGCAAACTGTTCCACCGATTAATCATTCTCAATGCCAGCAAATTCCTTCTTCTTTTCAGGTTGATCTCCCTCTGACAGCTTCCACCCATTGCTTCTTGTCCTGCCTTTAGGTGGTTTGGAGAATAAATCAACTCCCTCTTTTCTGTGACAACATCTCAAGTACTGGAAGACTGCTACCACCACCCCAGTCTTTCTCTGCATTAAGGTAGCTAGACTATTTTGCAAATAAGTGGGAGAAATGTAATCCTTAGTAGACCCATGAGACTTTCAAATTTGGATAAGAAAAATGGAATTTCACATCAAGCCTTTGGATAGAGAGAAACAAAATAGGATGCATAAAAGCATGGTTCCATTGTTCCATTGTTACTATTGTTAAAAGTGAAATTAAGAGAAATTAAGTTTTTTGACATTGATTTAACAAATCTGACAATTTCTCTCTCTCTCTTTCTCTCTCTCTCTCCTCCCTCTTGTGTGTCTGTGTGTCTGTGTGTATCCATATCTATATAGAGACAGACAGACAGACAGACAGACAGACAGACAGACAGACAGAAGATAGAAATAGGTAGAGAAATAGATAAAGAGATATGTGAAAATACTGTGGTGTAACCTTTGGTAAGGGGCACGGCACACTATTTATTACACAGACTTTGCTGCATTGATCGTTGTCTCATTGTCTGAGTGCACAGCATGTTTAAGCTCCCCACCCCACCCTTTTAAAAAGTGCTTTTAAAAAGGCCTGTCATTAGTTCTGAGAAATAAATTACATGGAAATACATGACACTATGGAGGAGCGCTGCTGAGTTGCCGCCAGATGACCGGTCTGATATGTATAATGTAATGCAGTGAATGAATACAAACGGCTGAGGAATTAATTTCTTCAAAGTGTCCCTTTCGTTACCTCAGGGATATTAAACACATTGAAATCTGTTATCATTAAGACAGAAATAAGTTGTGTTGATGCCTTGCATACCTGGAGATATTATCCTGTCAATGGTTTGGTACTTTAAATTCCAGTGGAGCAATCTGATTTATAGAATATTGTGTGAGTAGACTGTGAAGAGGGAAGTAATTTAATGAGTTCATATTTTAAAGTAGAGTCACCTGATCTGCAATACCTTCAGGTTGGATATAGGCCTACACAGGGTTTATTACTTCCTCCTCCTCCTCTTCTATTTCTTTCTCCTTACTGAAAACTGTTCAGCCCTTATTACTGACTATTCAGCACACATAATAACTCCCAGGATCATTTACATTCCTGTAGTAAAGAAGCAACTTTTATTCAGGCCCACAATCTGATCTCTCCAAGTACAGAAGGTAGCAAACCTTCCCAGAAATACAACAGAAAAACTCAAAACTGTTTACCCGTATAGATTTCTTCTTATTTCTCCCCCCCACCTCCAGCTTATATGGAAATGGGATAACAATGTTGCCCTATTGGGGAGCTGAGCAGCATATAAATTTAATTAATTAATTAATTAATTAATTAATGGTCCTGATAGTGTACCAAAGAAGGGCAAAATGTGACAATTTAAATCCTCTTTATAAACCAGTTCGTTTTAAAGCTTCAATTTTTTCCCTGACATTTTCATTCAGCAATGCAGTGGTATCACACACACACACACACACACACACACCTGTTTCTGTTGTGTAATTATGGCCTGTTAATCTTATCAACAGTGGCTCCCACTTTCCTTGGCAACAAGATATCTAATTATTGTAATGTTTTCTTTTTTTCTCTCCTCTGATAGTATCTTTTATATTTGGAAATTTTTTAGAACAGATGTTGAGAAAGTACGTCATGTAAGGAAGCCTGCATACAGTGGTGGGCTGCTGGATGGGCAGTGCCTAGCTGTGATCTCTGGCTGGGCCTGCCCACCTGCCCTTGTGCTATGCAGTCCCCAAATAACCTAACTTTTCCCCTGCCCAGCCTGGCCAGGTGAGTTCCGCGCCGCCCTGCTATACTCACTGAAGCTGCCTGAGTTGATTAGCTTCCTGTGTGAAGCTGCGTTTCAGCCCTGTGTACGCTTGTGACCAGTGAACCTCTTGTCAACGAAAGTGCAGCCCATCTTTGCCTGGATCCTTATGAAAATGGGACCAGACACTCCTTTCCCAATCGCCAGCCCTGATATTGCCCACATCTTTCTGTTTTTTAACTCCACTATTGGTATTCTGAAGAAATGGGACAAGCATTTTGAGTGATAGCTTTTCCTCTCCAGGGAAAAGTGTTAAGTTTGCATGAAGAGGCAGACGCGGAGTGCTTCAGCTCTTAAATTTATTAGTGACTTCAGCTCAGAATGGACCCGATTTGGCTTAGCTGAGGCAGCTATATATAGCCGGCTGCCTCAGCTGACAGCCAATCAGAGTGCAGGGTTTTCCCGCACTTTTTAACCAATCATTTTAAACACTTTACAAGAACAACCAATCAATTCAAACTCTGCATACATAACACCCCTCCCCACTAGGTTCAGTCCATACTCAAACCCCATCTATCTAATGTATTCTTTTAAATAGGTGGGGCTCTTATGTGCGTTGAGACCTCGTGGTTCAGATGTTTTAAGGTTCTCACCTTGTGAGGGAGGAAAGGTGTCTGTTGACATTTCCTTACTTGGACTTCTATCAGTGGTAGAACCTGTTTGGTTACTACAACCTGGTCTCTCCTCCCAACCCATCTCCAACCCAATGTCAGCACCTAAGTCAGGTAATGATGTGCAATCTTCCATTTGTAAAAATGGTTGTTGGCACTGTGACAGGTTTTGGAATGGTTCCTGTTGTGTTAGCTCATTACACATGGGGTTGATTCTTGCTTGCTGATTATCCTCATAATCCTCCCCTTCCCCCCTAGAAGAGGCAGTAGGTATGGGAACCAAAGAGGAGCTATGGCGATCCTCCTGAGGTAGTCTGGACCTCAGCTGATCAATGTGCCTGCTCCAGAGGACACCATCCTCCGTTTGTACCCTGTAAGACCTGGGGCCTGTGATTTGTGTTATCTCAGCAGGAATCCATAATGGTTCACCCATAAGGTTCTTAGCATAAACATGGTTCCGGGTTGAGCCTTCTCGAGAATGGGCGGCGTTTGTGATTGTCCACGACTGCAGCCTGGCTCTTGCGTCGGAGAGCCCCGATCCTGCAAAGTTCGGGGCTGAAGCTGCCTCAGAGGGGCGGAGAAAGGAAATCTGCCAGCCAGAGTGAGGGGAGCCGCATCTCCCCTTTTGGGTCTGGTCTTTTCCCTCGAAGACATCAAGAAGTGGTGGTCAAAATGGCCACCTCAAGAGAAGGTCTCAACGGGATTAAGATTGGTGCAGGAGGAAAGAGAGAAGTCTACAGCAGAGGAACCGGAGTATCGGATGGTAAGATCAAGGCACCCGGGATTAAGATAAAGATGAGTTTTTTTAAAAAAGAAACAGAAGTGGCACAGTTCCAAGTGAAGGAAAAAATAAGTAAAATATTTTTGACAGCTATAAGGGGCTTGAACGGGAAAGGAAGAAGCCAGCATAAGAACTTAAGTTTGGGGCTTGGAAAATTTTGAATATCAAAATAAAAGGAAAGGGTTAAGACTCTGTGCAGAAAGTGCCACTCTGTGGAGAAAAATTGGAAGTTAAAGAAGAAAGAAACTATCTTGTTCCTTTGTGGACTGGAGTTGTTACATTTTAAAGAGACGCTGAAATAAAAACAAGATTCATAGAAAGTGAAAGCTTGAATACACAAAGACGGACTATCGGACTAATTGGTGATATAGACTCTGGACCTGGGTTAGGATTATAGAAAATTTAAAGAAGGAGAAATAAGGAAAATAAAAATTCTGGTGGCCATCCAAAGAATTAAAATGGAGTTTAAAAGTATGAAAGAACTGCTACAGGAAGTGATTGAACTAACTTGGCTCGTTGCAGAAAACATGGGCATTGAAATGCTGAATAAAGAAGAACGAACCTTGGAAAGGGAGGAGCCAGCACAAGAGAAAGCCATCTTAAAGAGACAATTAATACAAAGATTAATACAAATAAAAGGAAAGGAAGGGTGGCTAAAAACGGAACCTAAGAAAGTATCTAAAAGGAACATTTATGAAATTAAGCATGTTAGAAAGGTTCAGAAGGAAAGGAACAGAAAGGTAAAGAGAGAGAGAGGATTTAAACTGGATAGAGAAGGGGAGCAGGATAAAAGGGAGGAGAAGGAGCCAGCACAAGCAAAGACATTTTAAGAAGACAACAACACAAAGATTAATACAAATAAAAGGGAAAGTGAGGATGGTCAAAAAAATGAAACTTAAGAAGATAATTAAAAAGGGAACATTTATGAAATTAGGCATGTTAGAAAGGTCCAGAAGGATAGGGAGCAGAAAGGCAAAGAGAGAGAGGGATTTAAACTGGATAGAGAAGGGGATAGCGGGATAAAAGAGAGGAGAAGGAACAAGAAACAAGAACAAAAGATAGAGAGACATGGGAATTACATAATGATGAAAGAAACTTGTTTGCATAGAGATAATGGCTAATCTATTAAAAAGGGGGTTCTGCAGAAGAAAAATGGTAATTATTAAAAGGTCAAATTTTTATTTACAAAAGGTAAATGATGATTAGATAAATTGAATTAATTGAAATGATTTTATAAAATGTCTAAAAATGAGATTTGTCAATAACCAAGATTAGTTATTTTTATTATTATCTTGGAACCATAAATAAACCTTAGGGGGGATATGTGTTGCAGAACCCGATCGATTAGAGATATATTGTAAGGTAGCTTTTCTTTTCTCTTTTTTTTTCTTCTTTATCTTTCGTTTTAAAGGGAATGATTATGATTATGCTACTATATTAACCATTGAGGTGTCACTTTCAAAGTAGTAAAAGGGGGGCAAGTCTAGGTTTTTTTTCTCATTCTTTTTAGTGTCAAAATTTGTACGGATTTAGAATCATGGAGAGAATATGTGATGAAAGGGCAAATCTGACGGACAAAAGAATTCTGTAAATGATAAAGTATTAACAATGTGAAGATAATTAAAGGATAGATATGGATGAACTTTATCTTTAATATGATGGGCAAATATATTGTTATTTGTAAGATTTACAAATGATGTTTTTAAAATGTTAAAATGGAATAGAAGTGAAGTTAAATGCTTAAAATGAATATAGACCTACTGTCATATTTGCATGTAAAAGTGACGACCCGGGAACATGCTGTCTACTGAAAAGAGCTGTTTTAAAAAATTGTTAAAAATTGAATAAAATTTGTTTTAAAAAAAGGTTCTTAGCATAAACAGAATCACCCACAGTGAATGTGCGAATTTTGCTAGTGGAATCTAGTGGTGCGTTGGGTGCGTAAGTGGGATGAAGGTGGTCAAGGGGAGACCTGAGTTTCCTACCCATCAACAATTCAGCTGGTGTTAAGTTAGTTGAGGGGTTGGGAGTGATATGCTGGACACTGAGAAGTTTTTCAACTCTCTCAGTGATGTCCCCTGGACCCAATTGCTGAAGTTTTTCCTTGGTAAAATGTACCACACGTTCAGCCCAGCCGTTAGCCGAAGGATGCCCAGGGGCTGTTAGGGCATGTCTGATACCCTGCTGTGCTAAATATGATTCAGAAAGGTTGGATGTAAACTGAGGACCATTGTCAGAAACAAGCACATCAGGTAACCCGTGAGTTACAAAAAGTTTTTTAAGCTGTTTGATGACAGCTTCAGTTGTGGTGGATGCCATAGGGATAACCTCTAGCCATTTGGAAAATGCATCTACTATAATAAGGAAAGTGTGCCCTCTGGTAGGGCCAGCAAAATCAATGTGAATCCTGGACCATGGGCCCCTAGGACATTCCCATTCCTGTTTGGGGGTGAGAGGTGGGGCAGGCCTGACTACCTGACAGTTGGGACAGGATGCAACCCAGTTTTCAACCAGTTTGTCAATACCTGGCCACCATACATAACTCCTGGCCAATCCCTTCATTCTGACAATTCTCGGATGACCCTCATGTAACATTTCCAAAACCTCTTTCTGTAGTTTTGCAGGAATAACCACCCTGTTACCCCACAAAATACATCCTCTTAATACAGATAATTCAGTTTGCCTGGATTTAAAAGGTTGGGCAAGTTGAGGTAGGTCTTGAAGTGGCCAACCTTTGTTAATCCAGCCTATAACAGGAGCCAATAAAGTGTCTTTGGCAGTCTCTCTGGCAATTTCAGCAGCATGTACTGGAAGCTTGGCAACAGTTTCTAGAAAAATGGTGTGAGTCTCAGGAACAGGGTCCTCAATGTGTGAAGGAAGTGGGCAGCGACTCAAAGCATCTGTGTGCCCAATGTCTTTACCAGGTCTGTGGATCAGTTTATATGAATAAGCAGCAAGAAATTCAGTCCATCTCAACATTCTTGGTGACAGGATCGTGGGCGTTGGTTTGTCTCCTGCCATGATGCCTAAAAGAGGTTTGTGATCTGTGACAATAGTAAATGTTCTCCCATATAGATACTCATGGAATTTCTTGACAGCTGCTACAATTGCCAAAGCTTCCTTGTCCAGTTGGCTGTAGTTTCTCTCTGCTTTAGTCAAGGTGTGAGAGTAAAATGCAATAGGGGCTTCCCTTCCGCTGGGAAGCATGTGGCTCAACACCCCCACTCCAAAAGGGGAGGCATCACAAGTCAGAACAACAGGCAAGTTCTCAGAGAACTGTATCAGTACAGAATCAGATGTGATTTGTCTCTTAATATTGTTAAATGCAGCTTGTTCCTTTCTGCCCCAGACCCATGCAGATTTTTGTCCAGTAATCTATGTAGGGGTTCTGCAATGGTTGCCTTCTGAGGTAGAAACATATGATAGAAGTTAATGAGTCCCAAGAATGCTTGCAAATCTGTTTTGCATTTTGGCCTGGGGGCTTCTTTGATTGCCTGAACTTTGGCTTCTGTGGGTGGATGCCATGTTTATCAATCATGTTAAAAATTCTACTTTGTCAGTTCTCAAGTGTGCATTTTTCTTCTTTGACTTTTAGCCCGCTTTTTGAATCTGGTTAGGACTTCTCTGAGTCTCTCGTGTAACTGAGTGTCATTTTCAGCAGAAATTAGAACATCATCAAAATAGGGCACCACCCCTGGCAACCCTTGTAGCATCCTTTCCATAAGGCTTTGGAAGATGCCTGGTGCTACGCTTACTCCAAATTGCAACATTTTGCATTTGAAAGCACCTCTATGGGTTACAATGGTTTGGGCTTCTGCAGTGGCAGAACTGTTAACTGTTGATATGCCTAGGCCAGGTCCAATTTGGCGAAAACTGTGCCCCCTCCAAGAGAATGTAATAAATGATGCACTACTGGAACTGGATATGCACTCTGTTGTAGCGCATGGTTCAATGTCCCCTTGTAGTCTCCGCAGATTCTCACAGACCCATCAGCCTTGACTGGTGTGACTATGGGTGTCTCCCACCTGGAGTGGTCAGTGGGCTCTAAAACCCCTTGGGCTATTAGTTTATCTAATTGTGCATCAATTTTTTCCTTTAAGGCAAATGGAACCCTTCTGGGTTTTAAACGAATTGGTTGTACCTTGGGATCTAGGTTAAAGGTGATAGGGGTCCCCAAGTACTTGCCTAATCTGTCACTGAAGACCTCTGGGAAATCAGACTTCAAGGCCTCTTCCACTCAGTGTTGCTCACGTGATTGATGCCAGTCACCTCGATGCCCAGCAGGTTGAACCATTCAAGTCCCAACAGACTTGGGCAATCCTTGTCTACGATGGTCAGGGGTAGATGCTTGGTGTGGCCCTTGAACTTCACGTTGAATTCTCTTGTTCTAACTACTGGAATCTTGTTCCCTTGGTAGTCTTTAAGAGTCAATGCTTGCTTCTTGAAGTGCTTCTTCTGGATGTTGGGAAGAACTCTGTGAATAGTGTCCCATCACACCATAGATAGGTATGAGCCTGAGTCCACTTCCATTTGGCAAGGCCTTCCTTCAATAAGTACCTTGACATGCACTTTTCTGCTTCTTAAAGGTGATGAATGAACAATAGTTACTGTTTGATGAGTTTCATTCTTCCCATTTGCTTCTGTACTGCGCCCCATTTTCTCACTGAGGTTGTTTGGCTTGAATTCTTTGTCTTTGTTTGCAGCAAACTTCCTTCTGTTGGGTGGAGTTCTGGATGATTTGCAGACTCTTGCTAGGTGTCCTCTTTTTTCACAATGGAGGCAAATGGTGTCTAGAAACTTGCATTCAGTGTGGGGGTGGCTTCCCCCACAACCTCTGCAGTAAAAATCTTGCCTCTTTCTTCCCAGGTCTTTCTTTTTCTGCTCCATTCTGAGTCTGTAAATTCCTTCCTCCACCTCACTGCAATCTGACTCAGAATCTAGTTCCTCACAATGATTTGTGGTGGACTTTTCCCCATCAGAATGGCTCGTGACCCTGCTTATCTTCTTCATGGCTGCTGCTGAGGACTTGGTAGCTTCTGCTGAAGAGGCTTCTTCTATTGCTTCTTTCAGCGTGATCTTAGGTTTCATTAATAACTTGCTCTGTAACACCTTGTCTTTAAGGCCCAAAATGAAATGATCGCGCATGGCCTCCTCTAAGCTGTTGAATTCGCATGCACCCCCAATGTCCCTTAAACTTGCCACAAAGTCATTTATGCTTTCGTTTTCCCGCTGATCACGATGGTAAAACTCGTGTCTCTTAATGAGGCACGATACTTGTGGCGCGTAATGGGCTCTTAACAGCCTTTCCAGATCAGGCCAAGCCATTACCTTCACATCTGCTGCTCCTGCGAGTGCCTTCGCCATCTTGAAAACTGCCGGACCGCAGTACGTAAGGAAGACCGCCCTCCTCCGCTGCTCGGAAATGGCAGCAAGATCGTTTCCCTCCAGATACATTTGGAAATGATCTGCATACGATTCCCAGTCTTCTGCCGTCGGATCGAACGGGGCTGGGTGGGTGTTCAGCGTGGCCATCTTGCTCTTTTCTGTTCCGCGTTGCCTTCTTCTACAGGGGAATCCCATCCTCGTCGCCAGTGTTAAGTTTGCATGAAGAGGCAGACGCGGAGTGCTTCAGCTCTTAAATTTATTAGTGACTTCAGCTCAGAATGGACCCGATTTGGCTTAGCTGAGGCAGCTATATATAGCCGGCTGCCTCAGCTGACAGCCAATCAGAGTGCAGGGTTTTCCCGCACTTTTTAACCAATCATTTTAAACACTTTACAAGAACAACCAATCAATTCAAACTCTGCATACATAACAAAAAGTCATTTCTATAGAAATTCCTTCTCTTAGGCTCCTGGTCTTTCAATTGAAGGATGCTTTGCAAAATCTGGAAGTTGAATTCTGAAAAATGATAGTAAAGGTAAAGATTCCCCTCGCACATACGTGCTAGTTGTTTCTGGCTCTAGGGGGCGGTGCTCATCTCTGTTACAAAACCGAAGACGTCTCCATGGTCATGTGGCCGGCATGACTAAACACCGAAGGCGCATGGAACACTGTTACTTTCCCACCAAAGTGGTTCCTATTTGTCTACTTACATTTTTACATTCTTTCAAACTGCTAGGTTGGCCGAAGCTGGGACAAGAAACAGGAGCTCACTTCATTACACGGCACTAGGGATTCAAACCACCAAAATGCTGTCCTTTCTGATTGAAAATGAAAAATGATACTACAGAACAAAGAAAACAACAAAACAAAACAAAACAGAACCCTATCCTCCCTCTTTAAACTTGTAGTCATTGGAATTGATTAAAGTAAATAGCTTTCAAGACTCCTTGGGAGTACTTACAACTCAAACTCAAGGTTCAGACAGCTGCCTCCCCATGGTCACCTGACTCCATTTGGGGTGCTTGGCATTCAGGCCACATTTATGGCTGTTTGCAACATCCCACCCATAACCATTTTTTGGCAATGGTTTTGTCAAAAAATGGTTTTTACTTCTGATTTTCAACAAAATTTTATCAATTGCTTAACAACTATTATAAAAAAGGGTTGTAAAATTGGGTCAGCCATGTGGGTGACCCAACTTACAACTGTCATAGGTTACGACTGTGAGGGGCAGAAACTATAAGGAATTCCAGCTCCTACAAAGTTATCACTATAAAGTGATTAGAACTGTGTTAACATTTTGACACCACTACTCTGACTTGCTTGTTTCTAGGAGTAATGAAAAGTCCATAAATCTCAACATGGTGTAGGTTGAGACTACCAATTTACAGTTTGATCAGCCTCACTTTATAGCAGATTAAATGGGGGAGGTATGATTTAGAACAAATCCTTTCAGAGGTAGGTCTCTTGAAAATATATAGTTTGATGTAGGAGAAGAGGATGAGGCTGGAATCAAAAGAGGAATCAATCTGGAGTTACCATGAACTAACAAGCAATCCAAACCCAGCCTTCTTTGAATTAACTCTTATCTAAAACCAATTTAGTGCTGACCATTAATTGACTAGATTCTCATGTAAACTCTTGAGCAATAAATCTTCTTAATTGGAATTTAACATGTGGTTCTGATTGTTCTGATGTTCCTAATGTTTGTAAAGCCATGAAAAAGTAGATTTTTTGGTAGGGTATAATTCTTGTGGCATGGGTCAAGTTAACTCTTAATTTTTTAAAATTATGTTTTGTTTTTTAAAAAATCTCGGTGGTTATCTTTCCCTATGAATTGCTTGAAGTAATAGGAACTTGGTGGTGTATCAATTTTAATGAATCAGTCAGTCTAAGAATTTATTGATATCTAAGTTTCAGAAAACAAAAGATTACATATGCAAGTTCACGTATTTAAAAAATATCTATGGCAGGAAATCCAGCTGAGTTTCTAATTTTCCTTCCTGTTTTCACTCTAGTTATTTTTGCATGAAATCTCAATTAGCATTCTGATCAAATGTCAATAAAAGAAGCTGTGTGCTTAATTAGACCTGCCACATTATTTGATCTTGGTCATCCAACTGTAAAATGTTTTTCCCCTTTTAGCCTTCAGCTGGGCAGTAAAATTCAGAGAAACCCTCCATCCAGTCCTTGTCCTCCTGAGATATTCCTTAATTCCCTTTAAACTAAAATCTAAATGGATTTTGTAATATTTGGCACAGGTTTTGTAGGCAAGACTTATACAGATATCAGCAGTGATAACACTGATCATTTGGGAATGCTCTTCTATTCCCATGCCCCAAAGTATAATATTGGATATTTGACAGGTTTCAATCTCAATAAGGGGAAAAATTCATCAAGTAATAAAAATTAGAATTTCAACCAATTTTATCAGTTATTTTCAAAGGAGACATTGAATGATAATAGGTTTTCCTGCATGATCACTTTCTTCTGCTTAGAAATTACATGGATAGGTATCAGGTGAGGTAGAAAGGTCAAGATAAAGAACTGAGATTCAAATCACTTACACCAGGAATATGCCATCTAAGGTGTAAGTGTCACCCACTACTAACCAAAAATTTGGAGCTAATTTTTTGATGGGGCAGAAGTGGAAGATACAGAATAATTACCCTATAATTCAGTTGATCGATTTAATTGAATTAATGTACTTACATTTTAACATAAGTACTAATTAAAGTGGGTTTTTTTTTAATGGATTACCCAGTTCTTTGGAGTGTGTCAGATAAGTGCCATCAATTATTTTTAGCTTTGATCGTACCCATTCTTTTGTTGTGTGTGTGCCTTTAAGTTGATCTTGACTCTTGATGACAGCATTTTGACATTTGGGCTGAGAGAGATGGAGGCACCCAATGTCCTCCAGCTGACTTTGTACCTAAGGCAGAACTAAAACTCAAGGTATCTCTGCTTTCAGCTTCTTGTCTATAACCACTACACCAAACAGGTTCTTGATCCCACTTACTACCTTCAGTAGATCAAGGAGCTGTGGCTCCTAATATATAAAAAAAAATGCCATCACATTCCTGGTCCTACATATTCTCTCTCTCCCTCTCCCTCTCTCTCTCTCTATAAATTCTCTTTAAATTGAGAAGTAGCTTTTACAGTATGTTTAGTCTTTTTCTGTTATCCAGAAACTTAAATTGTTCTAGAACAGAGCAGCATGTATAGTTATGGGCACAGCTTGTTCTCTCCATGGAACACATCAACTTCATGAGGTGTACTGATTCTCAGCAGATTTATTGGTGTGATCAGAGATGATGGTCCAACATGGCAAAAGATAGATTAATTGTGTGACTGCCTTCTTGCAACCTGCCCCCCACACTACCATAATAAAAGATTTGCTCTTCTAAACTCTAGGAACCTACAGTAGGTAGCATGCTTTGGGGGGGGGAGGCTTCTTCTGTGTTCTGGAACAATCTCTCTCTTCCCCATTCCCCTGACAATACACGATAGTCCCCAACTTCAGAAAAATCAAAGTTGGGAGAGTCCCAACTTTCTCCCAAGTATTTGCTCCACTTGAGTAGATTCACCCTTTAGGTTGTTTTTTTTGTTTTTAGTTTGCAGCAGAAATTCAAGACCAGAAAATACAGAGATGACTGGTTCAGCAGGATTCACTAAACTTCTTTTTATATAAAATAAGTAAATGTACAATACCAGTAGTTTCTTCCAACGTGGAAAGGTTACAAGCAAACCCAAACAAAAACAGACATGTTACAGCTCCAGTTCAGAGCAGAGCTCTGTTTTAGCAAGCAAGCAAGTCTAGTTTCTATTTCACTTTAGAGCTGAGCACAGAACAGAGATAAACCAGGCCCAGATTCTCTCTTTAAGTTTCAGCCCCCAATTCAGCTCTTATTGGCTAACCTTGTTACTAAGCTCTATTGCAGTTCATGAATATACTCTTGACAGTTTTTGTGTTTTCTTACTGTGATCACCATTTTATAATTTGTGTATGTATGTATGTGTCTGCATGTTGTGTTTCAATGTTATGTGGTTTTCTATTTGATTTGTTGTTGTTGTTGTTGTTGTTGTTAGCTACATGACCCAGAGTCACAGTCTTTAAGGTGGGTGACTATAAATCTAGTAAATTAAATAAATCTATCAAAACAGTTATTGCTACCTATAAGCCATGCCTAAGCTAAACATTGTGCATATAAGAATTAATGTCTGTAACTGAATATTAAAATAAGATTGTTCACTTGAAATTTAAAACTGTACAAATTGCTCACTATGCTTTTCTAGTCCTAATTTTTAATTCTGTTGCATTCATAGATACGATCCTGTTCTTTGTATGGTAAGAAAAGGGAAACAAAAACCTGCATATCAACAAAATGAATAACAATGTATATATGCTGGGTATATTAAAAATATCAATCATTTTGAAAACAGTGACATACAAAATAATAGAAATATGAGGTTAGTAACACCAAGTCTGGGAAGCTCTCAGAAACCATGAAAATAAAATTTGCTTGGTTTCCTATCAATTGTAACTTGAAATTAACTGTTTTGTACATAATATTTTCTTTACCAAAGCAATGATATCTTTCTTCTACCTTGAGTGGCTGCAGGCTTTAAAACTTGATAACTCTTACCTGGTAAAATAAATGGTATGATTTTCCTTTCTCCAGCTGTTAGGGAATGCTTGCTTTATGGTAACTAGCACCGCAGCCGTTAAAACTTGACAATAATGATACTAGATGGCCAATGGACTGTGGTCAAAAAGGAACCATCACAATGACAGAAGTATCTTTATGATGATGAACAGCTTGTGAAAGATGGTAGCTTTAGATAGATCATTCCTAATGACTGATGTTCCAAGGGGAAACTTATAAGCCATACAGCAAGGTGATTTATCAGGTCACCATATGAAGCTCCTCTTAGCCTGCAAATTGCACTGACAATCACTCTCTTCTGAAGGTCTTTTCTGCCACTAGCGAGGAGGACCTGACATAAGTCTCCATTCCTTGGTTGATAAATGATGATTGAACTCTTACCTATTTCAATCTATAATATTTGGAGGCATTTAGAGCAAAGGCATCTATCCATTACAAGCCACCAGGCAATGGATCATAGACTACTGAGAGAGGTCTAGGAGATGGCTAGTCCAATATGACATCAAGCAAGCAATAAACAATACCCCAATCAAGGAACTACCAACTCAGACATACAAGCTAATAGTAAACAGCAGCCTAATCAAGGAGCTACCAAGAACACTCACTGCAACACTGATAGAACACGCTATTAATCTCTAAAAAGAGAACAAACCCCACTCCCTTATAGCACTGATGATGTTACCTAGTTGGATAATGAAACATCTGCAAGGAATCAGTCAAGCTCAGAGAACACCAAGGACCTCATATCAATCCATGCGCCTTTCCTGATTTGTATATTTAGATGTAATCACAGATACAGTTCTCATCAATGGAAACCTGAAATGTTTTTACAAGAGGCAACTGGACTTTCTGGTTTTGCTTTGAAGATGTTTTGCTTCTCATCCAAGAAACTTCTTGAGCTCACCCAAGAAGCTTTTTCAGAGGTGAAGAAGCTTCTTGGAGAAGAAGCGAAATGTCTTCAGAGAAAAACCAGAAAGTCCAGTTGCCTCTTGAAAAAGCACCTTTGTGACAACCGTGACCTGGATGACTGAGAACCTCCATAGACATTAAGCTATGAACTTTGCAATGGGAACCTAGTTTGTTGCAGCTTCTCTTAATTTCCACAATTCACCTTGATACATATGTCTTACAGTTTCAGTAATTTCTTTGAAGATTTCGATAAAAGGAAAAATAGGAAAACCGTTATTGCACATATCAAAGATATGATCCAAAAAGAGAAGCCGCAGTTCACTGTTTTTCCATTTATTGCATCAATATCTTCTTTGAAGGATAGTAGGGTAGTGTGCTTAATCTCCATTTTATTTCATCATAGTTCCTGAAAGCTAAGGAAAGGGTAAAGTACAAACGATTAGCCCAAAATCACACTGAGAATGTCATGGCTGAATTAAGATTCCAACCAGGTTTTTCCTGTCGAAATCCAGCAGTTGAATCACTATGCCAGAGTTAAGCAACTTTGGTGATCAAAATGGAAGTGAGGTTGATGGATAACAAAATGGGACTTTACTTTCTTTGAATATAGGAGGAGGGTCTAATTCTACTGCTCAAAAAAAAAATCCACATTCTAAGTGTATTAAGTTTATGGATTACATACCAGCTTTTTAAAAAAGTTTCTTGTTTTTTTAAAAAATACAGAAAATGATGCTTTTCTTATTGGTCAATATGCCACTTTTGGGGGAGGGTCACTATCTCAGGTAGTACCTAAGATTAGGGCCACATAGAGTTCATGAGAATGGATATGGCCTTTGTGGGAACAGAATGACACAATTAAACCCAGACTGTCATTTTGTCAAATGTGGCAGGGGTACAAGCTATACTTGCAACTGATAAACCTAACTGGGAAAAATTCCAAAGATGGAAGAGATCCCTCACTCTATCCTGCCCAGATTTCCTAAGGGAGAAGAGAATTCAGAGATCAACATTCTGCTAGTCTTGAAGGGTTGCCAACTAACTTTGTCTAAAGTTCTTCATCAACTGAAGTTTACTATAGCAGCATACATAATAACAACTTAGATCGGTGTCAAACTCACCTCATCATGGTGGCATCACATAACATATTGGGACATTTTTTCCCCTTCGCCAAACTGGGCATGGTGTTGCCAGCACATGATGCATCTGGCCTGTGGGCCAGGAGTTTGATAGCCCTGGTATAGATTATGGCTGTGTTACCTTTTAGCTTGCCTAAGCCGCATTGAGTAAAGAGGAATTGTCTTAGGCCACATGTAAATGTATATAATATAGTTAATATATATAAATACACAATAATAAAAGTTTCTCGATTTTGTATGGCCACATTACTAGCTGTCCAGGGCCATATGCAACCCATGAGCCATGGGTTTGACACACTTGTTTTAGATACATGCACTTCTGGAGGGAAAAAAAAAACTTTGCAGGCAGGAAAGGGGCATGCATAAGCACACCAATGTGCCTACCGTCCCTGTCCTATTGATTCTTTTTATTTTTATTTTTCTCATATGTATCCACTCCATGTATTCATAACTATGTTTATACTTATACCTATTATCTTGTAAGCGATTGACAAATCAAATAAATAAATAAATAAAATACTTAATTGCTGAGCAGTTGCAATCATAAAGTGATTTCCTGTTTTTATTGCATTCCAACATTTTTATGGCAGACAACAGAAGGGGGAGATCTGAAGATGTTTGTTTATTTGCTTTAGCTGGATGCCACTCGCAGAGCTATCTAGCTGTGAAAGTAAAACTCTCAGAGAAACTGACATTTTTCTATCCTACAGGGCTACAAATAAGGGGAGGGGATGATATGCTTTACGAGGGAAAGCTTGTGTGCTGTGTGCTGCTTGTTTCAAGAACCTCTTCTCCACACCCCACGACATTTACCCTAAACATGGGCTCTATGATTAAGCATGGTGATATCTCAGATATCTTTCACAGAGGATATTGCAAACCTCTTCTGTACAGATTGCAACCCCAGAGTTAGAGAATCCTTGCTTACGCACACCTTGTAATTTTATGATCAGAATAGAGCTGGAACGGACCTTGGAGGTCTTCTAGCCCAGCCCACTGCTCAAGCAGGATATCCTTTACCATTTCAGACAAGTAACTCTCCAGTCTCTTCTTAAAAACTACCAGTGATGAAGCACTCACAATTTCTGAAGACAACTTCTGTTCCACTGGTGAATTGTCCTCACTGTTAGGAAGTTTCTCCTTAATCCCAGGTTGCTTCTCTCCTTGATTAGTTTCCACCCATTGTTTCTTGTCCTGCCCTCAAGTGCTTTGGAAAATAAGTTGGCCCCCTCCTCTTTGTGGAAGCCACTCAAATACTGGAATGCTACTATGTCTCCTCACTCCACCCCAGTCTTTCTTTTCTCTAGACTAGCCAAACCCAAATCCTGCAGCTGTTCTTCATATGTTTTAGTCTCCAGGCCTTTAATCATCTTACCCGTGTTTCCCCGAAAATAAGACACTGTCTTATATTTTTTTTGGCTCCCAAAACACACTAGGTCTTATTTTCGGTAGGTCTTATATATTTATGGTGCCAAATGAAAAGTCTTCCTGGAACTGGAGATTTACACTAGGTCTTATTTTCGGGGTAGGTCTTATATTAGGGCAGGTTTAGAAAATAGTTCTAGGTCTTACTTTCAGGGTAGGTCTTATTTTTGGGGAAACACGGTAGTTTGTCTTCTTTGTACTCTTTCCAAAGTCTCAACATTTTTTTGTAATGTGGTGACCAAAACTGGATGCAGTATTCCAGGTTTTATAAAGCAGTACTAATACTTCACGTGATTTTGATTCTATGCCTGTTTATACAACCAAGGATTGTATTAATTTTTTTGACTGCTGCCACACACTGCTGACTCATGTTTAAGTAATCGTTCACTAGGGCTCCAAGGTCCCTCTCACAGTTATTGTTTTTGAGCCAGGGTTCACCAAATCTGTACTTGTACCTTTATTTTTTTTTCCTGCCCAGGTGTGCAACCTTGCCTTTCTCCACATTAAATTTCATTTTGTTGGACAGGACCCATTGTTCAAATGAATATGATGGATATGAGACATTGCCTTGTAGAATCGGCTGGCTCCCGATCTCCGCACCTTCCGCCACGAGTTAAAAACCTGGCTGTTTTTACAATCTGGGCTGTGCTGACTCTTTGGGGTTTGTTCATTTTAATTTTGGGGTTTTAATGTTAATTCGGCTTCATTGTTTAATATAGTTTTAGGTAATTTATTGTTAGTATTGTATTTTAGCTGTGAGCCGCCCCGAGTCCTTCAGGAGAGGGGGCGGCATATAAGTCGAATAAATAAATAAATAAATAAACAAACAAACAAACAAACAAACTTGTTTGTTGCCTCCAATATCTTTTCCATGAGACACCTGATCCTTGAGGGGGAGTCATAATTCTTTTTTTAAAAAATAAATTTTATTAAGTTTTCAAATTTTAAAAACATAAAATAAAACTTTATACATTGTTATCAACATCAAGACATCTTTTGTATCTCCTTACATTTTTCAGTATATGTATTTACTTATTCCTTTACCATTACATCTTACTCTTGCTATAAATCAATATCTTTTATCCTTACACATCAATCTTCTTAGGATATATTTACATTTTTACATATTCCCTCATTCTTTTCCTAATTGCCATTTTATTTTCTTTTTATTTCTAAACCACTCATACCAGGCATCCCAGGCCCTATAGTAAATTGAATCTTCTCTGTCTTTTATTTTCATCGTTAGCCTGTCCATCTCTATACAATCTATTATTTTTTTTATAACCATGCCTTCTGGTGGAACCCCTTTTTCTTTCCAGAGTTGTGCGTACAAAATAGTCATAATTCTACAAGGGCCTGCAGATTGTGCACAGGGTCTGTTTGGGGCAGTGCAACCCCATCAAGTACCAAAGTTGGTTACATTCCAGAAGCAAGGAGGCTCAAAATCCAAAGCTACTCATCAATAGCAGTAGCACTTAGACTTATATATTGCTTCACAGTGCTTTAAAACCCTCTCTAAGCAGTTTACCGAGTCAGCATATTGTCCCCAACAATCTGGGTCCTCATTTTACTGACCTTGGAAGGATAGAAGGCTGAGTCAACCTTGAGGCAGTGAGAATTGAACTTCTGGCAGTTGGCAGAATTAGCCTGCAATACTGCATTCTACTGTGCCACCGGTGATTGCTCAGTCTTGCTAGTTGGCATCTATTTTTAATTCCCCTGAATAGAACAAAACACACATCTTCTCTGCAATGATCCAGATGACATTAACGATGCCACTATTACCATAGGATGTGAGTCCTGACCACTAAAAAGGTGCTCATCCCTGTTATCTGGAACATCTCCATGTATTCTCCAATGCTGGAAGTTTTGAAGAAGAGATTGGATAACCATTTGTCTGAAATGCTTTAGGGTTTCTTGCCTAAGCAGGGGTTGGACTAGAAGACTTCCAAGGTTCAATTCTATTCCATTCCATTCCATTCCACGCCACGCCACGCCACGCCACTCCACGCCACTCTACTCTACTCTACTCTATTCCATTCCATTCCAATATTTCTGTTCTGTTCTGTTCCGTTCCATTCCATTCCATTCCAGTATTTCTATTCTGTTCTATTCTATTCTATTCTATTCTATTCTATTCTATTCTATTCTATTCTATTCTATTCCATTCTATTCCATTCCATTCCATTCCATTCCAATAAGCAATAGTTCCCAAACACTTAACCATTCCCATTCTGCTGGATATAGCAGAAATTAAGCCCAGAAAAAAAAAACACATCACTACATCTTTTTTATGTTGTATAATATTCATTTAAAAAAAAATACTATCTGCCCTTTGATATTCTCAAGTTGCAATTGTGGTTAAAATAATTAATTGCTTTTCATCTATGTACTTCCTCTTAACTTAGTTTCCTTTTTGAAATCCAGAGATAGTTATGGAATGGAATAATGAAGGGAAAGGAAAAAAAATACCCCACTAGGTTGGCATGAATTATCTTCCTTGGTGCTCTGGGGAGCCTTCTGGAGCTTTTGTTCAAAATATTTATGACAATGCAGGATTGTAAAAAAAAAAAGGGGGAAGACACATGCTGAGCTTTCTTTGAAAGAGCTGTTGAAAGCAAGAAATGTACTGTAGAGGCAGTCTCTGCCAAAAAGAAGAAGAGCTGACAATTTAAATGAGAGCGACAGGAAACGTGCAGATGCCCTGAGAAATCCAGAAGAAGAAGAAAATACATGTGAGACTTCTTCCATTATTAATATTGTGGACTCATAGAAACTCTGGAAAGGTTCCCTGTCAGATAATCTTTTGCCATTACCTTTCCTTCCATCTCCTGGGGGAATGGGGAGTGGTATTTGTCTTAGTCAACTGGCAATCCAAATTAAAAGACTAAATAAAAGCAAGCTGATAATAGAGATGGAGAAAGAAGAGGCAAGATATTGCGGCTGGCTTATTTCTTGTTACAGGTAGTCCTCGACTTACAACAGTTCATTTAGTGACCATTGGAAAGTTACAACGGGCACTGAAAAAATGGCTTATGACAATTTTCCATACTTATGACTATTGCAGCATCCTTATGGACATGTGATCAAAATTCATACGCTTGATATCTGACTCATATTTATGACGGTTGTAGTGTCCCGGCTGTCATGTGATCAACTTTTGTGACCTTCTGACAAGCAAAGTCAGTGGGGAAGCCATATTCTGGCTTACAAATTATTACTAACTTAATAACTACACTGGTTCACTTAACAACCATGGCAAGAAAGTTGTCAAATGGGGCAAAATGCACTTAACAATAGAAGTTTTGTGTGAGGGTAATAATTTAAAAGCTGACCAGCTGCTACAGTGATATAATACTGGGAATGAGTCAGCAAGGTTTTTGGGCTGATATCACTTTAAGAGCCTGTAACAAGAAGAGGCCCTGTTGGGGCATATCTCTCTCTGTGTTTGCTTCCATACTGTACTTGCTGATTGCTGTTTGTTTGAGGTCTGACTAAAGTATGTGTATGGATATATTCTTTGCAGATAAAACCACTATTTAAATACATCAGGGGAGTCTTCATGCAATCTAAAAGGAGAGCATCAGGAATCACCTTCAAAATAAATATCATAGGGAAGGAAGAAGTTGAAAATACTCAAGCTTCATTTCATTACTTCTATCCTTTTTGGCATGTTTTTGATCACTTCCTTTATTTTCCTTGTAAGCATCTGAAGAAATGGATTTCCAGCATTCCTTTGAGACATTATTACACTGAATAACTGATCTCATTACAGGAAGGCTTTGCTCATAATCAGCAAGAAATTGCCTATTGGGTTATTTATTTTTCCTTTTCTACTAGTCATATCCTAAATTACCTCCTGCCTTGTGGTGTCCTCACCTTCTTGAATATTGCTGATGATCATTCTTTTGCAGTACCCCATTTGCTTGGCTAAATTTTACTCCTTGTAAAAGTGTCTACTTGGAAAACAAGCATGGGGAGGAGAGGGGAAAATTGACCAAAATACACAAGGGTGCCAAAAAAATATGGAGAAAGAGAGTTGGAAAAAAAGCCATACAGCAATAATTTTGGACTTGTAGTATAACAAGAGATAGAATGAAATAAAGATGATGGAGAGAAAATGGATTATAGGTTGTTATAATCCTCTACCAAGTTCAAAGCAACATAAAAACCTTTATAAAATCAATAAAATAGCATAAACATTTTAGAGCCTTAGTAATTCTTGGTTTTGCTAACTGATGCTATAATTTATTTTTATTTATTTATTTGTCACATTTATAACTCACTTAGTCCCAATAAAAACAAACTCATGGTGGTTTTATAATTTAAAACAAAACCTCAGCAGCAAAATTGTATCATGAACCACAAAATTAAAGCTGACATTCCAACCCTAATATAAAAGTAATACCGTAGGACACATTTCCAAGAGGTCAAAGTTCAGAAGCCATTCACTACAATACTGATAGTCCTTCACATACGACCACAATCCCAAAATTTCTGTTGTTAAGTGAGACATTTGTTAAAAGGTTGACTCAGCCTTCCATCCTCCTGGGGTAGGTAAATTGAGGACCCAAAATTGTTGGGGGCAATAAGCTGACTTTGTAAAAATGCCGCTTGGGGGGGGGGGCAAAAAGCCCTAGCAATAAGCAGGCATATACAATGGAATGAAGGCTATTGCTGAGCACATTGGGTTGTGCTCCAAAGATTGTAAGCCTCCCTGAGTCTCCGGAGAAGGGTGGCATATAAATGTGAATTTAAAAAAAGTTTTGCCCCATTTTATGACCTTTCTTGCCACAGTTGTTAAGTGAATCACTGCAGTTGATAAGTTAGTAACTGGTTGTTAAGTAAATCTGGTCTTCCCATTGATTTTACTTGGGAAAAGGTCTCAAAAGACGATCACATGATCTTGGGACACAGCCAAGGGTCATAAATATAAACCAGTTGCCAAGCACCTCAATTTTGATCATATGACCATGGCGATACTGCAAAGATTGTAACTCTAAAAATCATAAGTCACCTTTTTAGTGCTGTTGTAACTTTGAACAGTCACTAAAAGAACTGTTGTAAGTCTAGGACTACCTATACATAATCCTTAAAAAAATCAGGGTATAGACATGGAATTTAGATTCTTCCTGAAGCAAGATTAAGAAGGAGAAGTCATGCTTCAAGGCTGGCAAATGGAAGCATTTATATTACCCAGGAAGACTGCCAAGCTGTTGTAAGTTTGACGTCTGTAACATCTTCTTTACATACAGGTAGGCTTTGAATTATGACTGTAATGGAACCTGCCCACATGGTTGAAACTTGTGATGCTGTAAACGAGTCAGTCACGTGACTAACAACTTTTTATTGTGGTTATTAAATGGGTCTGTAGGGTCTGTAAGCAAACCGATGGTTCCCTATGGAAATGGTTTTGCGAGAAACTGGAAATAAATGCAGCTTTTCAGTAAAACTATCATAAAATGAAGTCACATGGGCAGTATGACTGTGGAAACTTAGAATTTAGGTTGTTTTTATCATGGCTTTGTGAAATTTAGCAATGCCTGTTTTGCAATGTAATCAAATCCCTACATTAGGCTGTGATCAATAGAGTCTGTTTTAAAGCATTATTATATTTATGCTTCTTTGGAAGAACAGTATACCAATATATGATAGATATTTATTTATTTATTTATTTATTTATTTATTTAGACTTATATGTCGCCTCTCAAGACTCAAGGCTTACAATTAAAATACAGCAATAAATAAATTAATTTAAAAAAGAATTAAACAATTAAGCCAAATTAAAATTTAAAATCCCCAACTAACCCCCAACCCCAGAGAATCAGCACAGCCCAGATTGTAAAAAGAGCCAGGTTTTCAAATCATGGCGGAAGGTGCGGAGATCGGGAGCCAGACGGAGCTCAAGCAGAAGAAGATTCCACAAAGTGGGGCCACCACCAGTTGGCCCTCCCCTGGTCGACGCCAAGCAACATTGTGTCGCAGGCGGCACCCCGAGGAGACCCTGCCTGTGTGCCCTTACAGGGCAGTTAGCATTTGATATTGGGAGGAGCCGTTCCTGTAAATAATGGACCCATGCCTTGGACTTTAAATGTTAATACCAAGACCTTGAATCTCACCCGGAGGGCAACCGGAAGCCAATGCAGGAGGGGTGTAACATGGGAGTATCAGGAAGCTCCCATCACAACCCACGGCGCATTCTGCACCAGCTGAAGCCTCCGGGTGGTACGCAAGGGAAGTCCAAGGTAGAGAGCATTGCAGTAGTCGAGGCGGGAGATGACGAGGGCCTGAGTGACCATGCGCAGGGCATCCTGGTCCAGGAATGGGCATAACCGGCGAACCAGCCGGATCTGGGCAAAGGCCAGGTCACTCAGATAGATGAATATAGTCAACTGGTCAGTCAATCAGACTTTCCCAGCATCTGCTTCCTTCGTAGAAGAGTGAAATCCTTTGGTATATATTTTTAAACAAAAAATTAAAGCAATGGGTTTGCTTATAAACTTATAGGTTAAAGGTGCGTAATGTTTGATAAATGAAAATAAGTGCCTAGGTTTTATGTTTGATGAACAGACTGCACACAAAAGAAGAATCAACAAGCTGAAATAGCTTCCATAGAATATAGCAATGCATGCTAAGAACTTTTGAAATATTACCTTGTACTATATTTACATTTTCTTACCATGCACACCGCATATGTTCATGTTTACAGCATTATTTTTGTTTATCACAGCAATTTCACTCTAAACTGATATTATTTGGTGCAAATGTAAAGATATAAATATACATGCTTCTTCCCTTTTCTTCTGGCTTACAAGATTTTCTATCTTTCTCTGGTCTTATTTTCTATCTTTCTCTGGCTATCTCTCTGATAGATGGAGATAATGTGAACTAAAAGAATTTCTTATCTTAACACAGTGTTGGGGAAAGTATGAGGGCGCCCACTCTGCAGGCCTGTCGAAGATGGACTCATAGGGGAAATGGTCCTTTTACACAATTCAAATGCACCATTGAGTCAGAAGATGGCCTTCTCATGAACAATAGCTTAAATAGAAAGTAGTATATAAAGGGCAAAAGATAGAGAAACCCTTTGATCTGGACTGCAGATTGCATTAAGTCATAATGTGATTTGTTAGTTTCAGAGTTGCAAGTTATGTGACTCAGCCGCATTTGAGAATTTATGTCTACCCAGGCAAGTGTGGTTCTTTCGGTAAACCACAGCTAAACCAAGCATAAATTAATACCCTGAATCTAAGCCTTCTCTGTTTCTGGTCAGAAAGAGAAGAGATTGGTTGGTTGATTGATTGATTGATTGATCTGATTTGATTTGATTTGTCAATCGCTTACAAGATAATAGGTATAAGTATAAATATGAGTAAGAATACAGGAAATAGGTTTGTTTGTTTGTTTGTTTGTTTATTTATTTATTTATTTATTTATTTATTTGACTTGTATGCCGCTCCCTCTCCAAAAAGGACTCGGGGCGGCTCACAACTAAAACCGACACAATAAATTAATTATCTAAAATAGAATTAAATTAAACCAAGCCAAATTAAGCTAAAAACCCATTTATAATTTATGTAATAAAATCAACCCCCCCCCGAGGAGTCAGCACAGCCCAGCCTGTACAAACAACCAGGTTTTTAAATCATGGTGGAAGGTGCGGAGGTCAGGGGCCAGGCGGAGCCCCAGAGGTAGTTGGTTCCACAGAGCGGGAGCCGCCACAGAGTAGGCCCTCCCCCGCGATACTGCCAAACGACACTGGGTCGCAGATGGCACACCAAGGAGTTCCTGCCTGTGTGCTTGTACAGGGCGGTTGGTATTTGATGTTGGCAGTAGACGCTCCCGTAAATAGCCTGGACCCATGTCTCGTAGGACTTTGAATGTCAATACCAAAACCTCGAATCTCATTCGGAGGGCAACCGGCAGCCAATGCAGGCCACGCAGGAGGGGTGTAACATGGGAGTACCGGAGGCTCCCATCACAACCTGCGCGGCTGCATTCTGCACCAGCTGAAGCCTCCGGATGGTATGCAAGGGCAGTCCTACATAGAGAGCGTTGCAGTAGTCGAGCCGAGAGGTGACAAGTGCCTGAGTGACTGTGCACGGCATCTCGGTCCAGGTATGGGCGTAACTGGTGAACCAGCCAGACCTGGGCAAAAGCCCCCCTGGCCACAGCTCCCACCTGCTCCTCCAACCTGAGCCGTGAGTCCAGGAGGACCCCCAGATTCCATGCCCTATCCATGGGGGGCAACACGTCTCCCCCCATGACCAAAGATGGAATCTCCTGACTGGGCTGAGATGTCTGTATGCACAACCATTCTGTCTTGGCCAGATTGAGCCAAAGCATGTTTCTGTCCATCCTGATCTGTACCACATCCAGACAACGGGACATCACGGAGAGGGCATCACTGATGTGGCCTGGGGTGGAGATGTATAATTGCGTATCATCAGCGTACTGATGATACTTCACCCCAAAGCCATGGATGATCTCGCCCAACGGCTTCATATAGATGTTGAACAGAAGGGGCAAGAGGACCGACCCCTGAGGGACCCTACAAGTGAGAGCCCTTGGTGCCGACCTCTGCCCCCCTGCCAACACCGATTGCGAGCATCCTGAGAGGAAGGAGGTGAACCACTGCAACACAGTGCCTCCCACTCCAAGCCCCCTAAGACGCCGCAATAGGATACCATGTTCGATGGTATTGAAAGCCGCTGAGAGATCTAACAGGACCAGGACAGAGGAAAATCCCCTGTCCCGAGCCCTCAGGACCATCGACCAGTGCGACCAATGCCGTCTCCGTGCTATACCCGGGTCAGAAGCCCAATTGGTACGGATCTAGGTAGTCCGCTTCCTCCAGGAAAAGCGGGAAATGCTGAGCCACCACACTCTCGACAACCTTCGCTAAAAAGCGAAGGTTGGAGACTGGATGAAAGTTGTTCAATTTGGCTGGGTCCAGGGCAGGCTTCTTCAGGAGTGGCCTCACCACCGCCTCTTTCAAGGCGGCAGGAAAGGTACCCTCCCCTAAAGAAGCATTGACCACTGCCTGGAGCCAGCCGCATGTCACCTCCCTGGAGGCATAGACCAACCAGGAAGGGCATGGGTCCAACAAACATATGGTGGAACTCAGCCATCGCATAATCCTGTCCACTTCATCCTTAGAAACAGGATCGAACTCCATCCAGATTACATTGGCCAGACCACTTGCACCCTCAGCATCAGACCACTGCAAATTGGAGTTCAACCCCTCCCAGATCCGAGCGATCTTATCCTGCAGGAATTGACCAAATTCCTCAGCTCAACCCCGCAAGGGATCCACCACGGCCCTCGACTGAAGCAGGGAGCGGGTGACCCCGAACAGGGCAGCTGGGCGGTTTCCTGCGGATGCTATGAGAGTGGAGTAATAAACCCTTCTCTCACAGCTACCAGGTAAGTCCTAATATAGGCTCTCAACTGGGCTCGGTCAGACCTGGAACGAGTCAATCTCCACCTGCTCTCTAAACCCCTTTTACGTATGAATAAATGGTAGGCACAATTGTGCACTTATGCACACCCCTTACAGACCTCTTAGAAATGGGGTGAGGTCAATAGTGGATAGTTTCTATAGTAAATAGGTTCTAGGAACAAAGTCGGATTTTGTTCTTTTACCTACCAAAAAGACAATATAATGCAATACAATATTCTTTATGGACCATGTGTGATTGGACACACAAGGAATTTGTCTCTGTTATGGTGCATAAGCTCTCAGTGTAACTACAAACATACTGAGACAATCATGCTTTACAAAATGAAGATGTGACTTTCTCTCCTATGTATTTCTTCTTTCCACGGAACAATTAAAAATGGAAGAGTACTTATTAAACCTACGAGATTGCAACTATAACAACGTAGATAAGGATCAGCCTTACAAATTTTAGGTGTCATTCTTTCTCAGTATATTGGGTTTCATTGCTCATTGGAGACCTCTGCAGTTCAGATGGTTGGTGAAATTTCTTATTGTATAGCTCAGTATGTATATTGTCTGTTTAGTTGGACTTTGAACTGGACATCTCAGGAACTGCTTCATCCTAATTAGTTCCCCAAGCTTTTATTTGGGTAAACTTATTTATGAGATTGTCATGAAAGCTTAGAGTCATTGTCTATCTAATAAATGAATCCCTTGCTTAAGAAGAGAGCTTTCCAGAGGCATTTTATGCTATTTTGCCTTTTCGTCAATGCTTCCTGTCATTTAGTCAACTTGTACTCCAGAATTAAATTTTCTGTTCTGTGATATTCAGCCCAAACTTCTAGGCTGTGTAACAGCAGTTCAGTAAAAGTGGAGCTTTCATTCCTTTGTCTTGACACATTCAAGATTTTACCAAATTCTTTCTTCTGACTCATTAATTTTTTTATTAAATTTATATGTTGCCCATTTCGCTGTTCAGAGTGACTCTGAGCAGCTTATGTCTCCTCTACTAATGAGCATATCTACCTGCTCCCATTTTTATGTCCAAAATGATGTTGTCTCAATTTCTCATCAATAACTCATTTCCTTCATGAAGCTGAAAAAAGCCTGATTAATTATCTTAAACAATAATTTGTGATTAAAAGGCATTGTGTGCTCTTCCACCTACTATATATTATGTAAAACATGCATCAGAATCTGACAATTTTCCTAAGCTTTATTAATAAGTTTGTCGTACAACAGAACTAATACTTTGCACCCCTATTCCTACTACAGACATACAAATATGCAGAATATAGAATCTAACCTTTTATTAAAGATTTATATAAATCCAAGAATTGAGATAAAAATCTTTAGCCAGCTATGAAAAGAGTAGATATACATTGTAATAAAGTACTGAATATTGTTGGTGAGTTTATGTTTCATTATTATCATCAATGTTCTAACTTGACTTATAAATGGAAACTCACAATTTGGACTCTGAGAATTTATTTTATTTATCATTGCTGATGCTTTTCAGGCTAAAGTCTTTTCAGAGATCTTCCAAAAGGTAATAAATTAGAGGATTCAATATTGCTTATATGTCTGGAATACTGTAGTTTCACACACTTTCAAAGACATTTGCAGTGTTCTAAATCAGAATGATCTTCTGGTTTAGATCTTCTAGATCAGGGGTGTCAAACTCATGGCATCACATTGTCGTCACGTGATGTATTGTGACTTTTCCCCCTTTGCTAAAATGGGTGTGGGCATGGCCAGTGTGTGACACATCTGGCCTGTGGGCCGCAAGTTTGATACCCCTGTTCTAGATCTTCTGGATCTTCTAGAGCCCTGGCGATGCAGTGGTTAGAATGTAGTATTGCAGGCAAACTCTACTCACAAACTTGGCACGGTATACAAGTCTAAGTGCTATTGCTATTACTACCTTCTTACACATGTACTTGTGATCTATTATTGCTATTTCAAGCTTCCTATTTTCATGCCAGCCCTTTCTGACTTCATATTCTTCAGTGTGTTGGGGCTACAATCCCAGATTTCCCTATGCATTCTTTGTTGATATTGAAAATTGGAGATTAGGAAAAGTTGCTGTATTTGTTCCCCAAGCCTTCACTCTGCCTGTTCTATTTTACTCCCTGGATACTCGCATATTTTAATGAAGAGAAGAGCTTGGATTTTAGATCGACATTCTCCAGAATGCGTTGGACAAGACTGGTTTTTTTTGCCTGCAGACAGCATTGTCAATAATAGTGGAGAAAATTAAAGTTGTGGATCACCAAATCTGGAAGATGCATGCATCAACTTTCCATTCTACAATCACCTTTCGTACTTACATGATATAATAATTTAGGCTATGAAGCTAAATCTATATAGTAATTTAGATAGCAGATTAATGAAGTTAATCTATGTATAGTGAGGAAGTAGTGCCCATAGCAGGGGTGGGAGAAACTCTTAAATGGAAGATGTCTTAACCAATGGTGGGATTCAATCTTTTTTACTACCAGTTCTGTGGCTTGGTGGGTGTGGCAGGGGAAGGATACTATAAAATCTCCAGTCAGAGGTGGTATTTGCTGGTTCTCCGAAGTACTCAAAATTTCCACTACCAGTTCTCCAGAACTGGTCAGAACCTGCTGAATCCCACCTCTGATCTTAGTGTTGTTACCTCTATCTTTAATAGCCTTAGTTCTTGCCTATAGTTCCCGATTAAATGAAACAAGTATCTTTGTGGTTCACATTCAAATGTATTATTCCATCATTATGTTTCTCAACACATTACCTTTGGCAAGTTGATTAAGTTTTCTCAATCTTTGGCATTCAGCTGAAGACAGAGATTTTGTAGACAACATCAATAGGTTCCCATAACATATTAGACTAGGCAGAGTTGAGAATATAATAGTTCACAATGCTGTGAGTGACCAGCCCTTGTCCTAACATGCAGCATGAATGAGGCCACTGTAAGCAGTCATAATTTGTCATAGTGTGCTGGGTAAGTGTGAGCTGAGTTTCACCAACCTGGATTTAGCATGCTATATGAATCCAATCTTAGGATACTAGTTGTAAGCAGATATAGCCTTCATGATTTTTATCCAATCTCTTTAACAGCCATAACCACACAGTGTGAGAACTCTTTAGGTATTGTGTTTTCTCCATCCCTTTCTATGGGTACTGTAGATTGCTTCAGATACCTTAGTGTATGCAAAATGGGTGGCTTGTCTCCTATAACATACTATTCCATAAATACATCTTGTGCTTTTCTGCAAATGTTAAGGCTCAGCTCCACTCATTAAATTCAGAAGCCTTGGTACAGCTTGCAAATGGTCAAACATATTTTATTTATTTCCCAAGGGATCCAATTTATAATCCAGAGCCAGCTTTACCATAAGAAAAAGTGACTCCTCACCTGCCTCAGACAGTATATTCTTTAAGTACTGTTAAAGGATACCCAATGGTCAAATCCAGCCCTTTAGATTTTCTCTCTGAAGCTTCAAAAATGTCTTGGACAATCTCTATTTTTCTCTATAGATTTATCAGATAAAGATTTATTTAAAAAGTACTGAGGGACTGTTCTGTTCTGTGTGATTTGTAACATATGTGTCACCATTACAAACAATTTGCAAGTCATAGAAGTTTTGTACTTATACTTCCAATTTGAAATGTTAAATCAAAATGACACATTTTTAAGAGAGAGAAAAAATTGCTTATCCTTCAGAGAAATATTGGCTGTCGTGCATAAAGTTTTGTGAAATAAGTATAGCTCTTTAAAGTAAGAAGGGTAGGTTGTAGAGTTGCAGGGATTGTAGGGATAAAACTCTTCCTAATTTCCATTTCTTTTCTTTTTTCTCATTTTTTCCAATCTTAAATTAGTTTCATCTCTTTCTGGCATCCGTTGGCAAATTTGTCTTTCAAGCTTGCACAAAATTTGTATGCATTTTCAGGTACATGACTCCCAATGTACACATTACCTTCCCTAATATGCACATATTTTTGCAAACACTTTTTCCCTAAAGTAATATCCTTTTGCATTTGATTTTCACTGAAGTCCCTATTTTTCTGTATGCTTTTTCCAATACATGCATTTTCATATGCATAACTTTTAACTGGATAACTGCAGGACAAAATGCAGAGAATCAGTGGCAGAATGGTTTGTAGGCAGCTTGGAAAAGGCAAATTGATACATAACCTGAGCAAATTTCTCCTTTCTCCTTTGGTCATTACATATTTTGCCTGAAGGAGTTTCACTGTTTGATTCCCTAAAGGATCCATGGGGTGAAAAGAGTTCTGTTGTAGCAGTCTTTTAGAGTGAATCCATATTCTTGAAATGTACTGGGATTAAAGCTCCTAGCTCTGGGCTCCAACCTCTGAACCATAGTTTTTTGCCATATACCTACCAATCAAGGTATAGAGCATTCTCTTCTCTCGTGACCAAATAGCAATTGCTAAGCTGCAGTTTCTTTTATTGTGATTTGTTAAATGATAAATAAGCCACCAGGGAATTGCACATTATGTGGTAAGGCTAAATGAGGAAAATCCATATTGTATCTTAGCACAATGAACAAAAGTTTTCATTCTTTGAAGTCCACAAGATGTACTCATTTGTTCACAGATAGTTCAGTATTGCAAAATCTGTCAATCAATCAATCAATCAATCAATCAAGAACCTTGATCTAGAGACAAAATTTCAATGAGAGAAAATTGCCTGCATTTTAGATAGATAGATAGATAGATAGATATAGATAGAATCATAGATAGATAGATAGATAGATAGATAGATAGATATAGATAGATATCTATCTATCTATCTATCTATCTATCTATCTATCTATCTATCTATCTATCTTTGGTCTCTCACAGAACCTTATCAAGTATTAGAAGAATCCTAGATTTTGTGCTACACAGTTTGAAAAACCTTAAGAGCACAAAGTAATTGTCAGGCACAACTTAGCAAACCAGATGCAATGGTGGGATTCAATTTTTTTTACTACAGGTTCTGTGGGCGTGGCTTGGTGGGCATGGCAGGAGAAGGATACTGTAAAATCTCCAGTCAGAGGTGGTATTTGCTGGTTCTCCGAACTACTCAAAATTTCCGCTATCAGTTCTCCAGAACTTGTCAGAACCTGCTGAATACCACCTCTGATCCATATGTGTAAAGTTCAACTATTAAGTACTTTATTATATTCTGCCTATTATACAGGAATCTCCTAGACTGCCAGCCTTTGCCTGGGAATAGGTACTTCAGGCTCTGTGGAATTTAAAGGGATCTCTTGAGGCTGAGCAAGGATTTGACGCTAATTCCACACTTGAGAACTCCCCACTGCCTGTCTGGGTGCTTCCCAAGTGTAATCAAAGGATTGGAAATTGTTAGATTTGCATGAAGAGTCAGACGCCGAGTGCTTCAGTGAAGAGTTTATTAGTGACTACAGCTGATAACAGACCCGATTTGGCTGGGCTGCGGCTGCAACTTATAGCCAGCAGCCGCAGTTGCCAGCCAATCAGAGTGCAGGGTTTTCCCGCACTTTTTAAACCAATCATATTTGACATTTTACAAGAACAGTTCAAACTAAACCAATGACATTCAAACCTGCATACATAACAGAAATGTCTCCAGATGCTTCATAATCCTACATCATCAGTTGTAATAGGAGTCATAATTTAAAATGTCACCTGATTCTGGCGTTAAAGGACTCAGGTTCATCCGTATGTATATTTCAAGCATGCTGTAGGTATATAGCTATGAAATCTATTCAATTATAGGAAAATATGTAAATATATCAGTGTCATACTCAGACATATTCCAACCACGTTGGCATTTAGAAAGGCATTAAAAAATGGCTCTTCTCCAAAGTTTTGAAGCCAGGGTGATAGGAGATCCTGTCTTGTGAGGTAAAATGTAATTGAAGGTCCTCAATCTTCTCTTATTTGTTTTAATGGTAACTGAACTTTTGAAATTTTTCAGTTGATGTATGCTGCCCAGAGTCACATTAATACCAGGTGGCTAAACAAATTTCCCAAGTAAATACATAAAGTTAAAACAAGATTGGCTTCCAAAAAGGCCATACTTTTAAAGAATTTAATGTGCCTCAGCTGATGTGCCCTGGCTGATGGACTCCATTCACATGTATCTAAATATGCATTATCTAAATGTAAGATAATTGCTGTTAAGTTTGTAAATAACATATGGGGGGAGTTTTAGGCAGAGATTAATTTGATATGTTCTAAAAAAACAGCAATGTTTTGTTTATTATTTTAATGTGGTTTATAGATGGAATGAGGAAATACACATTATATACACTTGGAGGCTCCAACTGGTTCAGAATGTGGCTGCGCGGGTTGTGATGGGAGTATCCCAATACTCCCATAATACTCCTGCATGAGCTGCATTGGTTGCCGGTTGCCCTCCGGGTGAGATTCAAGGTGCTGGTAATCACCTATAAAGCCCTATATGGCTTAGGGCCGGGGTATTTGTGGGAACATCTACTGCCAGCAACGACTGCCCAACGTCCCGTGCACTCCCACAGACAGGGCCTCCTTGGTGTGCTGTCGGCCAGACAGTGTCAGCTGGCGATCCCCAGGGGTAGGGCCTTCTCTGTGAGGGTGCCCACGCTGTGGAATCAGCTCCCCCTGGAGCTTCGGATGGCTCCTGACCTTCGATCCTTCCGTCGTGACCTGAAAACGTGGCTCTTCCAGCTTGCTGACCTGGACTGATGTGGGGGAAGGGTTTTAGTGATGGTTTGTTAGTTTTAATTAATATATTGGGATGCTTGTTTAATAGTTTTTTAAGGTTTGTATTGTATGTTTTATTGCTGTGAGCCGCCCTGAGTCCTTTGGGAGATAGGGCGGCATAGAAATCCCAATATAAATAAATAAATAAATAAATAAATAAATAAATAAATAAATAAAAAAAATAAATATGTGAGGATAATGTGGATATTTGATTCAATGGAAATACAAATGCTTTGGTGGAATAGAAATTCCTTCAGGAATGAATAGAATCATTCTATCTAAGGTCACTCAACATTATTACATATGAGCTCCTTCTTCTAGATATTTCTATGGTATTTTTTTCAACCCAATTTCCAACATGGTTAACAATATAAATTCAAAAGGATAATCTTTCTTAAAGGCCTGCAATTAACATATGGCTAGTTTAATAGATGTTGCTCAATTCTCAGAAGCTCCAGAGGCACAGTCAAGGTTAATGGAGGCTGGAAACTGTAGTTCAGTACATATGTCCACATAATTTCAATCCCAATAAAATACCCAAAGCATAGGAAGAAGTCAACTCCACAACTAGGAATGTTCACTTGAGAAAAAAATGATCTTCATCCGTTACAAGAGAAAAGGCATTTTTACCTCATCTTAAAAAAATTAAGCATCAGGAATATATTCCTAATTTTAATTCCATTCCCAGTGCTTTTCCACTCTGATTTGCCTCCATCTACAACTTGGCCTTCTGGCTTAGAAACATGCTGTCAGGTTTCCAGGTGATGAAATCCATTTAAAAAGAAAAGAGCAAAGTCCATCTTCCATGACAATTTCTTTTATTTAGGAAAGCATCAAATTGGCAAAGTCCGTGGTAATTTTGGATCTGACACAACCCAGAATTACCTCACAATATTAGAAGTTAGAAACAATCCCCAGAAGTCACATTCTGCAATAGAAGTAATTCAATGTTGCTTGATGTCATAAATCTCCACCTCAAGGGGCCTCAGCCTGGTCAGCTCTTGATCCCACGGGAAGAAGAATCACCTAGACTAAACAACTTTCTCTATCTCCACTCCTCCTTCCTTAGGAATGTGGCAAGGCCGAAACCCTTCCCCCATAACCACCAAAGAGAAAGTAAGAAAAAGAATATATACTAAGCCTAACTAAAATGGCTACACCTATGTCAATTTCAGGCCTGACACATGCATTGCATATGTGTAGAAATCCCATTTATTGATCGAGTAAAGCAGCAAAACTGCTGCACTCCAGCACTTAAAAGTCAGAGAATGACTTCGGTTTGTTGAAGCCTTTCAAAGGGCACTTTCATGGAAGATTTATTGAGGTGAAATAACCCTTTGAAGAACCAATAGCTCCATAAAGCAGCAAAGTGTTTTGAAGGAGATCTTATGAAAAGAATACTTAAACCTGGAGGCTATCCAAAAAACTAATCCTCTTTTTAGGGATGGGGGCCATGAAAATACCAGCCAAAGGTCAGGTGAGGTCCTCAGAACTACAAATATGTCCACATGGAAGTAAGCTTAGTTAGTTTTCCCTAACCATGGCAATTTTTCAGGTATGTGGAATTCAACTCCTACATTTTTCATTGATTCTATCTATGGAATTCTGGGAATTGAAGTCTACACACCTAGACATTGTAAAATTGAGAAACAATGCTCCAGACTCAGCACTGAATTCTTTTAGCTTATTCTGCAGGCAGTTTATTTCTATAGACTATATTTTTATGTGATTGCTGTAAAAGTTGAACTAAGTTGCTTCAGAAGACATCCAATAGCTTGAACTTTAGGACTTTTTTCCATTCCTTCTTAGGCTGATTTTTGGGACATGTTTCCTTCTTATATTTCCACAAATTCCTGGAATAACATGAGCATTACAAGTGGAATAACATGAGCATTACAAGTGGATATAGAATAATGCAGGCTGTAGAATATAGTAGAATGAAAGACCAAGCACTGAAGGTAAATATGGGAAGTCCTGAAAGTTGTTCAAAAGAAAAACTTTACTTTCACAATTTGATTAAGCTCCCCAGTTTGGTATTGATAGCTGTGATGAGGGCCAAGGATGCAAATGACTTCAAAGAATTGCATAAATACATGGAACTTAGAACTATAAGTGATTATCAGTATGTTTATGCAAACACATGCATAAACACATTTAATCTTTAATGTAGCTATATATTAGTTACTTAATATCAACTGTTCAGAAACAACAATAGAAGAGAGTTCAACCCTCCTTCTTATGGATATCTGAATGCACCTTATAAAATTTTGAGTGACATAGGCTTTTGATAAATGCTGTGTATGCTGTGCTGTTTCTATCCTGGGAGTTGCTGTGGAGACAAAATGGAGTTTCCCCATTAGTTGCAAGAGTTTTGCCTTGGGAAAAAAACAAAGCATACTCTTCTGAAAGCAGAATAGCAATAGCACTTAGATTTATATACCGCTTCACAGTGCTTTACAGCCCTCTCTAAGTGATTTACAGAGTCAGCATACCGAAAAATCTGGGTCCTCATTTCACTGATCTCAGAAGGATGGAAGGCTGAGTCAATCTTGAGCTTGTCAGGATCGAACTCCAGGCTATGAGCAGAGTTTACCTGCAATACTGCATTCTAACCACTGCACCACCAAGGTTCTTCAACCAGCTCCTGAGATAACAATAGCAGTAGCACTTACTTATATACCGCTTAAGAGTGTATTACAGCCCTCTCTAAGTGGTTTACAGAGCCTCATATTGCCCCCAACAATCTGGGTCCTCATTTTACTGACCTCAAAAGGATGGAAGGCTGAGTCAACTTTGACAATAATCCATTCCATGAACTGTATTCAGAAAATGTCTATTTCACACAGTTGCCAGCCATTAAAAGGGTAAAGGCTGCTTTGCTTTGTTCAACTGTCTTTTTGCCTTGTTAAGGTTTTCTGATTTTATAATAGCAAGAATAATGGTCTAGCTAGGACATTAGGAGAATACAGAATATTGGTCAGAATAGCCACTCTGATGCTTATATAGGTTAGTTCAATTTATGATCGACCCAAATTTCCAAAGCAAGATAATTGTTAAAAGTGAGTGGTGCCCCATTTTATGACCTTGTTGTCACAGTTGTTAAGAGAACCACTGCCATTGCATAAGCAAATCATTTTGATCATGGGGATGTTGCAACAGCCTTAAGTCATTTTTTTCCCAGTGCCATTTAACTTTGAACGTTCATTATATAAATGGTTACAAGTTGAGAACTATTTGTGTACGCTGTCACGGAGGTGTGCAGGACTCTTTCAAAACCACCATTAGGCCTAGTCAGGGGTGGAATTCAACTGTGTTACTACCGGTTCGGTGACTACGTTAAGCTGTGCCACCTGGACAGCTGAAAGCGCCGCGCTGCGGCGGTGCGAAGCGCTTTGAAAGCCGATGCCTGCTTTTTCAACCTCAGCTTGCCGCGTAAAGCAGCTGAGATTAAAAAAGCAGGAAAAGGACAGGTAAGACCCTGGGCAGGTGGGTAGGCCAAACAGCAGCAAACACAGAACCAGTTCGGTGTCTGCTGTTCTTTAGAGCTACCGGTTCCATAGAGCCTGGCAGCCCTGGGTCTAGTTAAATGAATTTGAGCTGCTTACACACGTGTCTTTAATGATATATTCCATTATCAAAGCTGCCTTTCTAAAGATTTCAGTGTGAGGTAATCTATCAAGATGTTCCAGGAAGTAGAATCCCCTTAACTACTTAACAGCTGGCCCTTGCTAAACCATCATTTGTTTAGCGACTGTTCAAAGTTACAATGGCGCTGAAAAAATGTGACTTATGACAAATCTTTGCACTTATGATTGTCATAGTTTGTCTCTTGTCATGGGATCACTCTTTAGGTCAGGGGTGTCAAACTCAAGACCCTTGGGCAGGATCTGGCCTGAGACTTAGATCTGGCCCACAGGGCTGTCCTGGAAACAGTGAAGGACTGGCCCACGGTGCCTCTGCCAGTGAAAACGGAGCTCAGGAGGGCTGTGCATGGCCTTCCCTAGCTACATTTTTTCTGGCAGAGGGTTGCAGGAGGTCATCACAGCTGAAAACAGGTGTAAAAACACACACCAGGGCTGTGTGTGGCCCCCCCAAAGAGGCTGTCGAGCTGAAAACAGAGCTTGGGAGCCTGTTTTCTCTGACAGAGCGCTGGGGCCACACTAGTGACATCAAGCTGGTAACACCCACCCTGGCCATGCCCCTCCCACTCTCCCAAAGTCAAACTCAACCCTGATGCAGCCCTCAATGAAATCGAGTTTGACACCTCTGCTCTAGGTGCTTTGCAACCAGCTTGTACTTAACAAAAGTTGCAGCATTCTGTAGTAATGGGATCACCATTTCTGATCTTTCCAGCCAGCTTCTAAGAAGAAAAGTTAATGGTGGAGCCAGCAGGAGATACAAGTTGCAGTCATGTGATGTTGTGCTTTTAATGACCAGAGCAGATTCACTTAACGACTGTGAAAAAAGATTATAAAAGGTGATGTGGTTACATGATGAGTACCACTGAATGGTGAATTTTCCAGATGTTACTGTGATTGTAAGATGAGGACTACCTTATGTACAGCAGAAGTCCCCAACCTGTGGGCTGTAGCCCATTACAGATCCATGGTCTATTCGCAACTGGGCTGTAGCTTATTCACAATTGCATCATAGTTGTTCGGGGCTCCACATGCGTAAGCACTATGGGTGCTCAGGACCTCCCTTGTGTAAGCATCATGGTGCTTGGTGCCCCATTCACATGTGCATGTGCCTACACCTCCCACAAAACCATCCCCTCTCCCCCCTCCCTCCTGCTCCAGGCTGCCAGTCTTGAAATTTTGGAGGACTCTGCTGTACATTGTAGTATATTCATTAATATTATGTAGTATAAACCTGCTATATCATGCATTATTATTATTATTATTGATGCAGCAATCTGGCTACATCAGATGTGAAATAATATAGGTCCATATCAAGTTGGTCATCAACTTGAAAACATTTCACTAGGCTGTTTTAGGAAATTTGCCATTCCTTTTATTTTTCCTTCCCTTCCCTATGTTTTAACATAATGAACTCTGTGTATGGATAAAAAGACACCAAAGGAAATTCTTACTTGCTGTGGATTTTCAGTTTGTTTGTTTGCCTTTGAATCAGTATTGAAACCTGGCAACTGCCTGGAGTGATTGTAGTTTGAGGGTGGGGTCAAATGTGCCATCAGTTTGGAGTCACTAAGCTTCCACAAGAGATCTAAATCCAGTCCACCATGAATTCTGTTGATTCTAATCTAGCACAAATTTGCTTTGACTGTTAGTAGTCCAAACTCTCGTGTATAGGTAGGAGGAAATAAGCTCATAATACTTTCCTATAATATTCTAGCTTCTGGTTTCTTGCACCTGACAGTAATCCCTGAAGTTTTCTAGGTGAGATTTTCAGAAGTGGTTTGGCATTGCCTCCTTCCTAGGGTTTAAACAGAGTGACTGGCCCAAGCTCACCCAGTTGGTTTTGTGTCTGAAAAGATACTTGAACTCACAGTCTTCCAATTCCTAACCCAGTGCCTTAACCACCTCACCAGGTTGGCTTTCTTTGCATGGCTTACACAGATACATATTGCCAGTCATGGTGTGTAACAAAAATCTGATAATTAATGTTCAAGAATATTGGAACAAGCTTTATCCTAAATTAGACCATTTGGTTTAACAAGAATGCTGTGTCACATTAGATTTTGGGTTTCTCAGATTTTAGGTAGAGCATTTGGCAGCTCTACTGGGAGAAAAGTAAAGAAAGAGAGATTCTCTTTTTTCCTCAGTATTAAAATGTGGAATTACTGAGATTCAGTAATTATAATGCAAAGTTCAATTATACAATACCCTGGCAACAGATGTGATGATGGCTACCAGTTGGTACTGTTTTCAAAAGAGATTAGGAAAATTCATGGGCGAATGGTGATCAGTGGCTGTAAATCTTAATAGCTATTTATGCCCTCTAAAAATGAAACGTACAGGTAGTCCTCAACTTGTGACCACAATTGAGCCCAAAATTTATGTTGTTTAGTGAAACGTTTGTTAAGTAAAGCTTGCCTCATTTTTGACATTTCTTACCAAATTACTAAGTGAATCACTGCAGTTCTTAGTGACATGGTTGTTAAGTGAATCTGGCTTCCCCATTGTCAGAAGTTCACAAAAGGGGATCACATGACCCCGGGACCCTGTAACAGTCATAAATATGAAGCAAATGTCAAATATCTGAATGTAGATCATGTGACCGTGGAGAAGCTGCAACAGTCATAAGAGTGAAAACGGTCATAAGTCACTTTTTTCAGTGCCATTGTAACTTTGAATGGTCACTAAACAAACCGTTGTATGTTGAGGACTTACCTATAATGTGCTTTAAGTGCCTGTTGTTAGGGAGCAACTGTGGAAGATGCCAGTCATTTTTATGGCCTCCTTGCTACTGTCAGATGCCAACAGAGACAGATGGAAACTATATGCTTTTTTTTTACATTCCAGGAAACTGTTGTACTATTAGACAGTCATATTTCAAAACTTTTATATTCACTTTCAGTGATGTAAGAAGATGAGACTCAGTTTTCCTCTCACCTCCAAGCTTCATAATATTAATTGGTAATGAATATTTGTTGACATTCTCTGTATTCCTGTAGCCCCAGTCAGATAAGCTTTGATCAAAAGTGATTAATGGAAGAATTGACTTCGGGAGGGAGAGAAAGAAAAGATCCAGACACAGAATAGCACTGAGAGGTCTTGGAGATGAGAGCTTTTTTCTGTGTTACATTTCCAATCAGCTATTCCAGTCACACACGAAGTCAAAAATGAAAGAAAAGCACATGGCCTTAAGGAACAGCCTTTATAATGGGAGAAACAGTAAGTAGAAAAAGGGGGAAAGAAAAAAAAAGTTATTTTCCTTCCTTCCATTATTTCACTTTTGTTATGATGTTCTCTTTTCTTTACTTAAATGGAACTTGGTTACATTATTTGCTTAAAAGAAGAATCTATGCAGAGATATTTTTTTAAAGAAACCTTAATAAGTTTCACCAATGAGGAAAATGGTTTCTTTGTCTAATTAGGATTATTTTATTTATATTTCATATTTCTTCATCACCCATCTCCCTCAGATTATTATGCAACCGTTTGTCCCAGCACATATCACTGGAATCTTGAGAACATGTTATGAGTGTCCCTATAAAAGGGCATCTGAATAATTATGACTCATCTCAGTTCTCTACTCTGAAGCTTCCTAAGGTGGAAAAAAACATAGAGGGGAAGAGGGGTTTGGGAAGATGTCCTCACAGTGGTGGGATTCAATTTTTTTTTACTACTGGTTCTGTGGGCGTGGCTTGGTGGGCATGGCAGGAGAAGGATACTGTAAAATCCCCAGTCAGAGGTGGCATTTGCCGGTTCTCCAAATTACTCAAAATTTCCTCTACCGGTTCTCCAGAACTGGTCAGAACCTGCTGAATACCACCTCTGTTCCCTCAAGGGGCCTTGGTGGTGCAGGCTGTTAATAGCCTAGCACTTAGTTCCAGCTGCCTGTAATTATTGCAGGCTTGAATCCCACCAGGCTCAAGGTTGACTCAGCCTTCCATCCTCTTGGGATAGGTAAACTGAGGACCCAAGATTTTTTTTTTTAAATTACATTTATATGCCGCCCTTCTCCGGAGACTCAGGGCAGCTTACAATTTTTGGGATACAACCCAGCTCAGCAATAGCCTTCCTTCCATTGTATATGCCTGCTTATTACTAAGCGGCATTTTTACAAAGTCAGCTTATTGCCCCCAACAATCTTGGGTCCTCAATTTACCTACCCGAGAGGATGGAAGGCTGAGTCAACCTTGAGCCTGGTGGGATTCGAGCCTACAGTAATTGTAGGCAGCTGGGACTTAACTGCAGGCACTTAACAGCCTGAGCCACCAAGGCCCAGATTGTTGGGGACAATAAGCTGACTTTGTAAAAATGCCGCTTAGTAATAAGCAGGCATATACAATGGAAGGAAGGCTATTGCTGAGCACATTGGATTGTATCCCAAAAATTGTAAGCCGCCCTGAAGTCTCCGGAGAAGGGCGGGATATAAATATGAATAAAAAAAAATGTCTTCTGTAGGGATTGAAATGAAATGACCAAAGCCAAGAACCTTCCAGACCAGACTGACATGGGGGCAGATGCGTCATGCGTAGTCATGCCCACCCTCATTTTAGCAAAGGAGAAAAAAGTTACAATACATCACATGACGACAATGTGTCATCACGAGTTTGACACCCCTGTTCCAGACCATTGGTGAAATGATTGTTCAATGGAGAGGAGGACTTTTAAAAACCATCTTAAGAAAAGTATATGTAAAACTAATTCCCAGTTATCAGAGCTGAATGAAAACTGGTAGAAAATAAATGAAAGCTAATTTTCCTTCAATTTTTTTTTAGATTGTGTGATTAATGGACAGATTCTTATTGATGTCTCCCTAACAAAAGTGGCAATTCACTCTGATATAAAAAGTGTAGCTCTGAAGACAGGTTAGACTTCCTGTCATGCTCCAGATGTGGTGGCCCTTAAACCATTTAAACAACTTCCACTAGTATAAAATGAATTGTGATGTGGATGACCAAGATGCCCAGTAGGACTATCCTTGTGATCCTTTTATATCACTCTAGCTTTTGTACCCATAAAACACTCATTTCCCTAAAAAGAGGTCTTTTGGGTAAGCCATATATTATACAGAAGTAGGATGGCTCAATGATTAAAGACACTGAGCTTGTCAGCTGGAAAGATGATAGCTTGAGTTCAAGACCTGAGCACTGCACAATGGGATGAGCTCCCATTACTTGCTCCAGCTCCTACCCATCTAGCAGTTCAAAAGCACAGAAATGCAAGTAGGTAAAAGGTATCAATTTAGTGGAAAGGTAATAGTATTACATGCACCTTGTTGTACGGTCATGCTGGCCACATGACTATGGAAATGTTTTCGGACAATGCTGACTCCGTCAACTAAGAAATGAAGATGAGCACTGCCCCCTAGAGTCAGACACGATTTGACAGGGGAAACCTTTTCCTATATATATATTATACAATTGTATAATATATTATACAATTAAGTGTATCCATTCATAGGCACAGGAATCGATGTACGTACTAAAGAGATAAAAGGATGCTGAAGCAGAGCTCTCAATTAGATCCAGTTTGGAATGCCAATTTGGCCTTGCACTGTTGTTCTTTTACTCATACATGTGAAAAATGATCATTTAAAAAATATGGGAAGAAATAAACTGCAGGATATGGTCCCATTGGATTGGAATTAAAAGTCCCTTGATGTATAGAAAATCTGAGATGAGAAGCAAATCTCCATTTTTGAGCTATTGTAATCTGTTTATTCTTGAGTGTGTTTTGGGTTGGAGTGAGATATAAGTTAATGACCGTATAAAATTATACATGTGTGCATGAATATGTTACATATTCTTTCTCTCTCCATGTCCCTCCCTCTCTCTCTCTGACTTACCCCCTCTCCTTCTCTTCTTTAATTCTGCAGAATGCTGAGTTCTGCAAACTCAGCCTACTTTTGGTTAAAACTTCATCCATCAGCAAATTTGTCTTCTTCTGTTTCTGGCTGCATTCCCCAGTTGTCTTCTCCACCCTGGGTTTCAGCTTTTAGCAGCAGTAATTACCCAGTTAACTCACTCAGTCAACTAAATCAAACAAACAAGCAACACTTGATCAATTACTGAAGTTAGTCCAATTAATCAGATAAGCGATATTTCAAAAAAAAGTCATTTTAAATAGAAGTGTTTACAAAGCTGAGAAGTAATGAGCACCATGATAAAAGAAGCTGTGCTTTATTCCCCTCACCGGGAGTGCCTGACTGGCATGTACAAAGCTTCCATAATGCAGCTGTACATATAAAGAAGCTAAGGAAGGTTATGAAATGTATACTATTCCAATATTATAAATATTAATATTTGATTAATCTGCCAAAGATTATGGAGACATCTTCATGTGATGCCCATCAAATTATACAGCCTGTTCTCATATACAGCACAGTGACTGTTAGTAACCATGAAATCTATCAGGATTTCCTGAGTATTTGGTGCCCTGAGATTTTCTTCCTGCTTGACCCTCAGTACACTCCAATTACTTACAGCTTCATCTTTTATTAAGCAGCTTATTGACATTGCATAGCTGATTCTTCCTATTAAAAATCATCTCTGCATCCAAGGCAATTTATTACCCAGCCATGTGATATTTACACATCTTTGAATACTAAGAACCCCAAAGGCATTCCAAAATTAAACTTGATGGAGTATCAGAGTTTCAGAGTTTGCTCCAGACCTAGGAAGAAAAAGTACATTAAGATAGACTGTCAGCATTCCAAGTAACAACCTCTAAGAACAAAGACTTCTAGGCTAGCATTTCCTCAAAGTTCCATTTTATTAGAGATGTCATATTGGCACATCTGGGAAAACCCAAATCTGAGAGTTCTGGGTTTTCCCCCATCCAAAAGAAAGTCAAGAATCCATCCCCTACACCCATAAGTCCATTACATGGTCCAATCATACCTTCATACCAACTGGAGACTACCCCCAGTCATTCCCCTCCAGATGCAGAGGAATCTATAAATCTATAAAATAGTCAAGACCTTGTTGATGATCCAAACTCTGTCAAGGAACTTGGAGTACTTATCTCTAATGATCTAAGTCCTAGAGCCCACTGTAACTACATAGCCAAAAAGGCATTAAGAGTTGTTAACCTAAGCCTACACAGCTTTTTCTCTGGTAATATCACACTACTAACTAGAGCATACAAAACATTTGCTAGACCAATTCTTGAATACAGCTCATCAGTCTGGAACTCACATTACATATCTGATATTAACACAGTTGAGAAAGTCCAGAAATATTTCACAAGAAGAGTTCTCCACTTCTCTACTCGTTGCAGAATACCTTATGCCACCAGACTTGAAATTCTAGACCTAGAAAACCTAGAACTATGCCGCTTCGGTCCGATCTAAGTATAGTATATAAAATCATACATTGCAATCATACATTGCAATGTCCTACCTGTCAATGAATACTTCAGCTTCAACCATAACAATACAAGAGCACACAATAGATACAAACTCACCAAACTTGATTGCAGGAAATACGACTTCAGCAACAGAGTGGTCAATGTCTGGAACACTCTACCTTACTCTGTGGTTTCTTCCCCAAACCCCAAAAACTTTAACCTTAGACTGTCTACTATTGACCTTACCCCTTTCCTAAGAGGTCTGTAGGGAGCGTGCATAAGTGCACCAATGTGCCTACCATCCCTGTCCTATTGTTTCTTTTTATTTTTCTTATATGTATCCATTTCATGTATTCATAATTATGTTTATACTTATACCTATTATCTTGTAAGCAATTGACAAATCAAATAAATAAATAAATAAACAAATAAACAAACAAACAAATAAATCGTCCTTGACTTCCAGAGAAAGGAATGTTGTGGCTAATCTTCCAACGTTCCTTGCAATCCTCCCTCCCACTTTTCCAAGCACTAAATGTGGCAGCCTCAAAGCTCCAAAGGAAAAAATGGCTTCCAAGGCTGATACAGACACTTTGAAATGCCCATGTAATGAAGCAAGTTGCACATAGTGTTATGCAGGGCAGAAAATAATCAAAGAAAGAACCAACTAAAAATAAGGAGAAATTTCCTGATGGTTAGAACAATTAATCAGTGGAATCCCTTGCCTTCAGAAGTTGTGGGTGCTCCTAAAGAAGAGGTTGGATAACCATTTTTTTCTGAAATGGTACGTGATCTCCTGCTTGAGTAGGGTGTTGGATTAGGTCTTTTCCAACTTTGTTATTCTAAAGATGTAAACTAAGTAAACAAAATAACCAAGCAGTTAGATAGCCTTCTCTAAGAGGTGACAAGCTTGAGAAAAGCTACGCTGCCCATTCTCATATTCAGCCTCTGAGAGCTACAGTGGCATTTGCAGCGATAGCATGAGAAGGGGCTACAGTGAAATGTTTGTGCCCATTTTCCCTATTGGGGAATATTTATTCCTTTAAAATAAGACAGTAGTGGTAGAAGTGGAAAAAAGAAATATGTCTCGAGTTACCCATCCCTGCCTAAAGAAACAGAATAAAGCTGAATTATTTCAGTTGGGGAAAAAACAAAAATGAGTAAGGAGCACAAAAGAGATGGCTAGAGAATAAAACAATTCTAGGTTCCTTCTTCACAGAGGACAGTCCTACATATCAAGAGTAAATAGACTGCAGTCTTTGAGGGACAGTAGCCCTCTAAAACCTGCTTTTAGACCCAAGAATCTTCCCATAGTAGATTGGGTTTATCTTGTCTTGTCTCATCTCATCTCAAACTCATCTCATCTCTTATCATATCTTATCCTATCCTATCCTTTTATTTGTTTTATTTTATTTGTACAGCTTTCAAGTACCATTTTATTCAACCTTCCAAATCAAGCAGTTATTTCTAGTTTGGGCTTTAAAGGGTTTTAAAACACCTGCAAACTCAAAAATAAATTTAAATATTTGCCCCTATCCAGTGATGTCATTATGTTATCAACCTTTGTCCCTTGGAGGTCAATTAGACCAAGAAAATAGCTCACTCAACTATCTCTAAAAATGTCCTCTACTTGAAGGACTACCCTATCTCAAGCTGGTCTAAAAAGAATGAACTGCAGGTGGGAAAACTCAATCCTTCCCTATTCCTATTGGCTCTTAGTACTGGGACAACACTGGGACAACAGATTGAACAGGATTTAGATCAGTTTACTACATTCTGTTTTGGTGCAATAGGGAAGAGTAATTCCCACTCCTCACCCTTGAGCTCAAGCTGCCTAGATGTATTTACAACTCCCCAAATTTCCCAGTCAGAATAACATTATGCATAGTACTACAAGAGAATATGGATCCTGAACTGTGAGTAATGAAACCTGAGGTTTCAAGTTGTATATACAGGTAGTCTCCAAGTGATGACCATGATGGAGCTTGCCCATGATGGTTGTAACTTGTAAGTATTCCCCAGGTAGGTCTTTCAAAACTTCAAAGAGTTGCTAAGTGACCAGTCATAAATTGTGGACTACTTGTATACAGAAAAACCTACCTCTGAATCTCCAAGGTGCTCTTGTACTTCTTAAACCCTGTGGTTCCCAATATGAGATAAAAGGATAACCAACTTAATTTGGGGAGGAAGACGAAAGTTGCAATAGGCAAAATGAGGAAGGAAAGTGGATTGGACAGTATTACATCCATGGTGTTCTGTGTCTATGGAGATTCTCAATTATCCAGGTCATGGTTGTCCCAAAAGTGCTTTTCCCAAAGGCAACTGGACTTTCTTTGTTTTCCTAGAAGATGTTTTGCTTCTCATCCAAGAAGCTTTTTCAGTTCATGCTGGCAACTGAAGAAGCTTCTTGGATCATAAGCAAAACATCTTCAAGCAAAACCAAAGAAAATCTAGTTGCCTTTGCGAAAAGCACTTTTGGGGGTGGTGTCCTTTGATTTCTTGGTTGTTTATGGAAGCATGTGAGATTTTCCTTGGGATTTTGAAAAATCGATTGTTATGATTAATTTATGGATTATACTACTTTTTCCAACTGTTCCTTTCCTTTGAAGATGCAGTAAACCGGTTGTCAATTTTCATAGCTATGATTTAAGGGGTTTTTGCATCCCCACAAAAGAGAGGAGTTCGGAGTGCCTGGCATTAGCCAATAGAAAATGTGTGTGTGTGTGTGTGTGTGTGTGTGTGTAATTGTGAATGGTTTATGAATGATCTCTTTCACCACCAGTGCAGCTTCCTACTGCATCACATTTTATTGAAGCTGTAGATGCAATTTAAATTTAAAATAAGTATCCAGCATGTTGATTTTGATATTTCAGGTAGACTAGGCAAACTTTGTACAAAATTATCCTGTCACCACTACAAACATTAGTCTACACTTGTCTGCCACCAAACCTTAGGAGCAGAAAAGATTTTATCAAATTTCCTGACAGGTTTAGACCTTGCTTGGAGTTCTCTACACACTGGACTTGTGAATGCATTTGGGATGCCCTGCTGAACATGAGTATTTTGAAGCTGACACTGTTTAGTCACATCAGGGGGGGATGTAACTTAACATTGTGTAAGCAGGAAAAAGAGACTCCTGTTGAATGAGTATGATATATGAGCAGTTTCCTAGGAAAAAGATATTGAATATTTACTTTTTAACATGCCACTAGTTCTATGAGCTTTTGGAAATGGACAGAGAAATTCATAGAGATGTCAAACAGTGGCTAAATCTATCAGGTTGCTGGAAATAACATTCATGATTGGAGACAGTATATTTTTGAATGTCAGATATTTGAAGCAAAACAGGGAAGGGTTTTAGCTTTGTAGGAAGAATTTCTAAAGAAAAACTAGATTTTATAGTTTGGTGTTAAAAAGTGAAGGATGACAATGATCCACCAGGGCTCTTTTATTCATAACCTGAAAATTTTTGAGGGATCCTTGGTGCTGTCTAAACTTGGTGGTTTTCTTGCAAACGTTTAATTACCCAACTCGGTAACTTCATCAGTGTTGGAAGAGAGTGGGGTTGCTCTTATTTTTGTATACTTGTGGCTTGCCTTATCAGTGTTGGCAGGAGTGTTCTTGGTGTTTTAATCCTTAATTAGGCTGCTGTTTATTGTTAGCTTATTCGTATGTATTGGTATTTCCTTAATTGGGATGTTGCTTACATCTTAATTGTTGGTCAAATGTTAATCTTGGAGTTAATCTCTGCTCATGGATGTTGATTTCTGATGTTGATGCATTTTTGGTCTTCTTGTTTTCTTTTGGACTTTCTGTTTGTCTCTTTTGAGTGTTTTTTTTATCTCTATGTGCCTGAAAAGTTGTTCTTTCTTTCTTTTGTTAGATTATTTCAAATCAACTTTTAAATTAGGTTTAATTATGCTTAGAAGAGATTCTTTGCCATCCATGGAACTTAAGGTAGACATGCAGAATTGAAATCTTTATGAGTTTTCAATGTGTCTACTCTAAGTAGAACTTCAACCCAGAATATATATAGAATTTAAAGGAAACACAACATACATGAATTGGTAATTGGTGAGATGGGCAGCTGTATAAACGGACCAACAAATTAATTGCACACATTGATTAAAATATGCTTCTGCTGTTATCTCTAGCCAGCATCTTAAAAAGCCCCACTGGAAAGATAAATCTAGCCAATGCAAAAGCTGCCAGTTAGCCAGGCTTTCACTGTTTTCTCTGGCAATTTACTGTGTCTCCAACTCTGTCATCAATGAGTTTCATTAGAGAGGTAGTTGGAAAAAGTTTGGCACTTCATGGATTTTTTCCTTTATTTCTATTTCATCACCATCAATATTTTCTAGAGCTGTCATATTCCATATCCAGCTTCAATATTTAGAAGTCTCCAGTCACAAATGCTATCTCTTTCAATACTTTGATTTTATCTTCATATACACAGTATATGAAGTATATATAATGTATTTTGTAATTCATTCTATCTATCTATCTATCTATCTATCTATCTATCTATCTTCTATCTGTCTGTCTGTCTATCTATCTCTATCCTCTATCTATCTATCTATCTATCTATCTATCTATCTATCTATCTATATCTTCTATCATCTATATCTATCTTTATTGTCTATCATATCTATCTATCTATCTATCTATCTATCTATCTATCTATCTATCTATCTATCTTCTAAGAACAATTATCTTTGTGGACTCTCTTGAATGATACAACTCCTGACTGATTTTATCATTTCATAGTGACCTAGGAGTTGAGAGAACCAAGGTAAGACACTGATGTAGGTGATGAGTGTCAGGACAGATATAAAACTACACTTGGATAAACCATCCAGTAAAGATCCAAATGCCTGGAGCCCATAATTTCTGTAAAGAAGATTGTACCAAACAACAAAATTCCTTTTAGGAAAGAGAATATGTTGCAACTAGAGAGTTCTGCAGCCTCAGAGGCATTTGTCAAAATGAAGGAAGCAACAGAAGCTCTTCCCTTCTCAATCGCAACCTACTTACAGAAGGAGTAGTGCTTGCATCATGACACACAATGCTGCTTCCATCTTTTGCTCTTTTTTGACCTCTGATGGATGCTTCTGGCTGCAACATTTGCTTATGGGGCTCGTTGTGCATTTTTATGTATTCAGCAGTCTGAACTGGTACAGTTTCCCCCTTGCTGGGCCATAGCACTGTAAAATGTGCTGGAAGAAAAGGGATCCATGCTGAAAGGCATGTTCATTTTAGAAACACATTTTTTAAAAAAGGCACAACAAGAAGAAAAATCCTGCTCTATCTATAAACTCAGTCTAGAGAACCTTCTGATTTCAGTTAGGTCTGTTAGAGATTCAGACTTTGATTTAGTAATGATAAAGCAATAATGTATTATATTTTTTTACATATTGACCAACAGATTTTGAGAACATCCTTAGCTGGCTTGTCCACCTGGGTGGACAGGTAAATATTTTAGAGGGGGGCTAATTGACTGAAAATAGGCAGTGTATTTCCTGTGGTGTCCTTGGTGTTCTCTAAGTTTGGTTGTTCATTTGCAGACGTTTCATTATCCAAGTAGGTAACATCATCAGTGCTGACAACAACATGGTGTTAACAAACATCAGTGATGATATTATCTAGTTGGGCAATGAAAGAGAACAACCAATGAAAGAGAACAACCAGTTGGCCTGCAAGAGAACAAGCAAGCTCAGAGAGCACCAAGAATTCAACAGATCAACCCCAGCTACATATATATTCCCCTCTGTTGGAATGTACTTTCTGACTCTAATTCCACATATGGATATTATGTAGGTATTAAAATTAACTTAGTCATGATCAAGGTTAGTCTGGTCACCTTAGTGCTGTGATGGCAAACGTATGGCATGTGTGCCAGAAGTGGCATGCACAGTCATCTCTCTAGGCACGCCAGCTGTCGCCTGTTGCTCTTCCAGTTTCCGACACATGCATGTGCGCTGGTGTGATGACCCAGGGTGGGATACAAAACAAACAGAGTCACAGAAAACAGGTGAAGCCCCTTTTAGTCCTTCACTTTGATTCCAAGCTCCGAATACCCTTGATGGAAGACAAAAAACTCCCAGACAAACAGTTACAAGAAGAAAGGGAAAAGCAACACAAACCAGGCAAGATAAGGGCTGGAGGACGTCCACAGATAACACACACTGGGAAGGATGCCAAACTCAGAGAGGAACCATAAACTAGAGATATTTCCATGCTTTGTTTCCAGCGTTTGCCCATATGCAGGTCCGTCCTCTTATTCAGTTGTCACAGCTGCAGCCCATGAAGACGATCAAGGCCCTCTCCTCCTGAGTAGACCATGTCTCTCCATTACCCTCTCCTCCCTGTGTGCCCTAGGATGGATAGGGGATGGGCCTGGGTCCTCCTCTGACTGCTCAGCCGGCCTCTGCCCTTCCCCAGCCTCCTCCACAACCTCCGGAGCCACACTTCCATTCCCTGTTGACTCTTCCTCATCTCCCTCAGAGTCAGTCTCCACCAGGGGCATGATAGCTGGTCAGCTGGTCTTCGTGCGTGCATGCATGCCACAAACCAGAAGCTCAGCATGCAGGGGAGCTGCTCATCCGTTTCCGGTACTCCTGCACATGTGCATTGGGGAGCTGCTCTTCTGGTTTCTGGTGTACACATGTGCACGCTCCCATTTTGGCACTCAGTGCGAAAAAGGTTCACCGACACTGCCTTAGTGTATCTCTCCCTGAAAAGAGAGAGGAAGAATATGGAATGTTCAGAATAGTTGGGATAGGATCATTCAAATAATAGTTTGGGGAGAAGCCATGGTCAGTATCATAAAATAGGGGTGACAGGGTACAGGTTACCCTTCACTTAAAACCACAGTTGGGGCCAGAGTTTCCATTGCTAAACAAGGCAATTGTTAAGTGAGTCACTCATGATTTTATGACCTTTTTTTTGCCCTGTTTGTTAAGTGAATCACACAGTGAACCCTAATCCTGGTTCCCCCCATTAACTTTGCTTAGATTGGAAGCTGGCAAGAAAGGTTGCATATGGTGTTCACACGATGCCAGGACATTGCAGTCATCATAAATATATGCCAGTTGTCAAATGCCTGGATTTTTATCATGTGACCATGGGGATACTGCAACAGTTGTAAGTGTGAGAATCAGTTGTAAATCTCTTTTCTCAGCACCCTTGAACAGACACTAAATGCAAGTTGCAAGTTGACGATTACCTACATTCAGATGCTGATTTAGTATAAGTCCTTGCCTTCAACTGTAAAATGGGATTTGTTTGACCCAGGATCAGTAGAAAATGGAAGGGAATATTTGGAGCTCAGTGTTGAACCTCAGGATCCTTGGTACAAAGAGGGACGTCTAAAATTCTCATTCCTTTATGTCGGATGGCCCCAGAATTTATTCTTTGCATCTAGATATAGAGCTAATTAAGAAGGCAGAATAGTCTCCTTACAGTAAATGCTCTAAACAGATGAGTTGTCTTGAAAGGCGAAGAAAGCGAGGGAGGAAGGGAGACAAGAGGAATAAAAGCTCCTGCTCTTGGCCACTAGGGGTACCTTTGTACCATTTTTCATCTAGCAGCAATTTGGGAGTTGAGAACCGTAATAGAGGAAAAGCAACGTTTTCTCGGTATTCTTTCTCTCTCTTTTCCTTTTAGCGAGCACTATGCATCCAGGAGAGAGAGAGAAGGAGAAAGCGAGAGCGAGCGAGATTAAACTACCCATACAGAGAGAAAATTCTTCTGACGCGGTGTGTGGTGCGAAATCACCTCACTGGACCTCAAGCAAAGGGACTTCCATTTAGAGGGCAATTTCAGATCGAGGCAAAATCTATTGGATTTAGTCGGATTATCTGGGTGGCATCCGAAAAAAAAAAAAAGAAGTAGCGTTTCGATCATTTCCTAGGTCTTGCCTTGATGGTGGATTTAAATGGAGGTGGCGGCGGCTTGGTTCAGAAGCTCGACGCCGATGAATTCCGGATGGGATAGTGGGGTTTTGCCCCCTTTTCATTTCGCAGTCTTGGGAAGAGGACAGAGGGGGAGAAATTCTGTGAACCGCTGCGATTTGGAAGCGTCCAGGGGGATAATTTAAGAACCGCCTCGCGGCTACAGCTTCGGGGAAAGGTGGATAAACGCTTGGGATCCGATGAATCACGCTTTTTAAGCGATGGACTTTGCGTGAAAAAGAAAGAAAAAAAGGCAGCCTTTGTGAATTGGTAAATACTTTCGTTCCTTTTCTCTTCCCCCTTTCCTCTCTCTGTTCTCAATTAACCAAAAGGCTTCGCCCCCACCCTCTCTTGTTTTTGGTTTTGTTGGGTTGCTGGTTTGATTTTTTTTGTTTTTGTTTTATTTCTTTATCAAGTGAAAAATGCTCCGCTTAGAGGGGTGGGTGCAAACCTGTCGTGCCAGATCAGGGGAGGGAAAAAAATCTTGGCTGGGGAAGGCACCTTTATGGCTTCTTTTCTAAAGAAAAATGAGATTTTTGTTTTGTCAAGAGGCCAAAGCGGTTGTGGGGGGTGGGGGCAGAAGGAAGATGCTTCAGGAGGGCGGCGGGGGGTTAGAAACTAGGCTGGCGCTTGCCTTCTCTCTCGGCCGGGGGTTGGCGGGGCGAACGCGTACCGAGGGGGCTACCGAAGTAGCGGCAGCCGACGGTGAGTCCCCCGCGATCGGCAGATCCTTTGCTGGGACGCGGAGCCTCGGCTGAGGCCGGGGGGGTGGAGTGAGGGGGTGGAGAGTGGGAGAACAGCTCCCGTCTCCCCCCAACTTTGCGGGGTCGTAAGTCAGCCGGGCTACTTACGTGCCAGAGCGCAGCGGATCGGGGGGCGCGTGAAAAAAAAAAGCTTTGTGCGTGTGGAAACAGACCCCTGGATCGAGGGATGCAGGCGTTTACTCCAGTCTCATTTGGGGGCTGCCGCCTTCTGACACCCTGCCGATTCGCGGTTGGGAGAAATCTTTGCAAGCGCCCGATCTCTTGCAGGGGCACCCGGGGATGGGGTCGCTTCGTTCGGAGAACCGAGCCTAAACCTTCCCCCCTCCTTTTTCCTGATCGTGGTTTCTTCTCCTTGGGTTGCGACTGCAGCGAAACTTTGCGGCCAATAAGTCTGGGCGGCAGCTGGCTGCGGGTGCTGGGTGCGAGGGGGTCCAAGGCCCGCCGCACGCCCGCCCTTCCATCGGACGAGGTCCGAGACGCGGAGCCTCGCTGCAATCTGTTTTGCCTTGCGTTCGGCGTTGTAGGTGGCTTGCAAAGGGGGTTGGAGGTGCGCGTGTGAAATCCATCTCGCTTGCACACAACACACACACACCACCACCACCAACAACAACAACAACCCTTTGACAGCAACGGTGCCTGGGTTGCACCGTGTTAGCAGCAGGCGGGGAGGGGGTTGAGCCGCTGGCATTCTCGCCTCTAGGCGTGAGCCTGGCCCAGTGAGTTGCAACTTGCTTCTTGCGACCCTGATGATCCCGGGGGCGGTATTATTATTATTATTATTATTATTATTATTATTATTATTATTATTATTATTATTTATTTATTTATTTATTTATTTTCATTGACACGAGACTCCATTTATCTAGCCTGACCTCTTCATCTTCATCCCATCTTCGGGGAGCTTGGTCAGCCTGGAGCAGGACGAAGGGCTGGGAAACGCTGCCCATCTCTTCGGAGTTCCATTCCCGTTGCAATTCCAGAAGAGCCGGGTGTGCGATTCTTGGATGTTTCCGCCAGGGGCGCTGTTTGAAGGCTCAGAAAAGAGCGAATGGCGGTTGAGGAGGGGGTTGGGGAGAAGGGGGAATGTCGTGGGAAAGGGGTGGAGTGGAAGAAGAGGGCCATGGGAAAATGTTTGTGGGTTTTTGTTGGAAACTCGTGGGTTTTCATTAAGGCGCCCAATTAGATGTGGGATGGATGTAGGTCTCGAAAACTACCCGGAATTGTATCCAGGACTTTGTGATGGGTGGGTAGGATTGGAACATGGGTTAGTAGTCATCATAGGTTTCCATGGCACCAAAAGAGATTTGTCTACAAGTTGAAAAGGCTCCTGTGATGACAGCTTTGAAATGTTCATATCTAGGAGATGTTTCAGAAATTATGCAACTGGGAATAAGAATACTTATTGTAGCTCTCTTCCAGCCTCCAATTTATGAAATCCGCCTCGAAGTTATAACTTCAGAATTGCTCAGTATGGGTTGCTGATCTGCAGGGATGTGGATTTCGGCTTTTCCACTTCAGATCAGGAAGGTTTAAATTAACACTCTGAAAATCGTCTTTGATCATATGGCTGACTGGGGGGAACAAATATTTAGAGCTGTGATGGCCTGAGCATTTTCATATGAGGAAGGAAATCCTTTTGAACTAGGTGGATCTACTCCTTTGTAAGCATGCATAGGTTTGAGCTGCTAGATTGTAACCTTTTGACATTATTTACATTATTAGTAATTCCTGCTAAAATTTTAATGCTTAGCTGTATAGAAGCAGGAAAAAATGGGCTTGGAATTGAATCGCATGATTACAGAGCTGCAGTCAGTGTGCATATTGAACTTACAGCAACCATAATCTCGTTTAAGCCTTACGAAGAAGAAGAGGAAAATAAATTGGGTAAATAAATTATTCTTAAAATATTGTCACGTGTCTGCATTTTCATCTATTGACAATTTCACCTACCTTATTATTATTCCAGAGATTAAGACTCCCTTTAGGGGGAAAAAAACCTCATAAGCAGTTTATTAGTTTATATTGTAGATAAAGAATAGAAGGAACAGGAAGGAAATTAACAGCCATGCAGGATTTTTTTTCTCTTTTCCATTGGACTGAATTAGAAATGTACTTTCGCATGAGAGGAGCAAAACCAATCTTCAGCCTATTTAATTAATGTTATATTACTTAATATTAATTGACTGTTAATGAAAGCTAGAAGTTACCTGGGAATCTGGAGAACGATCTAATTTTGAATCATTTTAAGGAATCATATGGCAGTAATTAAGTTAAAACATTTTATGAATATAAGCAGCTTGGTTTTAATGACCATAAATCTTGCTTTGGGAAACCCCATCTTTATAAGCTACCATAAGCACTCCTCAAGCTTTTTTTTTTAGCAATCTTTTAAAAAGATTAAAATAAAATAAAATAACAATAATTAAAAAACCCTGGCTTGCTTTAGATTTTGGAGCCCTGTCTTTAATATAATGCAGTTGTTGTCCAAATGCTTCTATTCCTTGTGGTTATTTTCAATATCAAAAAAGAATCTTCAGAGTGTTTGAGGTTTTTTAAAAAAATATTAAGATGAAATACTTACCTGAGACATTTGGGGAATATTTTTCAAGCCATTCTGTTCTTTTCAAGAAGCTCTTCTTGCATTTATACAGCTGCTTGTTCCTTGTCAATAAACAATATGTAATTCACACTAGAAAACATTTATTCATGAACAAATTGTAAACTGCAATCTAAGCCTTTTGTGCATCTGCCTGGGCCATTTATTTATATTGAATTTATTTTATATGGCTGTGCCCAGCAACTCCAGGAGGTTGTCATTGTAGCAACTTGGGACAACAGACAGAGAACATTCATGTGGAAAGATCTGAGGATTCAGACATTGCTTCATAATGTATTCAATTCTGATTCCCATTATAATCCAAAAGAAAAACTTCTGTGCATTTTAAATATTAAGAGCAAGAAAAACTATAGGAAAATTATGATGGAAAGTTTCTAAGAGGTAGTTAGAATCAGAACAATTTAGAATAACAATAATTCAGAATGTTTAGAATTACAAGAACTAATGAATTAAGAATAACTAGCCCACTCTTAATTCATATTTTAGTTTAGATCCTCCTTGAAGTCTTAGTGGATGATCACTTAAAACATGACTCAGCCGTGTGCGGCACCAGCCAAAAAAGCTAATACAATCCTTGGTTGTATAAACACAGGCATAGAATCAAAATCACGTGAAATATTAGTACTGCTTTATAAAGCCTTAGTAAGGCCACACCTGGAATATTGCAACCAGTTTTGGTCACCACATTCCAAAACAGATGTTGAGACTTTGGAAAAAGCACAAAGAAGAGCAACTAAGATGATTAAAGGCCTGGAGACTAAAACGTATGACGAATGGTTGCAGGATTTGGGTTTGGCTAGTCTAGAGAAAAGAAGGTCTAGGGGGGACATGATAGCAGTATTCCAGTATTTGAGAGGCTGCCACGAAGAGGAGGGAGTCAACTTATTTATCAAAGCACCTGAGGGCAGGACAAGAAACAATGGATGGAAATTAATCAAGGAGAGAAGCAACCTGGAATTAAGGAGTAACTTCCTAACAGTGAGGACAATTAACCAGTAGAACAGTTTGCCTTCAGATGCTGTGGGTATTTCACTGCAGGTTTTTTAAGAAGTGATGGGACAGTCGCTTGTCTGAAATGATGTAGGATCTCATTGAGCAGGGGTTGGACTAGAAGACCTCCAAGGTCCCTTCCTGTTCTATTCTGATGAAAGTTCTGACGAATAGACTGAATAGAAACGAAGTATTTCTATTTGCCCTGGGAGAGAAATGTGTCTGGCATCTTAGCGCCACAGAGACAAATTAAATAGATCCTTCTATAATAGGGATGTGGAAATGGGAGTTGAGGATTCAGATTTCCGATATTTTGGATTATTTTAATATTTCAATTTCTGTCATTTTTCTCTGGAATGGCTGTACTCAAGAAAGTAATAAGAGGCAGAGTTTGACTTACAGCTATTTGTTTGGTGACTATTTGAAGCTATAATGGCACTGGAAAAAGTGACTTAAGGCTATTTTTCACGCTTACAACCCTTGCAATATCCCCCATGTCACCTGATCAAAATTTGGGCGCTTAGCAACTGGCATGTATTTATGACAGTTTTACTGTCCCAGGGTCATGCGATCACCCAAGGGCCTTGGGTGGCTCAGGCTGTTAAATGCCTGCATTTAAGTTCCAGCTGCCTACAACTGCTGTAGGCTCGAATCCCACCAGGCTCAAGGTTGACTCAGCCTTCCATCCTCTCGGGGTAGGTAAATTGAGGACCCAAGATTGTTGGGGGCAATAAGCTGACTTTGTAAAAAAAATGCCTCTTAGTAATAAGCAGGCATATACAATGGAAGGAAGGCTATTGCTGAGCGCATTGGGTTGTATCCTGAAAACTGTAAGCCGCCCTGAGTCTTCGGAGAAGGGCGGCATATAAATGTAATTAAAAAAATAATAATTTGTAACCTTCCCAATTGGCTTCTGACAAGCAAAGTCAGTGTGGGAAGCCCAATTCACTTAATCACCACATGATCCACTTAACAATTGCAGTGATTTGTTTACCCACCGTGGCAAAAAAAAGTCATAAAACGAGATGCAACTCACTTAACAGCTTCCTCACCTAGCAATGGAAATTTGGGGCTCAACTGTGGTCATAAGTCAAGGACTCCCTGTATGTCCTCCCACTTCTAGTGTTTTTTTTCTTGAGGCTATTATAGTTGATTTACTGGTTAGTGGATTCCAATGTAAAGGTTGGAAGATCTTTGCCCCATAAAGAATCACTCTTCCACTGGGAAATTAGACCATATACAGTCAACATAATGGATAGAGTTGGAATCCAAGTTTGCCAGCTGTACATTGTAATGTTTAGGATATTTGATTGCAACTGGGGAGATGCAGGTTCAACAATGCAGCTCAGTGTTTGACTCGGTATCAGCCTGGGTTTGTGGCACAAAGTGCTGCTTTCAACTCCCAGTGAAAAAGCAGGATACAAATGTAAAAAACTAAAAAAAAAAGAGGATTGCATCTCTGCTTACCTTTCCATCTGGACCCTTGTATCTGAAATCAGGATGAGAATAGTGTGAAAAAGATGCAAAAGCTTTCTGTGCCCCAGAAGCATCCAGGGGTGGGCTTCAAAAACTTTATCAAAGGGTTCTCTGCCCAGTTGGGTGGGCATGGCCTACTCGGCCCCTTGCACCATGGCGGGGGCCTGGCCTCCCATGGGCCCATTTCCACCCTTCCTTCTGGGAGGCCCGTTTTTGGCTCTCCCCAAGCTTTATTATTATTATTATTATTATTATTATTATTATTATTAAATTACATTTATATGCCCTTCTCCAAGACTCAGGGTGGCTTACAATTTTGGGATACAACCCAATGTGCTCAGCAATAGCCTTCATTCCATTGTATATGCCTGCTTATTACTAAGCGGCATTTTTACAAAGTCAGCTTATTGCCCCCAACAATCTTGGGTCCTCAATTTACCTACCCCGAGAGGATGGAAGGCTGAGTCAACCTTGAGCCTGGTGGGATTGAGCCTACAGTAGTTGTAGGCAGCTGGAACTTAAGTGCTAGGCATTTAACAGCCTGAGCCACCAAGGCCTTTAGGCCCTAAGCTTCCATGCAGGCCCTGTACTTACCTGCATGAAAACGGGCTGCGTTTTGACTCTTGGGAATGGAGGGGTGGGATGGGCGGGGCCAGCCAGGAGTGGCACTTGGGGGTTCTCCAAACTGCACAGAATCTTAGCTAGGGCCTCTCCCGAACCCCTGCGAACTCCCAGCAGCCCACCCCTGTTCCCATCCACATGAAGTGGTATACACACTCTTGTTCTAATGACAATGATGTCACAGTTCTGTACTCAATGTATCTGAGAATAAGATTTATGAGTAAACATATATACTGTAAAATTATACCAAGGTTCAGTATAATAATTTCATACACATTTGTCTAATGTTCTCAAACATGCTGAATACTTCTTCATTGATTATGGTCTTTTATCATCTCAGTGGGATAAATCAATCCTATTAAGCAGACCAGACCAAGATATCAACTCCATAGTAAGGCTATTATTGAAATTAGCAGTCTTTCAAGTCTGTTTGTGTTGTACTTTTTCTCCTTCTCATAGTTCAGTGAAGTAGGAGTTGTCTGAACTCCTTCTGAAATTTATCTGGACATTTTGGGCTGAAACAATGTTTTTTTTAACCCCTTCTTGCCTTGGCAAGGAAAGTTAAACTGGGGCTCCAATGGGAAAACAGCAATGGGGCCCCACTGGGGAAATAGCACAGTGGAGGTGGGTGATTGAGTAACAACAGATCCCACTCCCTCCCACTCCTCTCTCAACCTCCCCTTAGATTTTAATGTTTGATTTTAATTTTTTGAAATATTTTCATGTATATGCATACAGTACCTAATTTAATGATTGTAAGCTGCCCAGGGTTACCTTATGGTAAGATGGGCAGCCAATGAATTTTAGAAATGAATGAATGAATGAATGTCTCTGACAAAGTTACAGTTAGGATTCCCTTAATTTTCTCACTCTCTCCAGGTTCTGTTTAAAATGGAAGTCTGTAATACTGGATGTGTAATGGTGTGTTCTCTTGCATTAGAAATGTTGCTTATTGTTGTAAAAGCAGAGAAAAAAAATATACAATGCAGGTTGGCTTGATGTAATCAAACAGATGCCAGAAACGCCAACTAAATAAATGTGTTATGAAAGAGCTTTAATACTTAGCAGAGTTTCTCTAAAATTTGAAAATATCTGCAGTCCACTGATGAGTGTTGTTTTGATCCGTTTAGCCCAGATTTTTACAGAATAGTTTTAGGTTTGTGCATCTCAGAGGATGCTGTTCAAAACCTCTGTAAAAACATCCTAATGGAAGTTGAAAACATAAGGCTTACCAACAACTGAGATATAGCAATTGAGTAAAATGCTTTTCCCCCCCTTTTTCCAAAACAATTTTTGTAACCTTCTTAGATTACATAAAGATTATATTGCTGTAATTGGGTTTTTTGAAAGGGATACACATTTCTGCAGTTGTAGTAAAGACTCCCTGGAGCTGAGCTTGACTTCTGATGAATACCAGAACATATACAATAGTTTGCTTGTCATCATCATGGTGGTGAGATGTCATTGTTTTCTCTTCTCTCTCTAACCTGCCATGCTGAGATTCCCTACTGATCTTTCATTAAAGTACAAAACTCTACTATCCTTCCAAGGATGCAAAGTGTTGAACTCATATTTTGCACTACTGTATATAAAATAACTTTGCCTGAACTTGGAAGACAATAAAATATCTCTTCTGTTTGCAGTATTAACTGTAAACCATATGCATGAAATTGAATAGACAGCATGGCTTCCATAGGTATGTAGGTATCCACAAGCAGTCTTTGTGCACCTAAAACAACCAGTCGTTCTATTGAACAGTGTAGTGTTCAGTAGCAACAGTTCCATCATCACAAATGAAGGCAAAGAGTTCCATCATCATTGTTATTTCCACAAATATCGTTGAGATCTACCGATGTCCTTTAAGTACTTTTCGAAGTTAAGAATGCCAAAGTCTGTTTGCATTCCCATTCTGAATTTTCTCCATCATTTACCTATATCACATGCACATAAACATTGTAGGAATAAAAACAAACATACAAACAGCAACAATAGCAATAAAGGGCATGGATGATTTGCATTGGATGCTTCATAATAGAATGGATCCATCAAATATGAGAAATCAGGAGACCCAGGCAGTTCAAATGAATATAAAGGTTTACTGCAAGCTTAAGCTCTCTACAAGAATCTGAACCACTAACAGTCCAGCCAAATTGGCAATAGATAAGGGTCAGTGGAATTCAAGGTGGGTTGGATTTAGATCATGTGTGAGGACAAAGGGACTCAAGACTCATGACACATTTGATCCCTCCCTCGGGCTACGTCTGGTCATCTACAGGATAATATTTTATGGACTTGGTTTTTGCTGGTCTTAAACAATATTTAAAATTAAAAATAGGCAATTAAAACTTTGCAATTGTGTATTAAATTCTTTTCCCCTTCTCTCATGTTAACATTTGGCATTTAATGATTTTTGGAAGTTTTCTGGGAGACAGTCCTAAAGATTGCAGGGACTTTTTTTTTATTTCTAGAGCACTGAACATTTCTGCTTTAGATGATGGTGAAGTGGCACTTATTTCCCTCTTTTAACTTGAAAAAAATCTGACACATTTATAGCAGGTTGAAATCCTTTAAAGGAACTAATTCTTTTGTTCCACTGTTTCCAAGAACACGTAATGGTTTCAGGGAATGTTGGAATAAAATAGTATTCTCAAAAGAATTTTGACATTGCTATAAGTATGTCAGCATTTTTAAATGCTTTTCAAAAGAAACAGTATTTGTCAGCTGCTTTACAGAGCATCCAATTCCCTCCCATCCCAGTTTCTAACTTGATCTGCTTTTTTCCTAAAATTTAGGCTGGAATTTTTCCAGTTTGGAAAAAAAAATAATCTCAAAAATTAGTAGTAAAAACAAATAGATTTATTCTGGTGTCTTAATTCTTAATAGACCTTTTTGCAGGTGTTGGGGGTAACAACACATTCTTAAAAGTTCAAATCTAGTTTGAAAAGTTTTTCCTAACCGTAGGAAAAAAAGGACAAGATTAATTTCATAGTAATTATATTAAATGTGCTTGAGTTGAACATTTGGCTGAACATACTTAATTCTGAGGATTACCCAAAACGAAGAAAAACAAAAAGGCTAGGAAGATAAGCCATTAAATAGAGAGGTGGATGGGTGAGTGGGTGTGTTTAAATTGGGAAATGATACATTTCTCCAGTCATATTGTTATTACAATATCTGCAAAATTCTACATTCAAAACTGTGCCGTGGTGGCGCAGTAATCCGCGCTAATTCTGCTGACTGGCAGCAGTTCGATCCTGACTGCCTCAAGGTTGACTCAGCTTTCCATCCTTGGTAAAATGAGGATCCAGATTGTTGGGGACAATATGCTGACTCTAAACCACCCAGAGAAGCACTATGAAGCAGCATTTAAGCTATTGCTATTGAAATAAGCTTTTTTTTTGGCAGGGCATGGTTTAGCTTATTTTTATTTATTTATTTCAAAATTAAAGTGTAATCTCATTAACCCAGGGATGCCTCTTAAGAATTTATTTCAATAAGGTTTTGCTGATTTGGGAGGAAGAGCCTATATTAGCATGCATTGATTGACAGGTCCATTAGCTAGACATCACATACTCCCCAATTTGATTATTTTCAGACACCCATTGCCTGGCTAACTATAAATGATAAGTGCAACATCTTTAAAAGGCACCATTTGGAAAGTCTAGATTGTTGAAGCAACTATGAAATACTCGAAATACTCTTCTCAATAGATGAGAATATTTGTAGCTCAGGGTTGAATTGTAGGGTCCTTGGTGCTTTCTGAACTAGTTCATTAGTGCTAGTAGGGTTGGCTCTCTATTTCTGAACAGTAGCTTGCCCTGTCAGTGTTGGTAGGAAAGTTATTAGTAGTTCCTTGATTAGGCTATTGTTTACTGTTTGATTGGTGACCTGGTTTCAATGATTGGTGTTGATATGTGCTTATCTGGTTGCTGACTGCTGATGAGGATATATCTTTGACTCTTTTCTTCTTTTTAACTTTTTGATTGTCTCTTTTAAATAGCATGTAGAGGTTGTTTGTCTCTATGTGCCTGTTGATGGCCTATTTTGCCTAAGTGCCAGGCTTTCAGAAATTCTCCAGTGCTAGATATCTGCAAGAGAGAGAGCCTGTTGAAGGTCTGCTCCTACCACACCACAGTAGGCAGTGAGAGAAGACCCATTGGTAGGTGGTCTCTTCAGCTTGTTTGTCAAGATGAAGATGTTCACATGTACATGGCCTTCTGAAGCTTGTGAAAATTTGGGGGCTTTGGGGGAAGACATTTGGGGGCTGAAAAATATGGAATTATTGGCAGATGTATTAGTATTATTATCATTAAGTATTACCGGTATAACATAATGTTGTTTACATAAGTTGGATTTTGACTATATTTGATTATATTGACTAAGTTCTATGTGAGATAAAATTATTGCATATAAATAAATGGTTTTTCATCGTTACATAATTATCCAGCTGTAATTCTCTATGTTAGCCAACAATGTTCCTTTATACTCTGCATGGTTTTCATTGCAATTGTCCAGCTTCATTTGAATAATTTGTTGAACGCTTTATTGATTGTGTTTTCTAGCACAGATAAAGAGAAAACTCTTAATGCTGAATAAGAGGGAGGATCAGCATGATGTGTTGAGTCACTGAAATCGCAGCAATAGATAACCATGGGTTCATTAGTAAATGTGACAAGGGGAAAATCCTCTTTTAAAACAACAACAACCCTATACAAATGGAATTTATTGTTTTTTTTTTCCTGGTAAACAATATCATTTTTCAGCTTGCTAGCAACACTTACAACAATCTAAAATTGTAACTCCCTCTTGTTGTTAAAAACAAACAAGCTCAAGGAAAAGTTAGTAAAAGATACTTGCCTTTCTCCTTATAGAGACATATAGAAATATATTGATTTCTGTTTTTTTCCCAAAGGAAAAATGAGGGATGTAGTTTAAAGAAAGATTGTGCAGCAGTGTTGCCAAAAGAAAGGAAAAAGAGAGAAAGAGAGTTAGAGAGAAAGAGATGTTATGGTCTGGGTAAGCTGTATATGCATAAAACCAGCTTACATATATATAAACAGATTCATCAGTGCATAAGTGAGTGACCCCTAAGCATAAATAAAATGTGTTTTTAAATAAGGTTGCAGGGCTAAATCATGCTAGCCACATAGTAAATCTCATCAAATGCCGTATTCCCAGTAGGTTTACATAGGGATGCCCAGCATTACAAATTCTAGTTGGTAAAGAATCATTCCTGCTGCATAATTTTCCTGCAACTCTTTTACGTTAAATGGGTCGTGCTTTTTCAAAACTGGACCAAAGGATGCATTGTGTCACCAGATAACACTTCCCCAATCCAGGGAATCCCTCCCCTCCCTCACCGCTTTCTGTATAGAATAAATCCCCTTTGACAACCGAGTGTGAAATTACTAGCATTGAGAAGAAATCAGGCTCATTTTTCCGTGATTCAGCTTTGCTTCTTACACCTGGCTTTAAAGATCTACATGTTTTCCCAACACACACTATTTTGTTTTGTTTTTTTCATAATTACCGACTTCATAGTTAATGCTGCGCCGGGCTGCTAATCTTCAAGCAGCAGTTGGAAACGGGTGGGGCTGACTCTGAATGGAAGCTATTTGTTCCAGTTTTTAGAGAAAAGAAATGTCCTGCCCCATAACTTTCTCAGCTCATCAACCCACTCTGCCTCCCCTCTTCCACCAAAACCAACCAGCAAAGGGTCCAAGAACAGTATTGGCCCCAGGGCATTCTTCAAGAGGAAATTGAGTTATTAGGGAAGACAGCTTGCCTTAGAAGGCACCCGTTTCCACTTTCTTAGCAGCCTTTAAATAATGCTTGGATAACCACTTGTCAAGCAATATTATAGAAGGGTATTTAATAACTTGTCTGGGGAAATCAGGTGTGGGACATGCAATTTTAACAAGCTACCCAAGGTTGGGAAAATTATTGCTTTCTACCATACATGTTTCTCTGTGGTCCATCTCTACCATTTTTCTTTTGAAAACTTCCTCTCAGCCGATGCATCTAGCTGAATCTAAAACAATTCAGAAATCCTGCATTTGCATCTTGAAAGGATATTGTAAAAAGTATGTGTGAGGAAAAAAAAGATTTTTCCACTATTCAGGATAAGAGAGTTCTAAAGCACTGGAGTGGTTTTGTAAATAACCTATTATTTTCCTTCCTTCCTTCCTTCCTTCCTTCCTTCCTTCCTTCCTTCCTTCCTTCCTTCCTCCTCCCTCCCTCCCTCCCTCCCTCCCTCCCTCCCTTCTTTTTTATTTATTTATTTTTTCAACTGGGTGACTAGATTAGGACTTCTCTAGATGAATTTGAGAAATAAGAGAGTACAAGACTAATTTTTTGCTACCTAATAAACAAATAGCAGCTTGTGGATTTCTGAATACTGAAAGATGGTTGCTGTAATTGCCAATAGCCTGGATGTTATATTTTGTATATCATTTTGTGATGTGTTTTGAAATGATGCCCCCCCCCAATAGCAATCTTTAAATGGTCTTTAATCTCTACAACTAGGGACCTTAACTGGACTACTTCTCTATGGCTGGCCTTGACTTACAATGATTTTGATGTTAGAATGGCACTGAAAAAAATGACAAGTTAAATTATAATCTATTCTAAAATTGTGTCAGAATATTGGATGAAGACAACAGTTCAAATCCATAAAAAAACTATTGTGTATCTGTCATTTTAATTTTGATATAAACTAACATGTATAGTATGAATAGCTTTCTTTAGTCTTTGAGCTACGCTTTATTTTTTGTGGTTGCTATACTTGGTTAAAATATTGATATTTTCTTTTATTGTATTGTGTATTTTTCTTTTATAAATTTATTGTTGCTATATTATTTATCCTTTTTGGGAAAGTGGGCTGGAAATTTTGGTTTTTCATAATCAATCAAGAATATGAATTAATCTATCTATGTCCTATAGCCAGTGATGGGATTCAACTAATTTAACAACCTTTTCTTCCTAAAGACCAGCTATGTTGCATGGCTGGCGTGTGTGTGTCATGTGACTGAGTGGGCATGGCCAACTCAATGTTACTCACAGCAAGGTGGGGTAGCACAGGCGGGCCGAAGCAGCCATGATGAGCCTTAGTGTAGGAGCGAAGCACCCTTCTACTTAACTTTGTGCATCAACAGCAATGGTGGGGAGAAGCATCCGGGGTTGATTCTCTGGTGCCTCATCTCTTGCTGAGTCTCGCTGCCTGACAATCAAGGTTTTTAAAAGATTTTTGCAATAGGAAATGGCAGGCGACTACTTCTGGCCTTTGTTGGGGCAGCTGGGCATGACTCCACCCTGAGACACTGGCCTGATGAGGCCCAGCCACCTCATTGCTGTCCCAAATGGCTTGCCACTGTGGCTGCCTCATTGCCATCCCGAACTGCCTGCCGCCATGACTGCCTCATTGCTGGGCCAAATGGCATGCCTTGGTCACCGCTGCCTCATTGCTGGCCCAAACCATGTTGCGGCTGACGCTGCTGCTTTTGCTAGGGGTGAGCCCACATTGTGGCTTCACATCATAATGGGCTCCAGGAGGAAGAGGGTACTCCATCTCTTCCATTGTCAAGTATGCTCAATTTCACTGTGCTGCACAAGGCACTGCGCAGGCTACTTCGGCCATGAGGCGGCAACAGCAGCAGTGGTGGCAGCAGGTGGCTCGGGCCAGCAATGTGGTGGTGGTGGTAGATAGTTTGGGACGGCAATGAGATGATGGCGGCAGGCAGTTCAGGCTGGCAATGAGGCAGGAGGCAGCGGAGAACAGGAGGCAGCGGAGAATGGCGAAGGAAGGCTCACCAGGGAGCTGGGTCACACAGCTGGGAGGCTGGGGAGAAGGCAGGTAAGCAGGCTGGGATGCAGGGGCCATGTGGTCGAGGAAAGTCAGCTAGTGAGCCAGAGAACCAGAGAGCCGCAGCACCTATGCCACGGATATGACTCTAGCCATTGGCCAAGTGGGTGAGGCAAGATAAGGAGTGGTTGGGGCTCCTGGGAGGGGCAGGATGGATTGGAGCAGGGCCAGCCAGTGGTGGGATTAGCCAGTTCTCTGAACTGTGCAAAAAGTTAACAACTGGTTTTCCCGAACCAGCTGAATCCCACCTCTGCCTATAGCTATTACTCCCTATAGTATACTGTATATAGATATAGTATGATCACTTTTCTTACTGAGTTAACACTGCCTAGCAAACCAGATCATTCTTTCGACTAATGTATGAAAGTAAGCTTGGATTAAAGTGAATTAAAATAAATATATAGTAAGAATACATATTAGCTACAATGTGGATACAAAATACATAAGCTGATTGAATGAAGGAAGAAACTGATGTATGGGAATTAGTTTTCAGTTACTTACATTAAAAGCATTGGAATTACTTTGCCAGAAGTGATTTAAAAATCAGTCAGGTCAGTACTGTTGAGTTCAATCCATCTCTACATTTTTCTTCATATAAAGCTTAATAAATGTGAAATTATACAAATGTGAACAGTTACTGGCTAATCATGAAATAAAGCCAGTGAATAATCACTGTCTAGCACAATCATGTTCTATTTATGATTTTGTATAGTATTTAGACATTTAATGCCAAGTATAGTAAACAAAATACACTGTAATTGATCAGACCAAATTTTTATGATAGTCATCCTTCAGTTCACATTGGGTCAAGCAAATACAACTTAGAAGTCCATTAAATGGACAGAAATATAAGAGCACTCTCTCAGTTCTGCCTGTGGTACTGGAAATACAGATATATAAATCTTTTTAACACCTTAAATAATTGGTTGTCATGAGCAATCTTGTTCCTTTCACTACTTATTCTGACACCAGGTAAAAATACACTCAGAGTGGATTTTTGTTTACTCTTGTTAACACCTTTGACCAGGTCTCTCCTTCTTTAATTAATCATGGATATATATGTAGTCTTCTGTCATTTTTTAAAATGTAAGTTAGTTAATAAAACATTTAGTGAAGAATTTTGCCAAATGTCCTTTGAAAATCCAAATAAGCTATCTGATTAAGATCATATTCAGATTTTTATTCATATTTTCAAGAATTCTAAAGTGTAATAAGATGGGTTTTACCTTGCCTGTCAGTATATTAATACTTTTATCTGTAATCATGCTCTATGCCAGGTTTCTGATAATAGACATTAACTTAAACCAACCTATAATTTTCTACATATTCCCCAAATCCCTTTTTTAATCATTGAAGTTACATTGACCTTACATTAAGTTGGTAATAATATGGTCAATGCTTCACCTCTTGTAATTGTTTCTTGCCCTACTTCTCAATTTAGATGTTGATATCCATCCAAAGTGTTGAGAATGAACACAGCCCGAATAATTTATTCAGCTAATATCATCAGATGGCTTGCTTGCCTCCAAACTGCTTTTCCAATTGATCCATGTATTTTTAAACTTCTTACTGGTATTAATTATTAATTAAGTATTATTCTTCTCTTCAGAATTAAATGTAATATTTAATTTATGATCCATTTTTGTCTTGTTTTTATTTAAGGAAGGCCCCACTTTGTTTTTCTTTCTTAAAGACTGAAGTCTTTATCCATTTCTATGATGGCTCTCACATCATAAAGGGAGACTGGAGAAGTTTGAACCTGTGGGGTTTTGATTGACATGTTTTGTTTGCTACATTTTCAGTGTATTTAATTTTTAATGCCACATTTGAAAAATATCTTCTGGGACCAAAAATTTAAGCAGAAAACAAAACTTGTTTAGGCTATGTAAGAGAATAAGAGGAATCAAAATAACATTGAGAAGACCAAACAACTTGTTCTTGGTTGCCCAAGAGGTTAGAACTTGATTGGATGGATTTATTTTGAAGTGCTTGAACTGACAGAGAAACAATCTGATCAGTTGTCAGTTGAGATTCTCAGTTATCCAGGTCATGGTTGTCCCAAAAGTGCTTTTTCAAGAATTGAAAAAGAGAGAGTGCCCTCTCTCAACAAAAAGGGAGTGATATGACATTCTCTATCTTCAGTCAACAACACAGTCCTTTCAACAGTTCCAAGAAGGCTCCACATCCATTTGTACTACTCAGGTGACCTTGATGGCACAGATAAACCTCCAGGTGGCCTTAATGACTTGCTTAAAAGAATGCAAATGACCAGCTATCTGCAAGGAGTATAAATCTTTCCATTCCCCCATTAAGCCAGAGCAGAAGAAGTTTCTTGGATGAGAAGCGAAATGTCTTCAAAGAAAACCCAGGAAGTCCAGTTGCCTCTTGAAAAAGCACCTTTGGGGCAATCTGATTAGTTATTAAGAAACTGTGTATCCATCTGTTTGGTCATCAAGGAGGTGGGATTAGACAATTTCCCAAATTTTCCTTTAACATAGTGATTAGAGAAGAATTTAATTTGTCTCTATGTTATCAGCTTATTGTTATTTTCAACTTTTCAATAATCAAATGTAGGCGAAATGTTGTTTCCACACTTACAATCAAAGAGTGATTTGAATTCACTTGGTGTAACTTTTTAACTTACTGAAGTTTTCTTAACAGTTAATTTTAGATAGATGGTTTTAGTAGTCCTCCATTTACAAGAGTTATGTTAGTGACTGTTCAAAGTTACAACGGGACTGAAAAAGGTGACTTAGACCATTTCCCACATGTATAACAATTGCATCTTCCCCATGGTGACAAGATTTACATTCGGATGCTTGACAACTGGTTCATATCTATGGCAGTTGCACCATCCTGGGGTCATGTGATCACCTTTTTGTGACCTGACGAGCAAAGTCAGTGAGGAAGCCATGTTACTAATTTAATAACTGCAGTGATTCACTTAACAACTGGGGCAAGAAAAGTTGTAAAATGGGGCAAAACTTATGTGAGACAAATGTCTCACGTAACAACAGAAATTTTGGGCTCAATTGCGATTGTAAATTGAGGACTACTGTATATGAAGACTCAAATTGTTGGGGGCAATATGCTGATTCTGTAAACCACTTAGAGAGGGCTGTGAAGCACTGTAAAGTGGTATATAAGTCTAAGTGCTGCTGCTGTTTCCTTAACAACTCATGATCATCATTTCACAATACGAGAAAGTGCTTCAGGAATTTCTCTTTGCTAAGTGGTAAAGTCCAATGGCATCATGTTTTATGACCAAATCACTTTATGACCAAATCACTTATGACCAAATCATTGGAAATTCCAGGCCCAATTGTGGTTATAACTTAAGGACTTCCTGTAGAGAGATTTTGAGGAAAGGGATTTAAAAAAAAACAGGAAAAGAGAAGTGGAAATGAAGACTAAAGAAGTGAGGTAATTCTGAAAAGAATATAAGATTTGAGAATGACAGTGATATCTTTAAAGAAATGAAGGCTACCAGTGTTTATGCAAGGAAAAAAAGATGAAAAAGTCACAATGGCTGTATGGATATTTTAAAAAGACTAGGCCTGCAGGTATAGAAAGTATTACTGAGAAGTTTTTAAATATGGAAATCGTTCAATCATACAGTGAGAGGTTTGTTTAACCTGTGTTCAAAGACTGTAATCGGTGATTGATGATGGGAATCGTGCTAATATTGTCCCTACACACAAAATGAAAATACAAAAAGTGAATGCAGAAACTATAGGGAAATTATTCTAGCAAACATACAGTATATTGTGAAATGTCTTTTGAATTTCTCATTGAAAAGGTAGAAGATGCAACAATAAACAAAATTAGGAAGTGGCTCACAGCTTTGTGTTAGGCCAAGGGTGTCAAACTCAATTTCATTGAGGGCTGCATCAGGGTTGTGTTTGACCTGGGGGGGAGGGGTGGACAAGGCTGGGATGGGCATGGCCAGGGTGGACATGGCCAGCTTGACATTTTCGGCCATGACGGCCTCCTGCAGCCCTGTGCCAGTGAAAATGCAGCCTCCCCGAGCTCCATTTTCACTGGCAGAGGGCTGCAGGAGGCCGTCACAGCTGAAAATGGAGCCCGGGAAAACTATGCGTAGCTCTCCTGACCTCCATTTTCCCTGGCAGAATGACTGTGGGCCAGTCCTTTGCTGTTTCCAGGGCAGCCCCACAGAGCAGATCTAAGCATCCTGTGGGCTGGATTTGGCCCATGGGCCTTGAGTTTGACACACCTGTGTTAGGCAAGCGGGCAATGATGTTTCTAAGTTATGGTAAAAAAATAAATTAGAATTGTGGCTGTGATTGCCTCTCTGTCTGAGTTTTATGAGTATCACACACATACTACATACCAAAATCAGGCAGGGCTTTGACCGAACATCATGGCTACTGTCTTCACATTTTGACCATACACTGTGGATGCTGAAAAGCAATATGAAGACTTTTTTCTTCTCTTCACCATGTCGCTGTGAGGTGAGGAGAAATAATGTTTTTAATATGTTTGTTGATAAAGACAATATATATGATGAATTGCTTTGGGTGAATGCAGAGTTGAGAGATTGTTGCTGAAGGTGATAAGAACCATAGGGGATGAAAGTAAAATAAGCATGAGAATAAGTCAGTATGCTAGAAGATTAGAGTATTTTTGCTAATGTGATAGCAAAGAATTGTTGTATAACCTCCAGGCAGCACAATATCAGAAATACTGTAAACAACTACTCTTTTAAAGAATTATGGAGCACAAACAGTCCACAGGTGAAGAAGGTCTCACTTAAGGACAACATCTTGATGCCAATGGGTTACCTATTACTAAAAATGGCAGATAGTGTTGTCTTTCCTTGAGCCAACAAAGCACTAAATCTCCACAATGCTTTCAGGAAGTCTTGAAAAACCCTGAAAACAGGCTATGTATGTTAATAATGTGTGGCTTCTGCTGTCCCTTTGTAAGTAGAAGTTCTGGTTTAAATACAAATTCATAGCAGAGAATGAAACTCTGTCTTAACCTGGGATCTGCCTGTATTCACTCTTATGCAGCCATCTCCAGCTATCTATGAGAACTAATAGAAGAACATGTTGATCAATAAAAGACTTGTCCATAGTCACTATGCCCCATATTCTGTAGGGATATTGATAGAGTTCACTGAATCTTGAGACCATCCCCTCCTCCTATGAAAGCAACCCCAGTTTCTCTAAGTGCATATATACTTGCAGATAATTGTTCTAAATGCTACATAGGAAGTAATAACATTTTATTTGGCACCACTATGCAGAGGAACACAAGGTCTGCTGCAGTAAGACTGATTGCATTATATATTGCTTTTTATAGACTTTTAAATATTTGACATTGGCCTGTGATTCTAATAATAATGTGACAGACTGATTGATAAATAGGGTTGTAATTTAAGTATTTTAATGTCTTAATAGCTTATTAATTTAGCATTTTGACATTCTAATAGCTGACTATATTAATATTTTATTTACTTAGTAATGTGGCAATTTACTAATTTGAATAAATCTGAGCTTTACGACTCCCTATGGAATTGTACTCTGTACACAGATTGTATGATACTAAAGGATTATGGCTCCAAAAATGAATGTATCAAAGATTAAAGTAGGGATTATCACTGGGAAAATGGTGCAAATTCATACATGTAAACCACTTGAGCAAGTAAATGTGTTTGTGTACTGCGGTAAAGGTGGAAATGGACAGGAAATTCCTGAAATATACAAAAGGTAATAGACAAGTAGGGGGCGATATAAGTTCTACTGCAAAGAGAAAATGACTGTTTGTAAATTCTTAACCACTTTATACAAAACCAAGTGCTAGGTAATATCAGAAGAAATGCCTTCTTCATGATAATCCTTGTAACATTTTGCTAAAGTTTTTAGGGATTCTTGATGTTTCATATTCAGTAACAAAAAAAAAAACCCTCTCCTTCAGACCCTGGTGTGTGAATGTAGCACTGATCTGAAACTATTTAAAATAACAGTGTCCTTTTTTAAGGATCACATGGACAGCACAGAAAACAGCTGTGCAATACCAAGAAAAATGCAGCTACTGGGAAAAGTTGCATTAGAATACCTGATGTGTTTTATATTTTAAAATTATTGGTTACCTGACATTTGTTGGCTATTCACCCTGACAAATTTGTTGCTTAAATTGATTGATGGTGATGTCTACTGTCTGCTTTTTACAGTCTTTAAAAATGTATTTGTATTTTATCTTTTCAGCTTAGGAATCATAATATCTAGCTTATAAAAAACATATTTTTATGATTAAAAAGAAAGAAAGAAATTGCTATGTTTGCACTCCCCATGCTTTCCAAATACATTTTTGACATAGATTTGAGTTTTATTTATTTGATTTGATTTATTTGATTTGTCAAGCACTTACAAGATAATAGGTATATGTATATAAACATAGTTATGAATACATGAAATGGATACATATAAGAAAAATGTTGAAATCCCCTTAAAATTGTTTCCTCTGTTGCAGACAGGGAGATTAAGACTGAACTAGAATACCTTGCCCAGAGCCACTTCATACTTCTAAAACAGTGCTGCGATTTAAATTGGATACTGTCTGAATCACAGCCATGTTCTTACCGCTGTGCTAAATAACATGGGAGCATGGTATTTACCATAGATTCTATCACTAAATGGAATTCTATCACTAGATTCTATCATAAATGGCAGTCAGCCATTTAATACTTCTGACTTTGCTGATATGCTGCAATTTGCCAAAAGAGTTTGGAAGTCCCAACCTGTGTTTTGCCCAGTTCTGAATTTGTGTAATTTAGTGTGATATTGCCTAGCAACCACAGTGTAATGAGATTTAGTGCAACTGCCTAGAACCATAACATATTCCTTTCCCATCTCACATTTTTAAACTTTATAATGGGTTCTTTATTAACGGTGATATTTGCATCACATTTTGTTCTGTAGTTTGCTCAAGTAAACTAGTTTTGGAGGTTCACCCCTTGATGAACCATAAACTAACCACATGGATAGTGTTTGCAATACATAGTAGATTAAAGTGCAGTTGGCAAGCTTGTGATTTTGTGTGGCACTGGTCAATTCATGACCCATTTCAGAGATATTTTCTTATCTAAAGAGAGGAAAAAGAATGACCAAGTGGGTGAGCAAAAAAGCAGGGGGGGACAGGAGTAATGCCTGACTTCTTGCTTGAGGTTTTTTGAGGGTTTTTTTTGGTGGGCATTTGGCAGGAACAATTATAAACTTCCCTTCCTTTGTGACAGATAAGTAGCTGTTGCAGGTGGGATGAATTGAGGGAGCAAGGGATTGCTAGACTGGCTAGGAAACTGTCATGGAACATTTAAAATGAAAATCATATGATTGCAACAACAACCCAGCAGTGCAGCTGTAGCTAGTAGCCATGAAGCAGCCACAGCTTCTCCAAATTTCATTCCCTTGGGAGCCATGAGCCCCAGATTTTGGATACTTAGCCCATTTACTGTAACTTAGTTCAAAAATTGTTGCCCTCTGATGCACTGTTTTGTCCAGGTATAGGTCATGACAATGAGAGTTTTAGTTCATACATAGATAGATATCAACTTAGCCAGCGGCAAGGTCCACATATTTTGCAAAGTAATAATGCAACTTGCTCATGTGTTATTCTGATGTGCAAGATGTGTTTGTTTATTTATTTATTTAATTAATTAATTAATTAATTATTATTTTATTATGAGATTTATATGCTGCCCTATCTCCCTAAGGACTCAGGGCAGCTTACAATACTAAAAACCATGAAATACAAATATTAAAAATAAATTAAACCCCAAAAATCTCATAATCGCAAAAATCTAAAATTTAGCACCCATTAAAAGCCTCCCCCCCATCAGTCCAGGTAGGCCAGTTGAAATAACCAGGTTTTTAGGCCATGACAGAAGGATCAGAGGTCAGGGGCCACCTGGAGCTCCAGGGGCAGCTGGTTCCAAAGGGTGGGTGCCCCCACAGAGAAGGCCCTACCCCTGGGGGCCACCAGCCGAAATTGCCTAGCTGACGGCACCCCAAGGAGGCCCTGCCTGTGGGAGCGCACTGGGCATCGGGAAGTCGTTATTGGCAGCAGGGTTTCCTGCAAGTACCCTGGTCCAATGCCATGAAGGGCTTTATAGGTCAACACCAGCACCTTGAATCTCACCCAGAGGGCAACCGGTAACCAGTGCAGCTCACGCAGGAGGGGTGTAACATGGGAGTATTGGGATCCTCCCATCACAACCCGTGCCGCTGCATTCTGGACAAGTTGAAGCCTCCGGGTGGTCCTCAAGGGCAGCCCCATGTAGAGAGTGTTGCAGTAGTCCAGAGGGGAGATGATGAGTGCACGAGTGACCGTATGTAGGTCATCTTGGTCCAGGAAGGGTCGCAACTGGCACACCAGGTGAACCTGGGCAAATGCCTCCCTGGTCACGGCCCCCACCTGCTCCTCTAAACTGAGCTGTGCATCCAGGAGGCCACCCAAGTTGTGAGTCCTATCTATGAGGGGCAACACCTCTCCCCCCATGGTTAACGATGGAATGTCCTGGCGAACCCGAGATGCTGGTACATACAGCCACTCGGTCTTAGTCGGGTTGAGTCGGAGTCTGTTCCTCCCCATCCATTATGATGGGATAAATGAATAAATCATACTCTATTTTAAGTCAGAAAATGTGGAAAAGGAATTTTCCATGAGGTTGCTGTGCTCTTTCTCCTGGCCCCCTCCTCAGATAACAATAGCACCAGGTGGACCAATCACAGCACAGCTGTGATTTAGGATTTTCCCGGGCTTTGCCAAGCCCCACCTCACCTGGCTCTGGACTATTTAAAGGGCTAGCCTCGTGGCATCTAGCCAGTTCCACCATTACTGATGTTCCAGCTGCTTGGGACCATGCAGCTGGAAGGATCCTACCTCATGCCACGAGGAGGATCTGTGGGACTCCAGTCACATAGGTGACTGCCACAAGAAGAAAAGAAAAGACTCTAAGAAGAAACAAATGGACACTGACTACTGAAATAACCTTTTAACTTATTTTATTGCTTTTTGTGTTTTGTTTATAACAATAAATAACTTGCATTGGATCCACTGGGCTCAGACTCTTTCCTGATAGCTTCACAGTAGAGAAAGGTAACGAACCATCCATATTTAACCCTAAAATTCCTTAACAGAAAACCCATCTTGAATCCTTCGCCCGATACTCATTTATTGATTGTAAGCATGGATTTGCAAAATACAGATTTAAGTGGTTGGTTTATGAAAATCTCTCAACAACTCATTGAGCTAGAGACAAGAATGCTTAAAAAGGAAGGGAAAGGAAGCAACAAATCAAGAAGCAAGTGAAAGAAACATGTTACTTTGCATCCCTGTATACTTGTTTTGGTTTGTTAAACAAACTGTAGTTAAAACTTTGCACAATGTAATGAATTTAGCTCTCTGGAAGAAGTTTATTTGTCATCGTGGAAAGAAAGATGAAACAAAAAAGAGCTTTGGTGGCTCAGGCTGTTAAATGCCTGCTCTTAAGATCCAGCTGTCTACAATTACTGTAGGCTCGAATCCCACCAGGCTCAAGGTTGACTCAGCCTTCCATCCTCTCGGGGTAGGTAAATTGAGGACCCAAGATTGTTGGGGGCAATAAGCTGACTTTGTAAAAATGCCGCTTAGTAATAAGCAGGCATATACAATGGAATGAAGGCTATTGCTGAGCACATGGGTTGTATCCAAAATTGTAAGCCGCCCTGAGTCTTCGGAGAAGGGCGGCATATAAATGTAATTAAAAAAAAAGCTATCAAAATCTCTTTGTTGATATCAAGATACTGAAAAACTCTATCTGCAGTTTTGTAGCTCAGATCTGGTAGCCCTAGTTCCTACTGTTTTTGAAAGAGTTAAATGAATAGCACATCCTATTCAGTACAACAATTCTCAGAATACCCTTATCAAGCAGGACATGGGTATTTTTCTCTGCAGAATGGGAAATAATGAGAAGAGCAACAAAGATGATTAGGGGACTGAAGGTTAAGATGTATGAACAATTGCAGGAATTGGGTATGTATAATTTAATACAAAAAGGACTAGGAGTGACATGACTACAGTGTTCCAATATCTGAGGGGCTGTCACAAAGAAGAGGGGGCGAGATCAGCCTGTTCTCCAGAGCAGGACAAGAAGCAATGGATGGAAACCAATCAAGGAGAGATAACCTAGAACTAAGAAAAAATTTCCTGACAGACAATTTATCAGTGGAACAAGTTGTTTTCAAAAGTTGTGGGTGCTCCAGCTAGAGGCTTTTAAGAGGAGTTTGGACAGCCATTTGTCTGAAATGGTATAAGGTTGAAATATGTTTGAATATCTGTAGGGTTGGTTAATAAGGCAGTTTGAGCTCCGAGCTTGGCAATTTGGTTGCAAATGTTTCATCAGCATGTGAGGAGATATTGTCAGTGCATTTTGTAGTATGGCTTCTCTTTATGGTATAGGGCAGTGGTGGCTAACCTTTTTTGGCTCCCGTGACTATAATTGCGCGTGTGCTCGCTTGCGTGCGCTCATGTGCCAGCACCCAGAAGGCAATGCGTGCTGGCCCCCCCACTCCCCCTGCGCATGTGTGCATGACCCCCCTTGCACGCTGAGCATTTGGGCATGCATGCACGATTCCGCCTTGTGCACCGTGCGTCTTTGCACATGTGCATGTGGCTCCCTCGTGCACAGCACATCTGTGCATGCGTGTGCTTTTCCTTGTTGCGTGTACCACATCTGCACATGCGCAAGTGATCCCCTTGCATGCAGCACATCCCTGTGCATGCATGCGCATCTACGCACCCCTTCTGCCCCTTGCACATGCGCATCAGATACCTGACAATCAGCTGTTGGGCAATGGTGCGTGTGCATGCGCAGTAAGACTCTTCTGGCAACCTCTCACGTGCCAGGGAAATGGCTCTGTGTGCCACTTTTGGCACACATGGCATAGGTTCGCCAACACGGGTATAGGGTTTCTTGCCTGAGAAGGGGTTGGGCTAGAAGACCTTTAAGGTCCATTTCCAGCTCTGTTATTCTGTGTAAGGACAAAAAGCCCACATTTTAAACTCTTGTGCCAGATGTTAGGACAAAAATATGTAAAGGCTGAGTTTCTGTTTCAGGTCACCATATTTGCATGTTGTCATTCTGATATAATCTTAGTTTGTACAAATTCTTACAGACATGGATCTTGGATGCCCAGGGATGTGTCAAACCAGGGAATGTGTCCAAAGTCAAGAAGATGACCTTAATTGTTTGATCAAAACTTTGCCCCTTCTTTTTTTTACATGTGTTGTGATGGTTGTAAGAATTGGCAAGATTTTCATTGCATCATTACAATCACTATTATGACTTTAATGCCTGCTTCCTGCAGACACTACTGTGGTCTGGGTCTCAGACCAACCAGCCTTTTTTGTCAAAGCAAATAACAGAAATCTTATTGAATCACCTCAGTTTATCAAAATGGCTCCCCTCTTCATGGCAACAAGGTGTTAATGCTTTCTGTGGGAATAATGAGGAGGAGTAATGGAACATGACTATAAGATGACTCAAAATTAGGGTTTTTTTGCAGGTTAAATAGGGGATATTTGCCACAGAAAAACACTAAAGAAAACAAGCAAGCTATCAAATAATAAGATCTTAGCATGAATTCAAGCGGAAAAATAAATCATTGTAGGCATTCCATAGAATTTTATGGGAAATTTTGATTTTTTTTCTCCCTTTGTAATAACAAATTTGTTCTCTACTACATCTATTTTTATTTTCATGCATGTAAGAAACATTTCTGTGGCACTATTTTACTGCTGTCATTACCACAGACTTTATAGATCTGAGAGGTGTCAGCATGTTACCTTTAGCCATATTGCTTTTCTGTCTGAAACCTTACGGGACTTTCTCATTCTAAAAACTCATAAAAACAATCTTGCCTCCCTGTTTATTATTTAATTTCCTCTCTCTATAAAGCAGTTGTGAAGAAATACAAACACACACACACACAGACACACACATGCCTGCACATACTGACTTGTTCTCACACAAATGCATTCAAAGCTAGCAATGACAGACAAGTAGGCATGGGGCTAATTAGTCTTAATTATGCCTTACAGGTGCCAATGAGGAAGTTTTAATTAAGAATAAAACAAGGCAATTATGAAATTGAGCTTTGGAACACACAAGTGATGCGATAACCACAGATGTACAAGAGAAACTCAACTCTAGCTCAATGTCAGAGTTTATAAGTGCTCTGAGGGCAAATCATTTTGACTTAGGCCCCAAGATCCTAATTTGGTCACTTCCCAAAGGGTTTATGGTCTTGCCTAAGAATGTTTGGATGGAGAAAATATGTGAATGAATGGCTGGGTGAGCATAGTCCTAGGAAGGGAGGAAATAGAAGCAGGGGTGTGATTCAACCGGTATAACAACCGTTTCGGTGAGTGTGTGCAAACCGCTGTGCCATGCGAATCAGCTGTGCTCTAACAAAAAGACATAAAGCACAGGAAAGAGCAGGGGGTGGGACCATATGCTCATCGGAGCGAACCGGTTCGGAGCCAGCTGATCGTGGGAACAAGGGGTTCGCCCAAACGGGTCCGAACCGGGAGAATCCCACCCCTGTATGGAAGGCATATTGAGAATCCTATCAGCCAAAGAATTGCAAATGGTGGGATCAAGGAAGAGAGTCTATTCTGCCATTGTCCCCATAGGTGAGGTGGGCCACCACTCTCCTAGTCTTCTGGAAAGGCATGAAAACATGGCTTTGCGTTCTCGCTTGGAGTGCACAGGGGAGCATACAGACAGCCTTCCCTGTCATGCCCCTGTTGGAGTCTGGCTCCGAGGGAGAAATGGAACAGTTGACAGGGAGTGTGAGTGTGGCTCCGGTGGTTGTGAAGGAAACTGGGCAAGGGCACAGGTCAGATGGGCATTCAGAGGAAGACCCAGGCCCATCCCAGGGCATGCAGGGAGGAGTGGATAAGGGAGAAACATGAGTTTCCATGGTCTACGGGAGAGGAAGGGGCCCTGATCCCCTTCATGGGCTGCAGCTGGGAGGACTGGTTAAAAGGACATACTGCGCATGGCAAAGTTGCTGGAAGAAAAGCGTGCATTCTTGTCGGAGCTTATCTGTGTTTTGGCTTCCTCCCAACTGTGGTTGCTGTGTTATCTGGTAGAAGTCTGCAATTAATCATCCTTGCCTGCCGTAGTAATTCCTTCAGTGTGGTGTGTTGGGTTTTTTTATTTCAAATTAACTTTACTTTGGGTGCAAACTGCATTTACTCCCTCTGTAAATTCTTTTCTTTAAGAGTTTGATATCTTGCCAAGGATAATTGGACATTGGGGCCAAGTTGGAGGCATTAAAGGGACTTTCTTCTATTTTTGTGACTTGGTTATTTTTGTGTCACGTCCTGGGTCATCACATTCCCTCTCCCTTTTAATTAACTTCCAACTTTGTCTCTTTCAAATGTTGTATACTGTTCTATACTTTCTTTAATTCATTAGATTTATACCCTGTTTTATTTTCAGATACCAAAGGTGACTTATATAGCGAGAAAGTAATTTATATTTAATCTCTGCAAAAATCATGTGTGGTAGGGTAAAATGACAGAAAGTGTCAGGTATGAATGATGAAGGTCACAGATAAGTTCTAATTCAGAAGATTTATTGTTGAAGCCTGTACACAAGAATCTAGTCAACTAACTAACAGCACTAAACTGGTGCTAGATAAGGATCAAAAAAATTCAAGGGGCAGTAGACTTTGATCATTTGTGGCAACGTAAGGATTCTAGGCTGCTGACATGTTTAACTCTACCTCTCAGCTCTGTCTGCTCTTCTAGAGAAAGTAGGCATACCATCTTTTTGTGACGACCAGAAAAAGATACAGAAAGCTTTTCTGCCATGCAGTAGAGTTTTGAAATTTAGTAGTTCAAATGCAGTATACCTAAAGGAGTGTGAGTTTCCATGGCTCCATACTACATTGGCTTTAGTTGGGGTGTGGCTCAGTAGTTATGCAGCTGCTGAGACATGCTAGAGTAAGTAAGTAAATAAAGAAAATTGGGGTGACAGGCAGGGCAGAGAAATGAGCTCTTTCTAACCATCAGTCTGTTATTGTGAGGTCAAGATTCTTAATGGCCTTTTGTTCTACTGTATGTTGGAGGGAGACACAACAAGCAAATAGCTTACAGTATGTTATATGTTTCCTTCCTATTAAAATGCTAAATGGGACAAGGGAGGGAATGAAGCTACCCTGCTTGGCAGGTTTCCTAATGTGAAAGCTTTGATAGATTTGCTAAACACCAAATTAGAAGGTCAAATCTTATTTATGTCATTCCATGACTAGTCCTAGATTACTAAATTTAGTGCAAATTATAACAAATTAATTCTTCACTGAACCAAGGCTAATATGTCTAGCAACTTTAAGGGTTGTTCTTTTTCAAATTTCATTACTCAAGAAAAGGAAGCACACTTGCTATCCAAACAAGAGAAGAGATTAATATTTTTCAGGGAAATGCATGCAATATATACATACATGGACACATGGAATTTTAATATTTCAGAATTGTTCTTAGCTGGTTTATGTTTTCGTTTAATAAAAAGAACTTTTTACAATCCAGAAATTCACTCCTACATGCAGATAATGAAAGTGAAAATGGTACAGAACTAACTCTTCATTCAGTAACTGCCTCTTATTTGTTAGATGCATGTAGCAATATAAAGTCATGTGTTGTAGGTTTGTTTGTTTGTTTGTTTGTTTGTTTATTTATTTATTTATTTATTTATTTATTTATTATTATTATGGGATTTATATGCCGCCCTATCTCCCGAAGGACTCAGGGCGGCTTACAACAATAAGAAAAAAACAATACAAAATTTAAAATTAAAAAAAATATTAAATCCAAATCCCTATGATACTAATTAAAATCGTCAAAATAAACAATACCCCCCCCCTCAGTCCAGGTCGGCCTGTTGAAAGAGCCATGTCTTCAGGTCGCGATGGAAGGATCGAAGGTCAGGGGCCATCCGCAGCTCCAAGGGCAGCTGATTCCACAGGGTGGGTGCACCCACAGAGAAGGCTCTCCCCCTGGGGGTTGCCAGACGACACTGTTTGGCTGATGGCACCCCGAGGAGGCCCTGTCTGTGGGAGCGCATGGGAAATAATAGGGTGAGTCCTTGGCAACTCCAGTATCCAGTATAAGGTGCCCCAAGGCTTGGTCCTCTCCCCCATTTTATTCAATGTCTACACAAAACCCCTGGGACATTGCCTGCCTGCCTGCCTGCCTGCCTGCCCGCCCATCCATCCATCCATCCATCCATCCATCCATCCATCTATCTATCTATCTATCTATCTATCTATCTATCTATCTATCATATCTATCTGGTATGGGGTATTACCAACACAGGTAGTCCTTGACTTAATGATGACCAGTTCCAATTCATCTGATTAATGCTTCTCTTGTGAGAGGTGCTTTGGCTAGCTGTAGGTTTTGGGGTATGATTGGAAGTACTGGTTATTTCAAGAATTTCTCCTGGACTTGTGGCTCCCATTGGAAGAGCATGTGGCAATTATGACCAGGGAGTCTTTGTACAAATTTATCTTGTGTGACATGTGTACCCATTCCTGAATCAAGAGATTTGCTCACTAGGCATGCATAAGCACACAATCATGCCTACCGTCCCTGTCCTATTGTCCCCAATTATTAGTTCCTATTTCTTGTATTTAAAGTTATGTTTATTCTTGTTTCTATTATATTGTAAACTTTTGACAAATAAAATAAAATAAATAAATAAATAGTCACTTTCTGATTAGATTACTGTTCTGCAGTGTGCCCTACATGATCTGGGCTTCCAGATCATCTGGAAGCTACAATTGATCCAGAAGGCAGCAGCGTGTGCAAAGTTTCCGAGTGTCATATGCATTTGAATGGGAAAAAAAAATACCAAGGCTATGAAGTCCTTACTCCCCTCCCAGTTGCATATTTACAAATCGGCAAATTGACTGAAGTATTCACACAGTGTAAGAGTTAACTACAAATTGCTAAAAGGAATAAACATTCACTTCAGTACCCATTATATTCCAAGCCAGCATAACTGTCATTTTAAATTTAATTCTGTATTACTTAGCTGTCTAAAACTTTGCATGTAAGTGACAAGAGTTATTTCCCCCCCTTTTCTTTTTTCTTTTTGTTATGGGGAAAATCACCTTTTTTTTGCTGCCTTCATGCGGGATAAAATGTCATAGTTCTGTTCTGCATTAAGAAGTATGGAAAATAAATAACTGTTGTTGGTTTTTTTTTAAATCTTCCATTAAAGTGTAGACATAGTTTAAGAAAGAGAGAAAGGGAAAAATCATTTTAATGCAACTTTGATTATACATCCAAATTAACATGATAATAAGGTGAAGTGAATTGTCAGGGTTAAATCAGTTTTTTTTTATTAAAATAATAACAGTGATAGATTCAAGCCCATTATCCTTTGGAACTAAAGGATAGAAATAACATATAGTTCTCACTTAGGTATAATAATTGGGGCTGCCAATTCTGTTGCTAAGTACCACATGCATAAAGTATAACATGACATGATTTTGCAAACTTATGACAACAGCTGGGGCAGTCCCAGTTCTCATAGTTAAGTGAATCCTGTGCCACCCCAGCATCCTGTGGTTGTGTGATTACCACCTGTGACCTCCAGCTAACTTCCCCATTGACTTTGCTTGCCAGAAGCTAGCAGGGAAGATTGCAAATGGTGACCACTGAATATGGGTTGCCGCCATGTCATAACTGTGAGCCAGTTGCCAAGCATGCAAATCATGATCATGTGGCTATGGGGAAACTAAAGTGGCTGCAACTGTGAGGAACCATTGTAAATCTCCTTTGTTGAGCACGGTTGTGATTTTGAATCATTGCTGAATAAGTGATTGTTTAGTGAAGACTACTTATAGTGCAGGGGTGTCAAACTCAAGGCTTGCGGGCTGGATGTGGCCCATGGGGTGCTTAGATCTGACCTGTGGGGCCACCCTGGAAACAGCAAATGATCAGCTTGCGGTGCCTTTGACAGAGAAAATGGGTTCCTGAGCTCCGTTTTAGGCTGCAACAGCCTCCTGCAACCCTATACCAGCAAAAACGGAGCAACCCTCCTGAGCTCTATTTTTGCTGGTAGAGGGTTGCAGGAGGCCACTGCAGCTGAAAATGGAGCTCTGGAGCCTGTTTTCGCTGGCAGAGCACTCGGGCCACCACAGGCACCCCCCGACATGAATGATGTCGAGCTGGCCATGCCCCCCTGGCCATGATCCCCCAGGTCAAACATAGCCCTGATGCAGCCCTCAATGAAATTGGGTTTGAAACACCCATTATTTATTTGTATTTATTTATTTGATTTGTCAATTGCTTACAAAATAATAAGTATAAGGATAAACATAGTTATGAATACATGAAATGAATACATATAAGAAAAATAAAAGAAACAATAGGGCAGGGACGGTAGGCATGTTGGTGCGCTTATGCACGCCCCCTACAGACCTCTTAGGAAAGATAATTATAATGCAATCTTCCTATATGTCGATGATTGTTGCTATCTCTCATACCATTTGGCCTAAAAACAGCACTACGCATGCAGTAGAGCTCAAGATTCATTACACAAAAATATGCTTTTCATTTTTGTTAAACTAAAATTCATGCTTGGCAAGTGAATTGGATGAGTATACCTTCAAGGATTTCATACTACTGGAAAACATGGAAAGTTTGTGCTTGTTGGTTTTGACACTGTTAGAAGTGCCGCATATAATGAATTTGGAATATAGATCTCCAAACAAATTTAAGCAATGTGTCGCACTCTGGTATTTATCATATTCTTCCAAAAGCATTTGCTCCACTCTTCTATTTATTACCATAATAAATCTGAAATTTCATAAGGCTATCGCTTTAGCCAAGTTCTATAAATTGCCCTCCACAGTCTTCAGTTTTATTAGTTTTCCTATGTACCAATAAAGGTACATAGGAATATTTGTAGCTCTTGGCCTAAATGAAGACTCTTTGCTGCTCTCTGAGTTTGGTTGTTTTCTTGCAGACATTTCATTAGATAACATCATCAGTGCTAGTAAAAAGGTGAGTTTGTTAGTTTCTATTCCAGTGGCTTGCCCTGTCAGTGTTGATGGGGGCAGGTACTCCTATGTATGTTCAATTACGGACCACTAGAAACTTAATTGTATCTGGCCATAGGGCTATAATAAACTGATTTTTAATTTGCATTTCCTTGTTTGTATTTGCAGCTACTGGCACAAATGTGAATCCATAGGGTTTCAGGTTCAAATATCCTGCATACAGTCCAATATTTTCCCCAGGCATTGAATAAAAATAAGGAATGCTTTTTGAATAATTAGGATATACTTGTAATGAAGAGAATAGAAACTTATTTAATAATGTCCTGATTTTTTATTTTACCTGATTTGTTTTTCAATGCATTTTGGTGCCAGTTAGTTGGTTTTGTATATAAATCTTGTTTTTCCATTAACGAGGGACTTATCATTAAGCAAATCAGCATGACATATAGTAATGAATGATGTCCTTTTAATGGAGAGGTCGTTAATTTTAATAAATTCTTTCTGCAAAAAGTTGAATGAATTATATATTCATTAACAACAGAACAAGATTTATGTATTGAGGTTCTGGGAATAGCCTCAGGAATTATTTTTTTTTAAAGCATGATTCCTAAATTTATGTTTTCAAAAATAAAAGCCAAATTTTTATTTGTTAGGAAAAAAAGTTTTCGTACTGTGTGTTCTGTGCAACCTGATCAAGTGTCTTGCAATAATGTCTTCGCTGGAGGAATCTTACGTGTCAGTGAACTTTCATTACAATGTACAGCTATAGGGCAAGTTATGTCAGTTTTTTTATGTACGTTCCAGTGTGGAAATAAAACTAAACAAGGCTGGTGTCAGTACATTATTCAGTGCATGGCTTACAGTATTTCACACCTTTCTGTGCAATGCATGAAGGTTCAGTGAGGCAGCATGAAGAGATTCTTCCAACAGATCTGTTGAAGTGAAAAATTGTCTGGCCTAAAGTTTTGGAACGAAGTTGTTCAAGTGAAGATACAACTCAGTGCAAGCATAGAATACTATATTATTACATTATACAGATTCAGAAATATAGATACAGAGAAGGAATTTATTTTTTTCTCAGCTTGTTAGAATTTCTATTCAACCCTCATAAATAATGAAAGGCAGATTCAGAAAGCATATTTTTGCACAACATAAATTCTGTTATTATGTATACAACATGTGGCAGTAGCATGGATGGCTTTAATATAAAAAAGACTGAAGAAATGAATTGAGTACAAGTAGTTCTTGAGTTATGACCATTTAGAGCAGTGGTAGTCAACCTGGTCCCTACCACCCACTAGTGGGTGTTCCAGCTTTCATGGTGGGCGGTAGGAGTTTTGTCCCCTACTTTATAAATCACCATTACTGTGGAACCGGTGGGCGGTTAGAAAATTTTACTACTAACAGAGATACAAAAGTGGGCGGTAGGTATAAAAAGGTTGACTACCCCTGATTTAGAGCATATGTACCAAGACAAATTCCTTGTGTGTCCAATCACACTTGGCCAGTAAAGAATTCTATTCTATTCTGTTCTGTTCTGTTGTTTTGTTCTGTTAGTGACCATTTTAAGTTACAATGGACCCCCTAAAAAGTGACCTAATTCTGAAGTTCTGATGAAGACCCTTTATCCTGTCTTGATAACCATCAAATGGGAAGAAGTGGTAGCAGCTGTCTTTGGTATTATAACTCTGCCAGTTTGCAAAATCCCATTAAAATCTTACAATAGGAACTCAATCACGCTAGAAATTTCATTTATTTGTTTATTTACTTTAAAATAGCTGCCCATATTATAATAACAACTTTGGGTGATGCACAAAGAACAGTAAAAGCAACTCCCATCCATAAAATAAAAATCAATAAAAACTCAAATGATATGCAAACCACACAAACACATAACTATATAGATTAATAAGTATTAAGTAAACATGAAACATCTTTTAATGATCCCATAATCCCTTGCGGTAGAGTCTGGGCAACTGAATGGAGCTGAGTGTTTACTGGCCGGATGCCCTTTCTGTCATCAGTGCGGAGTTATATTCAGCAGATATAATCTCAACGTGCCCAGAGAGAGAAATATCTGCCTCTACCTAGGATTGAACTCACAGCCTCCTGATTGTGAGGCAAGAGCACCACTAGGCCACCTACCTATTTGTTTCAAGTAAACATGAAACAAATGCAGATATACATATAATATATGTATATGTATATCTGCCTATATCTGTAAACAAGTATAGATCCATACAGTGAGTACTGTTCTTATTATCTTTGAAATTTGAAACTTTATTAAAAATAACAATTACCCTTTAAGAAGTATATGTCAAAGTATTTTGAATAGATGTTGAATTTAAGTATTTGCAGTATTCCAGAAAAGAGAAAGAGGAAAAGAAAGATTATCTCTAATTCTCTACATTCCAGACAAATCTTCTGATCCCTTGTGGAGAATAATGGATATACGCCTGCCCTAATACAGTTTTGCAGAAAACTGTATTAATGCAGTTAATTAAAACAGTTTTACAGAAAACATGTTATTAAAATTAGAAAAGAGATGATAATGCATGAGTGAAATAGTCCAAAAGCTCCTTTTATTGCTTTATTGCCTTTGGAGGAAGATTGTTCAAAAATACTAAAATATGCATCCTTCCCTGCTATTCTATGCCACTTTTATAATCTCCTTTGTAAAATAAGTTAAATGCCAAAGCAGATGGGCTTTTAAGCAGATTCGCCTTTTGAATTTGCTCTGCAAAATTATGTAAGGCGCTGATAAAATATATTCTCATTAGAAACTGCTAATTCTCCATTTAATAAAAAAATCAATCTCTCTCAAGTAAAGGTGAACTGTATTTTCTTGTATATTTCTTTTATAGGTAATAAAATGCACTGGCAGCAAAAAAAACAAAAGGAATATGATTCTTAGTGAACAATGTTTTTCAAAGAACTCCATGTTGCTTTTATTACAGTGGAAAAATAGAAGAAAAAAAAGAATGTGGAATTTTATAACATTGAATGGCAAGCTAGAAAGTTACTCAGATAAAGTATAGCGCCCCAAAAACATGCTAGAATATAGAATAACAGAGTTGGAAAGGACCTTGGAGGTCTTCTAGTCCAACCCCCTGCTCAGGCAGGAAACCCTATACCATTTCAGACAAATGATTGTCCTCTCCCATCTCTTCTTCAAAACTTCCAGTAATGGAGCATTCACAACTTCTGGAAGCAACTTGTTCCGCTCATGAATTATTCTTTGGAGAATAGCTTGACTCCCTCTTCTTTGTGGCTAGGATTTTTCTGCTGAAGTGGCTCCTGTTTTGAAAGTAGGTTTGGTCTGAGCCAAAAGTCAATTATTAATTAGTTAATTCAGGGTTAATTATTTAAAACAGGACAGGAACTGCTGAGATGACTTTGGAGGAAGAGTTGCTTAGAAGCTTGCTCTTTTCCTAGTTTTGTCAGGTGCAACTGTGTGTACTTACACAATCACCTGCCACTTGCGTTGCTTGCCTACCATTTGTGCAGCCTGGTTCCTGAGTTGCTGATTGTTAGTTCTGTTGTTGGTTGAAATTTGATTGGAGTCTTTTGTTGGTCCCTTTCTGATTGCTGTTGGGGATGGGATTTTGGTCTTTGTTCCCTTTCTGGGTTGTTGGCTGTCTCTTTTGTATAGTAGGTAGATATTGCTTGTGTCTATGTGTCTACTGATAGCTAATATGCCAAAGTGGCTTCTAAAATCCCCTAGGTTTTTGCACTTGGCTTGGTCTAGGATGGTCACAGTATCCAAACTGAAACTGTGATTAAGTCTGTCCATATGATATGAAATTAAAAAGTTTTCATTGTGTCTTATGAATGCTAGTTGGTGATCATGGATTCGTTCTGTTGTCAGTCTTCTGCTTATTTGTTCTATGTAATAGCTTTTTTGCATCCCTTACACTGTATGTTTTAGATGATTCCTGTTTTTCTTCTTCTGGGGCTTTTGAGTCTTTTGGTTTACTTAGGATGTTTTGAGGGGCTTTAGTTGGAAGGAAGGAAAGAAGTCTAATAATCATAAGAACATTACGCTTGACCAGGCAATCAAATATCTCCAATCCTTCTTCTTAAATTTTTTATCTGCATAATTATCTCACATATAAGGATTTAGGAATCAGGAAGACAGAAAGTTTTTAACAGTCTCTTTTTGGCTATGACCTCTTTAGGAAAACGGCAGAGAGAGAGAGAACTACACTCGGGATGTCCTCCTGATTGTTTGTGTGGTGTGTTTGAAGATGTTTGTGGAGGCATTTACCCAGGTGGAGTGGACTATTGGAGATTAGAGTGCGCCATCTTGGAAGATCGCCATTCCTGTTGATCTATGGCATTTTGCGAGCCACACCTGCTGCACCATCCTTGGCTGGCTGCACTGTCCTTGTTATGGACTTGGCAGCAGTTTTCTGGACCTGGTGTCAGCATTTGGACTGTTGTTCTGGACAGCAATTTGGGCTGCACTGAACATTGCTGTGCTGGCTGCCTCTGGTGACTGCTGCTGCTTTTTTGCTGCTACTGGATGCTTTTCTGGATGCTGGGGCTTCTGTTTCTGGACACTTGTTTTATTGAGTGGTCTCTTCAATCTACTCTTTTGGGGCTTTGAAGATGTGAGTGGTGAGACAGACAGACAGATTGGAGTGGAGTATCAGGCTACTATGGACCCCTTTCCCCCCTGAAGGTAAGTGATGGGGAATGAAGGAGGCCCTCTACAACTTGTGGAAGTAGCAGGAGAGAGAGAGAGAGATTGTTTCTGTGCACAAATATGTTGTAGCATAGGTGAGGTCTTGTATTATGTAGGGAGATGGCGCCTGGGTACTGTGAGGCTGCTTAGAGATAGTTTAGCTAAAGTTCTTTGAAGTGCTCAGCATCTCTTCCAAGGGGTTGATTGGAAAAGGCAGTGGGGGGTTTAATTTTAAAGGTGGAGGTGGGCTATAGCAGTGGTCACCAGCCAGTGGGCTGGGGACCACTGGTGGTCTGCAAGAAAATTTTGGTGGTCCACAGAAAATGCCACCCACAAAGCACCCCCAAAGCAATTAATCCAGGCTGCGTGGGAACACAAGGCTGCACCACCCACATGGCCCATGGGAACACAAGGCTTGCATCACTTGTATTGTGAACAACATGAGGTATGAGGGGAGGGGGGAAACAGTGGAGCAGGGGAACTTGCCCCACTCACCCCACATGCCTTGCCTGGCCACTGGGCTGCTTCTTTCTGCTTCTTTCTTCTTTTGCTTTTGGCTACATGCAAGGAAATCAGCAAAAGTCTTACTTTCTCTCTCCCAAACTCCACCAGAAATGAATCTTTGGGACCCTGCAAGGCATCCTGCTCCAAGAGGCTGTGCCAGCAAAGACTCATTTCTGGCGGAGTTTGGGGGAAAGAAAGAAAGACTTCTGCTGCTTCTGCTGTTTTCCTTGCATGAAGCCAAAAGTCTCTCTCTCTCTCTCTCTCTCTCTCTCCCACCCACCCCCAAGAATGGAGCTGGAGACGGTATCCTGCAATCCCAAATAAAGAATGATCGATCGGTAGGAAAACAGGATGGGGAATTTTGTTGGGACTTTTGTTGGGATTTTCCCAGGATCTCTGGTCCATGGGATTTAAAATTATGAGTTTGGTGGTCCCTGAGGTCCAAAAGGTTGGCGACTCCTGGGCTATAGTAATACTGTTAATGGGCATGGCAAGATCTGGTGGGAGACAAAGAAGAGACCACTCTTGGGGAATGTGGGACTGTTATCTTACACCAGATTTGCATTTGGGTTCCTTGGTCTCAATCCCAGAATTCTTTCAGCAGATCTTCAGTGGCCCCAGTAATATTCTACAATGGCTTCATGGCTGCAGTAAATGTTTACTCTCTCCTATACATTTAGTTTTATATTTTAATAATAGTTAGTTTTATATTTTTAATAATGAGTGTTTTTAATATATTTATTGTTTTACTTATTGTTGTATTCCAGCCATGGGCAGCCATATAAATTTGAGGAATGAATGAATAAAGTCTGCTCTCATTTTCATAGCTTAATTTGGCTATGTAGTTTATTTCACAGAAGGCACTTTTGTCATTGAAAGCATTATGTACTGATCTGAATAATTGCTCATTTCCAGCTTCATTTAAAGAGGAAGAAAGTAAAATCAAATAAAAGGCTTTGACTCAGAAGAAAAGTCTAACACAAAATGAGGCACCGAGGTGATTCTGAGTATCTTTGGAGTTTAGGAACTCATGTTGAATTCTAAGGTCCATACTTACAGGCTATGTGTTTTCTGTATGTGGTGAATAGAACCGTAATGTGCTTTATGTTACACTGTCCTTGAAAATACAACTTCCAGAAATAGTTCACAGAGATCTGAGAACATCAGGGTTGAAAGAGCTGTAATGATCACCCATTTATTTCCAGCCAAATTCAAGATACTGGTAAGTATAGGATCCAGGGAGATATAGAAACACTTCCCATTGTTTTGGTCTAAGAACATTCTGAGATTTAAATATCACTTGTTTTTCCCTACAGTTCCCTCTATATCCGTGATGGTGAACATATGGCACATGTGCCGGAAGTGGCACGCAGAACCATCTCTCCGGGCATGCCAGCCATTGCCCGTTGCCAGCTGGTCTTTGCATGCATGGGAGTGGCAGAAACTGGAGTACATGTCAGGAAGCTGAGCTTTTGATTTCCAGCGTGCGCATGCACGCTGACAGGCTGGTCTCCATGCACACATGCGTGCCAGAAACCAGAAGACCAGGTGGCCAGTGCTCACGCATGCACCGGAAAGTAGAAGCTCGGGTTCCTGGTGTGCACATGCACCAGAGAGCTGCTCTTTTGGTTTCCAGAGCACATGCATGCGTGCCAGGGAGCTGTTCTTCCCGTTTCCAGCACTCCCACGCACACACACTCCCATTTTGCCACTCAGCACTGCAAAGGTTCACCAACACTGCTCCATATAGTGACATATTAGACACATGTATATGAGAAAATAGAAAATATAATGAACTAGAAGGGATTATGTGGGAATGTAAAATATTTATAATGAATGAATTATAATCAAAAGCAGGGGAATGAAAATTTAGTAAAATTATTTAGGTAAATTTTGGAAACAAAGAAAAAATATGAAGTGATCATATGAATATCTCTGGAATAGATATAAGATATATTGTAGATGGGGGGATATAACATGTGGATCCTAAATGTATTAATCTTACTTTACTTTTACTTGTTTTTTCTTTCATTGACTGTCTAATTATATATTGGTCTTGAGAAAGTTATAGATGATAACAATACATAAGGTAACATGAAATAGGTGGTAAGCTGAAAATGGAAATAATAGGGGATAAAGAATTGAAAATATATGTGAGGATGAAATGATTTTGATATTGAATTAATGAATTGAAATATGAAAGGGAAATTTAAAGATTAGTTGAATGGATAATAATTTGAAGTGATACTAATTAAGAAAGTTGAAAGTGTAACTATGACTATGTATAAATATTGTAATCTGGAATCACGTTGCTCACGTGAAGAGATGTGTAAAAAATTAAAAAAAACTTTGAATTTAAAAAAAAGCACATACAGGTAGTCCTTGACTTACAACAATTCATTTAGCGACTGTTCAAAGTTACAACAGCACTGGAAAAAATGACATATGACTGTTTTTCACACTTATGACCGTTCCAGCATCTCCATGGACACGTGATCAGAATTCAGACACTTGACATCTGACTCACAGTTATGACGGTTGCAGTGTTCTGAGGTCATGTGATTCCCTTTTGTGTCCTTCTGACCAGCAAAGTCAATGGAGAAGCCAGATTCACTTAACAACCAGGTTACTAACCTATCAACTGCAGTGATTCACTTAACAACCGGGGCAAAGCTCACTTAACAAATGTCTCACTTGACAACATAAATTGTGATCATAAGTCTAGGACTACCTGTACTGTAATTCTTCCTTGCTTCACAAGGTGATGAGGCATTTGCTATCTATTCTAAGTGATTTTTGTTGCTATTTTTAATGTATTTCAAGTCAAAAACTTTTTCAGAACTAAACCACATGATTCAGAAATCTGGTTGTCAGTTTTTCTTTAAGTTCTTCAACAATGCAGGATGATTTCATAAGGAAATAATATGTTTTCATATGTGAGGATGACTGAAGGGGCCTCAGAAGAAAGAATTAGGCTCTTCGGATCAAACCATATTTTCAGAAGTTACTTCAGAACTAGTGTATTGGAAAAACTGATTCTATTTTGCTGATGTCTGGCAACTTACTTTAGATCACCAAGGTTCTCTGTAGAAGTTTCATACCATCTTAGTGTTTACTCTCTTAGAGTTGTATAAAATTATAATTGATTTGTGATTCCAAATTGCCTAATATTAATCAGCTTGAAATTGATCGCAAGCCTCTTTGTTAGTTAAAGAATGTGGCATTACAAATAAACTGTATGCACGTTTATTCCAGCCCTTAAATCCATGTGTCCAGTTTTAGAAAAGTGAAATTAAATGCATTTCTCTAAAGAAACTCAGCAAATGACATCATAAATATCCGGTTAATCAGTATTTTAACTGCCATCTCAGGAAACTATAAATTACTTGCGTATTTTTTTTACATGGCTCTGGAAACTATTAATATATGCACAGTAACTTGTAAAACATGCAGTTATTATTCTGCCTATATTAATTCTTTCATACTAATGATTTGTTTTTCATTTTCTCCAGGCTATAGACCTGAAGTTAACTGGAATTGATTTATAAGTGAGGAATCTGTATTAAATGGATGCTCTCTTCATCTTGCTACAGTGGAAAACTGAATTGTCAATCGAATGTAGCCTGATAAATAGGACTTGGAAGATGCTGTATCAGCAAGAATGAAATCACTGGAAGATACCATACGAAGAGCCTTTTGGGTATTCTCAGACTTATTTGATTTTTGATTTTTCTGGTTTCCGTGGGAGGAGGGGGGACAACCTCCTTTCTGCCTTGCTGGATACAAATCACCTTGTTTTAACCTTAGATGTACAACTCATGTGGGACCATGGCTTTCCCAATATCTGTATGGCTGAACTGTGTGTGGAGGGCAACACAAGCTCGCTTGTTGCACATGGGATTGGATGTCACATTTACTTTTTGTGTACTTGGGTTCTTGATTCACACGGCTGCCGTGTCATCCCAAAAGTTGGATGATATTGACCCTGTGGTGACCACCAATTTTGGAAAGCTGAGGGGGATGAAGAAGGAATTGAACAATGAAATTTTGGGGCCAGTGATCGAGTTTCTTGGAGTTCCTTATGCTGCCCCACCTATTGGAGAACACCGATTTCAACCACCTGAGCCACCTACTCCATGGCCAGACATAAAAAATGCAACACAATTTGCACCAGTATGTCCTCAAAACATCATCGAGGGCAGATTACCAGAAGTCATGCTTCCTGTTTGGTTTACGAATAACTTGGATATAGTTTCTACTTTCGTACAGGATCAGAATGAAGACTGCCTCTATTTGAATATATATGTCCCAACTGAAGATGGTGAGTTATTTACTTAAAGAGCAGGGGAAACTTTTTTTTACTTTTCTGTTTGATATTTCTTTAAACGATGAAACCATGTGTACTGGTAGCCAGCACGGCTTTTTCTGTCTGCATGCTAATTTCTTTCCCTCGTTTTTTTTTAACCTGTGTGCATGTGGCTTTTCTATGTATGCATCAGTACTTAGCCAATGCTGTCCTTTTTCTTCTCTTAGTCTAGACTCCTTTTCAGCACGTTTATCCTTAGGTCAAAGTTGGTACCTAATTCTCATTCTCATTGACTCCTGAGAAAGATGCATCAACATCTCGATCCATTGCATGGATAGGCAAGAAGGAGATTCTTCTGCGCTCAAACGATACATATAATAAGCAGCCCATATCGAAGCTAATGGTATTGCATGCTCCTACCGTCTATCATTGGAGCTCCATGTTATTTTCTAGTCTTCTATTCATTTTTCAGTCAAAAGAATATCCAAGGAATGTGCCAGAAAACCCGGCAAGAAAATTTGTAGAAAAGGAGGTATGTATAAAAGTGGACACAAACGAATCCTGGGTTGGAAAAACAAAACAAAACAAAAACTAAACTGTTCAAAACTGTAGGGAGGAACATTGCCATCTTAAGAGAGAGTTAGGTTGTTGCTGTTGATGGTGATGGTACAGAAAGAAGAAATTGTTCATAATTAATAGGGTTGGAAACCAGCGAAATAGGACAAATATTTTAAAAACAAGAGAATTAAACAAAATTTCCTTTCACCTTCTGAAGCATTAATGCACAGGGTATTGGAGAGTTGTTTGCATGTAATCATCCGATAAAGAAGTGGAGTTCAGTGGTAATGTGTGTTTTTCACATGTAGAGCCAGTGACTTAGTAGAGAGTTTAATGAGCTGAAGCTTTTATAGCCTTGATTCCCTTGAATGCAACAGAGACGATTTTTGTAGTTGCTATATAAAATTACTCTTTTTTCCCTCCTGGGTATCTGATTAAAAGACTGAATGCTGTTTCCAAAGAGATAGAATTATAGTTACTTTCTTCTGGCAGAAGACAAAGTATGGATTGCAAAGTAATTACTTTGTTTACCAGGTTTATTATTTCATATCATTTTACTGAAAGTGTACATAACACCTCATATTGGTTTTATATTTCTAGTAATGCACAGTTCTGTATTGGATATCGCAGATGGAGATATATTGGACTATCATCAATTGACAAATGTTTTCAGATTAGGTGCGGTTTTTTTGAGGCATTATAGTGAAGATTCTGAATTTGTTTTCCCTTGTATTTTCCATTTTGTTTAGCTTTGCAGTCCTAATTGTTTACCAAAGCAAAGTATTCTGGCAATCAGTTAGAAACCTGAGCATTCAATTAAAACTTTATGGCACTATCATGTTCTTCAACTATCACCAATGCAATCATACCTTTGACAAGGATCATTTGATGAGCCATTGACATAATTTGCTATTTTGTGATCGTTTTCTTTCTTTGCTTTGCAAATCTATTCAGTGAAAAACAAAATGATGTAATTCAACTTTATTTCTTCAATCAATAGCTTTTGCTATTTTGCTTTTAATTTCACGAATGTTAAAAATGGAACCTGTCAACATTTGAGTTGAACTGAAAGAAAGTTCATGAGTTTTCCATTTATACTGATAGGGTTTAGGTGATTGTTTGGTTTATGAAGCTGGGAATAACTTTGGGAGGAAAATACTGTTCCTTAATTCCTTTTTATCATGAATTGCATCCAGTAAGAAAATCCTGGCTTATATTAATCAGATTGCTTGTTTTGTAGTTTTTTAACCATCACTAAACTAAAGTTTGAAATGGGATATAGTGCTACATAATACTACAATTAATTAATGGTAGTTTACTATCCAAGGTAGATGAATGCATAGATTCATTACTTCATAAGCTTATAACACCTCAAATATTTTTGATTCATTATTTATATGTTTGAAAAGTGTGTCAGTAAATTTTACTTTATGCATAAGATGTAGAAATCTGAGGCAAATTAGAGAAGAGCGCTGTAGAATATAATTACACAGACATCGCATTAAAAAACAATTATAACCATGTTAAATGCCAGTCAAGCACCATAATATGTTCTGTATTCCGTGACATTTGAAAGCGCTGTTCCAACATTAAGACCTAAGAATGTTTGCTTGTTTACTAATTAAAATCAAACATTGTAACAATGATGCAACATTACATTAATATGATTACTTTTGATTATGCACCTAATTTTTTTTCAGAAAACAGAAGGGAAAAATATTCTATATTTGTTTCAAAGACCCTTCCCATCCGCTGCTTCAAAATTGTTCTTCTATTAAGAATTTTTTTTAAAAAAGAATGGATCTAGAAATGAGAATGGAGGTTTATATTCCTCTCATTCTTTCAGTGTTGCTAAAGTTGTAGTCTTTCTCTTAATTTGCACTTTCTTTCTTAACTTGTGGAGTCTACAGAGAGCTATATCAGATACAATATACTATTAACCTATTAACTTGAATTAGCTTATTTTCTAGGTTTATACAGTATATTGAATCATAAACTAACAAAACAGGCTGGACTTTGCAATGGGCTAAGTCATAAAAAAACAAGTTGTGGTTAAAACTTTCTAAGAGATTAGCACGTTTATCTAAATTCTGTGCAACGTTTAGCAATTTAAACCAGCTGTTCTGCTATCCTTATCCTGAATGAATAAGTAGACACATCCCCTTGTTTCCAAACTTCTTTAGAAGACTGATCAGAATCCTGTGGACATGGATTCCCAGGAGAGTAGAGGATGCATTCTATAAGAGTAAGATGCAACTCTATCAAAGTATTATGTGTGAGACAAAGAAGATGAAGACAGCCCTTCCTAACAGTTCATAGACTGTACTGTAGATGCAGATAGTAGAACCTTCAGTCTGCAAGACTGATATCAGGCACCAAACCAAGTGCGACATATGACTTTTATTCCAAACAGAGTTATTTATTACTTCATACCTATACATATAATCTTGCGTGGGAATCTACCTCCTTTATACATTTCATCATGCATACAGTTCGTCAATGTGCAGGGAATACTGACTGAGTTGAGATCCTTTTCCTGCAGAAGCGACCTCTCTATATTGCTACAAACACTGGTTGACTTTTCATATAGAATTAATATATAGACCGGGAGTGTCAAACTTAATTTCATTGAGGGCCACATCAGGGCTATGGTTGACCTCGGGGGACTGGGCAGGCATGGACGACTGGGTGGGCATGGCCAGCTTGACACCACTCACTGGGCGTGGCCAATTGGGTGGGCGTGGCCAGCTTGACGCCACCCCCCAAACTGCTGGCATGTTTCCTCTTTGCATTGGGTAGACCAGGCCAAAGCCACGCTGGCCTGATTGCATTGGATTGTCTCAGGGGCGGGATTCAACCAGTGTTGCTACCAGTTTGGTCATTATGTTTTGTGCACATGTACTACAACTTAAGCTGTGCCACCCGGAAAGCTGATAAGTGCTGCACACAGGTGCGCAGCATTTGAAAAAACACTTTTTTACTGCTTTTTCAACTTCAGCTGTGCCATGCCAAGCAGCTGCGGTTGAAAAAGCAGGAATAAAGGTCAGGTAACAGCCTGGGCAGGTGGGTGGGCCAAACAGCAGCAGACACAGAACTGGTTTTGTGTCTGCTGCTCTTCAGAGCTACCGGTTCTATAGAGCTGGGCAGAACCGGTAGCATCCCACCCCTGGGTAGACCGGCTGAAGCCACACGGGTGGATCAGGCCAGCCTCAGGGACAGGATCCAATCACATCGCAGGTCAGATCCAACCCCTGATATAGACAGTTGATGTATAAGTACATTAGATAGTGAGATGAGCCCATATTGCCTTCCTTGCTCTCTTATTCAGACCTGGAAGCTACTGTATGGGAAAATGTCACCATTCAGATGTGGAACCTATGGGGAGTTGTCAGTAGAAGCCCCTCTCCGGTTTAAAACAGTGATGCTAAAGGTCCGTTGGTATCTGTGGCAAAAAGTTCAAATGATAAATGACATTTTATTATTCCAGAGTCTCCCACTTCTATTGCATTGTGTTGTGTTCTATAGTGCTGCAAAATGGAGGAACCATTTTACTAGCTTACAGTGACCATACATTCTTTAATATGAAGGAGAATCCTTCATTTCACAGAGCTGTGGATTCGGGTTTATTTGTGCTTCGAAACCTCATTTTGTCCTCAATTTATGACCATAATTGAGCCAAAGTTGCTAAGTGTTGTTAAGTGAATTTTGCCCGATTGATGACCTTTCCTGCCACAGTTGTTAAGTGAATCTCTTCAGTTGTTCAGTTAGTAACACAGTTGTTAAATGAATCTGGCTTCCCCATTCTTTCCTTGTCAGAAAGTTGCAAAAGGTGATCACATCACCCCGGAATACTGCAACTGTCATCAATAGGAACCACTTGCCAAGCATCTGAATTTTGATCATGTGACTATGGGGATGCTTCAATGGTTATAAGTGTAAAAAAGTCAGATACTTCTGCTGACTGCTGGCTGCCTGCAATTTGGCAGTTCGAATCTCACCAGGGCCAAGGTTGACTCAGCCTTCCATCCTTCCGAGGTGGGTAAAATGAGGACCCAAATTGTTGGGGGCAATTATGCTGACTCTGAAAAACACTTAGAGAGGGCTGTAAAGCACTATAAAGCGGTATATAAGTCTAAGTGCTATTGCTATAAGTCACTTTTTTCAATGCCATTGCAAATTCATTCACTAAATGAACTGTTGTAAGTAGAGAACTATTTGTATTTTGATCATTTAACTTTCATTGTACAAATGGTACCACATAATACAGTCTTTCACATTCATGTGAAAAATAGAGAAATTGAATCTTTAAAAAAAAAAAAATTACATATTCTATTTTACTTTAGGTACCGCATTTGATCAGAATATGCATTTTTGTAACGTTTTTTTGGCTTTGCTCTTGAATTTACTTTTGTAAAGCAAACCTATAAACAATTAAGATTTTTTATTCTTATGAACTCTTTCAGATTTGACTTTTTTCAGGTTTGTTCTTTATTTTTTCCAGTAAGCTAGCCAGAAAAGAAGTTATTATTCTAAAATATTTTATATTTGGTCAGCCAGCCATTATCTGATATAGTTTTTTAAATTAGTTTGTGCTGGTTTTATATCTATTGTATTCTAGATGATAGCTTAATGCTAAAAATATTACATTCTTCAGAATAACTCTGGTGTCAATGTTATATTCTTAGTGTGATAATATCCTATAATCCTTCGTTTTTCCACTTGAGCTGTGTTTGTTTTGGGATTATAGCTTTGTACTTTCTATTTGTCCATCTGTTTACTTTGTGCTGGTCATTGACTGAATAAAGGTTACTAGACTTAAGCATTTCCTACCACATTACTTAGGGTGTATGACAATCTGCTGCAGCCAACTGGCCATGGCCAACTTGCAGGACAACTCATTACAGGACAAGAGTTACACTAATATCAAAGAAATGGTGGAATAGAATCATTAAAGGAAGGATGGAAAAGGAGGTACAGAATGAAATGTGAATGACAAAAATTAAAATAATTTTGTATTTATTTTAAATAATTAAATTGAATTGTTAAATTCTCCCATGGTGAGTTGGCCGTGGCAATTTGGCTGTGACCAGTTGGTCACAGCAAGTTAGCTGCAGCAAGTTGTCCCATTCCATTTGGTATTTATTACTTGATTACTATCATTTGCAGATACAGCAAAATATTAATAACTTTTCAACATTTTTTACAAAATTTAAGAATGGGAAAGAGAGCAAGAAGTGGTGTTCTCCTATTTTCATTGGTGTCCCCTAATTGACCTCAATCCTAACCTAACTGAATAGGTTAGGATTGAGAGTACTATGGTAGGCTTCCCATCACTTTCAGTAACAGCCCAATATTTATTTATTTATTTATTTGGATTTATATTGCTTCCTATTCACCAATGGTGACTCAAGGTGGCTTACACAATATAAAACCATATTTAAAATAAAAATAATAAAAAACAATAAAAAACAATAAAAAGTAACAAAAAGAATCAAATAAATTAATAAAAATAGAACAAAATCTGGAAAAAATAGAAAAAATTAAAAATTACCCCCCAACTCCCATCCACCCTGCCCAGACAGCAGCAGATCACATGAGCCATTTGATGGGCTCCATCCTGCTCTGGGTTCCCCAGGCCCACTGGCAGAACCAGGACTTCAGTGCCTTCCGGAAGAGTGCTAGAGTAGGAGGCATTCTAATCTCTGGGGGGGAATGATGTTCCAGAGAGAGGGAGCCACCACAGAGAAGGCCCTTAGATGCCTTATCCTTAGATGACTTTCTGCATCTCTGTGTAGATTCAGAGATGGCATTGTTTGATGTCTCTAACATTCCCTACTTTTCATTATTTATTTATTTTTATTTTAATTATAAGAATACAACACATTCCATCTGTTCTGGCATTACCATTGTTATACGTATATAAATTTTACTTTACCATCTACAATCCTCTTGTTTGATACATTGTTTACTAATTATTCTAGAATAGAATACAATAGAATTCTTTTTTTATTGGCCAAGTGTGATTGGACACACAAGGAATTTGTCTTGGTGCAAATGCTTTCAGTGTACATAAAATAAAAGATACATTTGTCAAGAGTCAAGAATCATCAGGTACAACACTTAATGATAATCATAATAGCTACTTATGTTTGGACCTTGCCTGCTTCTATGCAGCCACTGATAGAATTTTTTTGTGCTGAACAACAGAGACCCAATACTGAAGGTTTTTAAGAAGAGATTGGACAACCATTTGTCTGAAATGTTATAGTTTCAGCAGGGGGTTGGATTACAAGACCTCCAAGATCCCTTCCAACTCTGTTATTCTGTTATATCAATCTGTTCTGGTAATACTGGTAATACTGGTAATACTGTACATTTCACGTTGCCATGGCTTTAATTTCTGACACATGGCATAATTATATATCTCTATATATCTCTATATATGTAGGTCTTGGTGTATTCTATATATCTCATATATATCTCAGGATATCTCTATATATCTCTATATATCTCTATCTCTATATCAATCTCTATCTCTATATCTATCTATCTATCTATCTATCTATCTATCTATCTATCTATCTATCTATCTATCTATCTATCTATCTAAAATAACAATACAAGAGCACACAATAGATACAAACTCTAGGTAAACCGCAGCAAACTTGATTGCAGGAAATAAGTCTTCAGCAACAGAGTGGTCAATGTCTGGAATACTCTGCCTGACTCTGTGCTTTCTTCCCCAAACCCCAAAAACTTTAACCTTAGACTGTCTACTGTTGACCTCACCCCTTTCCTAAGAGGTCTGTAGGCATAAGCACACCAACGTGCCTATGGTCCCTGTCCTATTGTTTCTTTTTTTTCTTATATGTATCCGTTTCATGTATTTATAATTATGTTTATACCTGTTATCTTATAAATAAGATAATAAAGTAAGTTCTAAGTTCTAAGGTGAACCTTCGTGGTGAGAAACTTCAGATGAATTTAGAAGTTATTGCAGGGGTCTTCAAACTTGACAGCTTTAAGACTTGTGGACTTCAACTCCCAGAATTCCTCTTCCAGTCATGTTAGCTGAGGAAAATTCTGGGAGTTGAAGTCCACAAGTCTTAAAGCTGTCAAGTTTGTAGACCCTTGAGTTATTGGCTGTAACGGAACAAAAGCAATAATGGCAATCTTGTAGAAGGAAAATATACGGCTCCATCTGTTCAATGGACCGAAGACCTGATTGCATTTGTCAGTTATGAGCAGATTGTCTATCGATATAGATTTTGTATAGACAAGTACAAGTAGTCCTTCACTTATGACCACATTTGGGATTATAATTTCTGTTGCTAAGGAAGGCAGTTAAGTTTTTTTAATTTCTTTTACTTTGCTTTAATTAAAGCATTCTTTGTATGCTTTTCCCCCACTTGGACAATGTATATGTTACCATAACTATTATTTTGTGTGTGTGTTTTTTTCCTTTTTTCCTTTTTTGTGTGTGTTAGCATTTAATGAAATGCAATAAAAAATTTTTTTAAAAAAAACCCTGCAGCCTTGTAGGTATCCAGCAACTGCTATTTGCCCACCTTCTGCATAGCATAAGCTGTTTTAGACTCATGAATAAAATGTTTAGAGAAAGTTGTGGCTACCCTGAGGTTTTCCGACTATATTAATAAATTTTAAAATACCGTCCTTATAAAAATGGCCAGTTGTAGCTTTAGAGGCACTATGGAGAATGCTGGCCTAAGCCAAGCTCTAGCAGCTTCTGCAAGGATAATAAGTTCAATTCATTTCTGGGAGACTTAATTTTCCTGCAGCCCTTTCTTTGTACGTGGGATTATGAAGATGCCATTTATTGCCTTTGAGGTTTGCAGATGACCAGAACAATGTGTGTCGAGGGAAATCAGGAGGCTCTTTGGAACAATACCCACTCTGCACCGCTCTATCCACTTTGAATGAAAATGACTGCAGCAGTTTACATGCCTCAACTAATGTGCATTGCAGCCGAGTTCTTCTTAGCTGTTGTGCTGTTTATCAAGCATGTGTAATTAGCTGAGTGACTTTTGCCTCCTATTACTAAGCATTGATTTCACATAGTCATAAATAAAGAGGTGAGGTTTTATCATTTTTAAAGGTACAAAAGCCAATCAGACTTTTTTTTAATGCCCCAGAGATATCAGCACGTTGATAAAGAGGTATCAATCTATAGGTGCAGAGATGGCCAAATTAACCGCTTTAATCAAAGAAAAGAACACATCCAATTTTGTTTCTTACTCAGAAACTGCTTTTAGATTTTGTGCTTGAGACAGAAAAAAGTGAAATTCTGATTGGGGATTTGTTGAATAGATAAGCTTGTTATAGAAATGTCATCTATCCTAAGCAAAGTAAAAAGTTGAGACTGCAATGTTAATAACTTTATTCCACTGTGCTGAAAAAAGTTGGAACTTAATGTATTTTATTCTGTTTTTCTCTTCATCCCACACTTTTCTGTTCTCCTTTCTCCCAATCTTTATTTTTACTTGTATTTTATATTTTGATCACATACACATACATATACACAAAGAGATATCTGTTGTTAAGTCGCTGGTGAATTTGGACTGTGGAGCAATGAAGAGGTTTGACTTCTAAATGCTCTTCTAACATTTTGAGACCATTTAATGCTACGTTGAATATTTGCTACTGACCTTTGATTCATTGAACTGTGTGGGGGAATAAAGTGTGCTGTCTATTTTAAGACTTAGGCAAGAATAATCACATTTATGGCGTGATAGCATGAAATACCATCTTCATTCTGGTTGCTTCACCTAGAATCCATTAAGTGTTTTTTTTTTAATGAAGAAAAAATAAATAAAAAATAAGAACTAAAAAATAAAAAATTAGATTCTTGATGTAATAAGTGTGAAACATGTTTCATCTTGGTTTTGGATGAAAGGATACATAGGAAATTTCATAATTTCCAAGAAATTAATACCTTATTGTTAAATTATGGCAGCAATTGGAGGTCCTCTGTATGTTGGCTCTTTCTAGGCTACACTCAACGATTCTTATGGAAATTATATGTACAGCAGCAGCTGGCAGGAATTTTCTGCATGCCATCATTGTAACATACATGCTTATATCAAAAGAAATCCATCCTGCTTTCTAAAAAGAAAGAATACAGAAGAGGTTTATGTTATGTATGTAGGTTTGAAATCATTGGTTTAGTTTGAATTGTTCTTGTAAAGTGTTGGAAATGATTGGTTTAAAAAGTGCGGGAAAACCCTGCACTCTGATTGGCTGTCAGCTGTGGCTGCCAGCTATAAGTAGCAGCCACAGCAAAGCCAGTCGGGTCCGTTCTGAGCTGAAAGTCACAATAAACTTAAGAGCTGAAGCACTCTGTGTCTGCCTCTCTATGCAAACTTAACACTGGCGATGAAGGTGGGATTTTCCCTGAAGAGAAGGCAACGTGGAACAGAAGAAGAGCGAGATGGCTGTGCTGAACACCCCTCCCCAACCCCGTTCAATCCAACGGCAGAAGACTGGGAGTCGTATGCAGATTGTTTCGAAATGTATCTGGAAGGAAACGATCTAGCCAACATTTCCGAGGAGCGGAAGAGGGCGGTCTTTCTTACATACTGCGGTCCGGCAGTTTTCAAGATGGTGAAGGCATTAGCGGGAGCTGCAGATGTGAAGGTAATGGACTGGCCTGATTTGGAAAGGCTGTTAAGAGCCCATTACGCGCCACAAGTATCGTGCCTCATTAAGAGACACGAGTTTTACCATTGTGATCAGGGGGATCAAGAAAGCATAAACGACTTTGTGGCAAGTTTAAGAGACATTGGGGGTGCATGCGAATTCAACAGTTTAGAAGAGGCCATGCACGATCGATTTGTCCTGGGCCTTAAAGACAAGGAGTTACAGAGCAAGTTATTAATGAAACCTAAGATCACGCTAAAAGAAGCCATAGAAGAAGCCTCTTCAGCAGAAGCTACCAAGTCCTCAGCAGCAGCCATGAAGAAGATGAACAGGGCCACAAGCCATTCTGATGGGGAAAAGTCCACTATGAATCATTGTGAGGAACTAGATTCTGAGTCAGATTGCAGTGAGGTGGAGGAAGGAATTTACAGACTCAGAATGGAGCGGAAAAAGAAAGACCTGGGAAGAAAGAGGCAAGATTTCTACTGCAGAGGTTGTGGGGGAAGCCACCCCCGCACTGAATGCAAGTTTCTAGACACCATTTGCCTCCATTGTGAAAAAAGAGGACACCTAGCAAGAGTCTGCAAATCATCCAGAACTCCACCAAGCAGAAGAAAGTTTGTGCAACAAAAGACAAAGAATTCAAGCCAAACAACCTCAGTGAGGAAATGGGGCGCAGCACAGAAGCAAAGGGGAAGAATGAAACTCATCACACAGTAACTATTGATCATTCTTCTCCTTTAAAAAGCAGAAAAGTGCATGTCAAGGTACTTATTGAAGGAAGGCCTTGCCAAATGGAAGTGGACTCAGGCTCATACCTATCTATGGTGTCATGGGACACTATTCACAGGCTACTTCCAAACATTCAGAAGAATCACTTCAAGAAGCAAGCATTGACTCTTAAAGACTACCGAGGGAACAAGATTCCAGTAGTTGGAACAAGAGAATTCAACGTGAAGTTCAAAGACCACACCAAGTGTCTACCCCTGACCATCGTAGACAAGGATCGCCCAAGTCTGCTGGGACTTGAATGGTTCAACCCGCTGGGCATCGAGGTGAGTGGCATCAATCACGTGAGCAACACTGAGTGGGAAGAGGCCTTGAAGTCTGAATTTCTTCAGCAGGTCTTCAGCAACGGATTAGGCAAGTACTTGGGGACCCCTATCACTTTTAACCTAGATCCCAAGGTACAACCAATCCATTTAAAACCCAGAAGGGTTCCATTTGCCTTAAAGGAAAAAATTGATGCACAATTAGATAAACTAATAGCTCAAGGGATTTTAGAGCCCACTGACCACTCCAGGTGGGAGACACCCATAGTCACACCAGTCAAGACTGATGGGTCTGTGAGAATCTGTGGAGACTACAAGGGGACATTGAACCGTGCGCTACAACAGAGCACATATCCAGTTCCAGTAGTGCATCATTTATTACATTCTCTGGGCAGGAGCACAGTTTTTGCCAAATTGGACCTGGCCCAGGCATATCAACAGTTAACAGTTGATGATGCCACTGCAGAAGCCCAAACCATTTTAACCCATAGAGGTGCTTTCAAATGCAAAAGGTTGCAATTTGGAGTAAGCGTGGCACCAGGCATCTTCCAAAGCCTTATGGAAAGGATGCTTCAAGGGTTGCTGGGGTGGTGCCCTATTTTGATGACGTTTTAATCTCTGCTGAAAATGACACTCAGTTACACGAGAGACTCAGAGAAGTCCTAACCAGATTCAAAAAAGCGGGATTAAAAGTCAAAGAAGAGAAATGCACACTTAGAACTGACAAAGTAGAATTCTTGGGTTACATGATTGATAAACATGGCATCCACCCCACAGAAGCCAAAGTCCAGGCAATCAAAGAAGCCCCCAGGCCCAAATGCAAAACAGATTTGCAAGCATTCTTGGGACTCATTAACTTCTATCATATGTTCCTACCTCAGAAGGCAACCATTGCAGAACCCCTACATAGATTACTGGACAAAAAATCTGCATGGGTCTGGGGCAGAAAGGAACAAGCTGCATTTAACAATATTAAGAGACAAATCACGTCTGATTCTGTACTAATACAGTTCTCTGAGAATTTGCCTGTTTTACTGACTTGTGATGCATCCCCTTTTGGAGTGGGGGGGGTGTTGAGTCACATGCTTCCCAGCGGAAGGAAAGCCCCTATTGCATTTTACTCTCGCACCTTGACTAAACCAGAGAGAAACTACAGCCAACTGGACAAGGAAGCTTTGGCAATTGTAGCAGCTGTCAAGAAATTCCATGAGTATCTATATGGGAGAACATTTACTATTGTCACAGATCACAAACCTCTTTTAGGCATTGTGGCAGGAGACAAACCAACGCCCACGATCCTGTCACCAAGTATGCTGAGATGGACTGAATTTCATGCTGCTTATTCATACAAACTCATCCACAGGCCTGGAAAAGACATTGGGCACGCAGATGCTTTGAGTCGCTCCCCACTTCCTTCACACACTAAGGACCCTGCTCCTGAGACTTACACCTTTTTTCTAGAAACTCTTGCCAAGTTTCCAGCTGCTGAAATTGCAAGAGAGACTGCCAAAGACACTTTATTGGCTCCTGTTATAGGCTGGATTAAGAAAGGTTGGCCACTTCAAGATCTACTTGCTCAACTTGCCCAACCTTTATAAATCCAGGCAAACTGAATTATCTGTATTAAGAGGATGTATTTTGTGGGGTAACAGGGTGGTTATTCCTGCAAAACTACAGAAAGCGGTTTTGGAAATGTTACATGAGGGTCATCCGGGAATTGTCAGAATGAAGGGATTGGCCAGGAGTTATGTATGGTGGCCAGGTATTGACAAACTGGTTGAAAACTGGGTTGCATCCTGTCCCAACTGTCAGGTAGTCAGGCCTGCCCCACCTCTCACCCCCAAACAGGAATTCTAGGGGCCCATGGTCCAGGATTTACATTGATTTTGCTGGCCCTACCAGCGGGAACACTTTTCTTATTATAGTTGATGCATATTCCAAATGGCTAGAGGTTATCCCTATGGCATCCACAACAGCTGAAGCTGTCATCAAACAGCTTAAAAAGCTTTTTGTAACTCATGGGTTACCTGATGTCCTCGTTTCTGACAATGGTCCTCAATTGATGTCCAAACTTTTTGAATCATATCTAGCACAGCAGGGTATCAGACACGCCCTGACAGCCCCTGGGCATCCTTCGGCTAAGGGCTGGACTGAACACATGGTACGATTTACCAAGGAAAAACTTCAGCAATTGGGTCCAGGGGACATCACTGAGAAAGTTGAAAAACTACTCAGTGTCCAGCATATCACTCCCAACCCCTCAACTAACTTAACCCCAGCCGAGTTGTTGATGGGTAGGAAACTCAGGTCTCCCCTTGACTGCCTTCATCCCAATTATGCACCCAACGCACCATTCACTGTGGGTGATTCTGTTTATGCTAAGAACCTTATGGGTGAACCATTATAGATTCCTGCTGAGATAACCCAAATCACAGGCCCCAGGTCTTACAGGGTACAAACGGAGGATGGTGTCCTCTGGAACAGGCACATTGATCAGCTAAGATCCAGACTACCTCAGGAGCAACGCCTTTGCTCCTCTCTGGTCCCTATACCTACTGCTTCTTCTAGGGGGGAAGGGGAGGATTATGACGATAATCAACAAGCAAGAATCAACCCCATGTGTAATGAGCTAACAAGACAGGAACCATCCCAAAACCTGTCACAGTGCCAACAACCATTTTTACAAATAGAAGATTGTACATCACTACCTGACTTTGGTGCTGACATTGGGCTGGAGATGGATTGGGAGGAGAGACCAGGTTGTAGTAACCAAACAGGTTCTACCATTACTAGAAGTCCAAGTAAGGAAATGTCAGCAGACACATTTCCTCTCTCACAAGGTGAGAACTTTAAAACATCTGAACCACGTAGGTCTCAACATACACGTAACAGCCCCACCTATTTAAAAGAATACATTAGATAGATGGGGTTTGAGTATGGACTAAACTTAGTGGGGAGGGGTGTTATGTATGTAGGTTTGAAATCATTGGTTTAGTTTGAATTGTTCTTGTAAAGTGTTGGAAATGATTGGTTTAAAAAGTGCGGGAAAACCCTGCACTCTGATTGGCTGTCAGCTGTGGCTGCCAGCTATAAGTAGCAGCCGCAGCAAAGCCAGTCGGGTCCGTTCTGAGCTGAAAGTCACAATAAATTTAAGAGCTGAAGCACTCCGTGTCTGCCTCTCTATGCAAACTTAACAGTTTATATGGGTATATTGTATATACTATAAACAGAAGATAGGATGTAAATCCATTAAATACTTCATCACATCCAGATTAGAGTGTTAATTAAGTGTGGAACTGGATAGTTATGACAATTAGGTAGGGTTTTTTTTGCCAAGTGTCAAGGCAGTGATCAGGTGCCCAAGCAATTGGTTATTTTGGATCAAAAGACAATAAGCACATCAGTGAATAATGAGATTTTAAGCTTTATTATTAGCTCAAGAAAAGCATAACATAGAAAGCATAAATACCAGGCAAAATGATACTCAAATCTCTTACAAGCTGTCAGGAGCTCTTTAATAATGACAGCAGAGTTATTTAGGTGGCTAGTTTCCACAATACCCAATTCTAGATTCGATGCAGAAGCTCCTAACTTAAAGGCTAGTCCTGGGGATTTTATTGAAATCTGCCAACCTGACTTCATGGCCCTGTTTCTGTGGTCACGAGATTGCAAGTCACTGATCTTGACTTTGCATTGAGAATTGAAAATCTGAGATTTTCACAAATTTACAGCTATTTGAAGTTTCCCACCCCCTTCTCTCTTATTCAGTAAACTAGAGTAAAAAGACAAGCAGATTAGCCCAGAATGAGTTCCATACCTCTAGGCTTTTCTTAACAAGGACGAGACATTTAAATATATCATTAAAACTCCTTGAAATAATGACAGCTTCTGTATTGCCACTGCAGATAGCTACTTAGCTGGCTCAAAAATTATAATCGAATTTAAAATTTAATCGACGTAGTTTTTTTTCTAAACTAACCCATCTGGAAGAAACCAAAAAGTGTAAAGATTAGTACTGAATTTAGGAATGGCTTTTTAAAAAAAACTTTCTCCCAAATGTGATATTCTGAATTGGATGCTGATAAATGCTGGCATAGTAAATTGAATAGCTGTGTTTCCACAACACATGTAGTTTGTTTTTTGTAATGTGTATAATGTATTGATCCAAACAGACCGGGGCTTTTTTTTACATCAAGGCAAGTCTCCTCAAATTAATCAAAAACAACAGACACCAAACATACCAGGATGTGTGAAAGCAACTGCTAGGTTATTACCTGGCCTTAGGAAATACATTGTGTGAACTCAACCAATTATTAATCTAAGGAGACCTGGTTTTCCAAGCTTGGGGACCTTGAGGCAATCACTTTCTTGAATTTCTGCACTGTTTTGTTGTTGAGTATAAAAGGGAGAATATACTTTAGTAGGTTTTGAAGGATAAGCAAAGTTATAATGGCAACCCTGTGTTGTCAGAATAATAATTTGGGGTTTCAATTTGAGTCAGGGTTACACAAGAATAAATAAAAATGAAATCCACAGAGCTGTGAGGAAAGAAGGAATATTTATTCCTAAAAGCAAAACAGTTTACTTTTCTTGCACCAAGGTCAATGGGGAAGCTGGCAGGAAGTTGCAATCAAGTGAGGTATGCAGTTAATTGACCCTCGGGGTCTTCAGTTAACAAGGGGAACTGGAATTGCCAAAATCACCATTGCTAAGTGACTATGGAGATTCTCAATCATCCAGGTCATGGTTGTCCTAAAGGTGCTTTTTCAAGAGCTAACTGGACTTTCTAGTTTTTCTTTGAAGACATTTCACTTTTCATCTTCAGCTCTTCACTCTGACTGGTTGGTGGGGAATGGAAGGATTTATACTCCTTGCAGACATCTGGTCATTTGCATTCTTTTAGCGAGTCGTTAAGGTCACATGGACATTGGGGAAACAAAACAACCACTTCATAAGTGCATGGCACAACATAGGAAAACAACCACATCAGGACTAGATTCAGCAGTCCACCTGCATTTAAAAGAGACAGGCCACATTTTGGACAGAGAGGACCACTGGTTTGAAAGAGGGGTCAAAGAAGCCATCTATGTCAAAACTGAACAGCCTTCACTTAACAAAAGGGGAGGGATATGACATCGTTTATCTCCAACATACAACACAGTCCTTTCAACAGTTCCAAAAAGACTTCACACCCATTTGCATCACTCAGGTGACTCTGATGACATAGATAAACCTCCAGGTGACCTTAACTCACTAAAAGAATGCCAATGACCAGCTGTCTCCAAGGATAATAAATCTTTTCATTCTGCACCATCCGGTCAGAGCTGAAGAAGCTTCTTGGATGAGAAGCAAAATGTCTTCAAAGAAAAACCAGAAAATCCAGTTGCCTCTTGAAAAAGTACCTTTGGACATTGCTAATTTGCACTTTATGACCATGGTGCTTAATAATGACAATTCCGGTCTCAATTACTGTCATTAACTGAGGACTACCTGCATACAATAGATAGTTATATGTTCTTCAGACCTGAAGCCAAATTCATTCTGGAAGGTCATTTAAAATAATTTGACCTCATAACCTATACCAGTGCTGCCTCAAAGGACCAAGCACCATCATTTGCATTCATTCGGTTTCAGATAATTTTGTCAAGTCTTTCTTTTTCTTTCCTTATACTATTTAAATGCCTTTCCTTTTTCCTATGCGGCTTTTCATAATAATACACCCAGTCAGATAGTGAGCCAAACATTATCTAGTGTAGAACTTCAGATCCTTTTATAATCTAAAGCTGTTAGTATCACTAGCTTTTTCCAAACAATATGAGAACACTTAGATTTAACATAAAATGTTTGATATTACCATCCTTTGTAGCATGATCTTTCTTGTAAAAGTAACACTTGTTGGGTTGACTGCATGTGAAAAGTCATTCCTCTTTTCTGCCTGCACTACATTCATATTTAAGAATGAAGGCTTAAGAATGAATATGTGCTTTGCTTTGTTGGCTTCATAACTTCATTCTGACTTCTGTCAAAACTGCAATCTTATGCCTCCCAGAAAGAGGAGTCCTTGAGAAATAAGAATGTTTGTGTGTTCGTGTGTGAGAGAAAGAAAGAGCAGGCAGAAAGGAAGGAAGGAAGGAAGGAAGGAAGGAAGGAAGGAAGGAAGGAAGGAAGGAAGATGGAGAGAGAAGTCCGGGATACAATCTGGATCCTTTAATATATCAATTGCCTTCATTCAGGGAAAAAGCTAGATTTAGACTAAAGAAAATTCATTGCAGAATAGAATACTACTCTCCAGGTAGGAGGCACCACTAACCAATCTCAGCAGATCTTGAAAAAACTAAGCAAGTTTAGATTGCTGAGCTGTAGATTGCACAAGAATATTTAAATAAAATCAAGGTGCCTGTGATGACCCATAGTCTCTCAAAATCACCCAAAACCCAAAACGTGAATTAAAGTCCGGCAATGCCTTCAACTTAACTGTTTTATTAGTCGCAGTTTAAAGTCCCAAAAGTAAATAATGAGGCAAAAGGAAAACTAGAACAAACCGTATTGGCGAAAGTTCTGAATCAAACCAAGATAAGTAATCATACATTCCAAGCAGATAACCAGGGAAAGTCCTTGGGAAGAACGCCAACAAGTATAAACCTCTTTCAAAGGAAACACTAACTTTGACTCCAGCAATTTTGCATACACAGTTACAAACTTATATACAGAGCTCCCAGCTGTAAGCCCTGAGAAGGATCATGGTCCTCTCCTCCCGAGTAGACCACGCTTTTCCCTGATTCTCTCCTCCCTGAGTGCCCTAGGATGGATAAGGGATGGGCCTGGATCCTCTTCTGATTGCTCAGCCAGCCTCTGCCCTTCCCCAGCCTCTCCACCACCTCTGGAGCCACACTCCCACTCCCTGTTGGCTGTTCCTCCTCTTCCTTGGAGTCAGTCTCCACCAGGGGCATGACAGTGCCACTGGAAAGCCACCTCCATATCATTGCCAAGAAACTACAAAAGCATGTCCATAAAGTTATCAGAACTCAAATTGAATTCAAATAAAAATTTTACATTTCAAATAGAATAATAGAAACAAAGTCATCTTGCCACCCTTAAGCCCATTAATTTTGATGGATCTATTTTATTGTGTCTCTGACAGCTGGACGAAAAGATAATATTCTACTTGTGGATGCTGTTCCATGAGTGGAACATGTTATTAATAGCCCCGCTTCTTCAATGTCCTTGGAATAGACTGGAAGACAATGTGTGCTTTGGAAGCAGGAACACAAATTCTTACCTGGAGAAGTATGCTTAAGTGGATTGGATATAATCCTTCGTCTACCTCACCATATATTTTTAAACCAGCTGGTTTTCTTACATAGCAATCTCCTTCTCAATTGGCTTACTGTGAACTGCCCATGCTCACAGCAAGAAAAGACCCAAAGCATGATTTTAAGAACTCAGAAACCACTAATCAGTTGTAGAATGTTAATTGATACTCCTATGCAAATAAGAAGCTCATTTGAATTAGGGAAATGTCTGGCATTCTTGTGGTATCTTTTCCTATATATGTAAGGGTGCAGGAAAGCACAAAAAAGATGATTAGGAACCTAAAACATATGAAGAATGTTTGTAGGAATTGGATTTGTCTAGTCTGGTGAAAACAAGGACTGGGCTGACTAGCTAGCAGTGTTCCAATATTCTAGAGGCTGCCACGAAGAAGAAGGGGTCCACCTATTTTCCAAAGCATCAGAAGGCAAGGCAAGAAACGATGGATGGAAACTAATTAAGGAGAGAAGCAAACTAGAACTAAGGAGAAATTTCCTGACAGTTAGAACAATTAATCAGTGGAACAGCTTGCCTTCAGAAGTTGAGGGTGCTCATCATTGGTGGTCTTTTAAGAAGAGACTGGACAGCCACTTATCTGGAATGGTGTAGAGTCTCATTCTTGTGCAGGGGATTGGACTAGAAGACCTCCAAGGTCCTTTCCTACTCTGTTATTCTATTCTGAGTCTATCCTTTGGGACAATGTTTGTCAACCTTGGCAACTTTAAGATCGCAACTCCCAGAATTCCCCAGCCAGTATTTGCAGGGGTTGTGATTTATTTTTTCTGAGTTTTCCTTTGCATGCTTATTATTAAGCATCTGAAAATACTATATTTTTATTCTTGAAATGTCTTTTCTGGAATTGCTATTTAATGCATGTTTTTGATTAAAAGTTGGGATTAATTCATATGACACTGTTAACCATAAATATGGCTTATCAGCAAATTTAACCTGGCAACGTCCCACTTATCTTTCTTTATTGCTCTCCTGAGAAATGGGAATGGTGTTGTTGTGGCCTGTTGGCCACCGGCCCCTCCAGCAGCTGAATCAGACGAGGAGGAGGCATGGGATACAGGGTCAGCATCAAGGCAAGCTGGAGCTCCGAGAGGAAAGTGGGAATGGAGCTGGCAGAGAGAGAGAAACAGAGGTAGAGCCTGGGCCATCCGTCAGCCCTCAGATGGACAGTCAACAGCCCCCAGGTCTGGAGGTGGCTGATGGAGAAATGGAGGAACAGCTGGGTCCAGTGCCTGATGTGCAGATGCACATCAGGCAGAGGAAAGGAGAGCAGTGGAAATCCTTGGGCCGATCCTTGGGAAGAAAGAGCCACCACTGCTAATGAAGCCCCACCCTGGCTCTGGGGATAAAAGGAAGGAGGTGGAGATGAATAGATGTGGCAGACAATTGTTCATCTCCCTGCCGGATAGACTTGCTAGCCTGCAGTGAGAGAGAAACTTTTTGCCAGTTTTGCTGGAGCTCCTAATAAAGGAATCTTTGAATTAACTTCAGAGGGCTTTATTGTGTTTGGGTAGCTGGGTCAGAACAGGTGTGGGTTTTAAACTGCTATATATACTGTATTATAGGTTAAACATGCTATCCAAATGTAGACTATGTCCTATCTATGATTGCTGCAAATCATAAGATAGAGCCATGGTTTGTTATGGTTTTGAAGTATACATTCTATGTTGAAAAGACTTCACCAATAAGAAAACACATAGTTTTGAACACTGTACTACACCAGTCATTTTGTGCAAGAACATGTATGCACCACCAGCAGATTGGCTACATTATTTTATGATTAAATTAAGTCTGCCAGTGTGGCTGATGTCTATATCCAATCATTCTTCATTTTTATTTATGTACATCTAACCTTTATTTTATGTCCCATGCCAATAAAACAGTGTCAGATTTTAATTTATTCAAGTCTGGCCATTGAGCAAAGCACTAAGTAATTTCAATATGCTAAGGAATATGGCTTGGATATTTTAACAATCCATTTATCTGAGAATGTCTCAATTATTAAAATGTTAATAATCTACTAATTGCCTTTCTTTATGAATAAATAGCATTTGGCTAGCCCTCTTCAATGTAGGTTTCAGATTTCTATTTTCAAGGGGCTTCCTCTCTCTTCTCAGTTTCTTTCATATTTACATATTACAATATTAACAGATACTGCATAAAGAGAGGGGAGTTAGCCTATGATAGCCAAAAATCAAAAATATGTCTGGTGGCATATTTTCAGATTTATTCCTTCTAATAAAACCGGTTAACCTGAAAAAGTGCTAGAAGGCTCTTCCTGTTTTCCAGTACTATTAGTTATATAGATAGTCCTCCACCATTCATTTAACAACAATTGAAATTTATGATGGCTTCTGAAAAAAACAACCTAATGCCTGTCCTCAAAGCTATGACCGTTATGCCACCCCCCCTGATCACATGATTGCAATTTGGGCACTTAGTAACTGCTTTGCATTTACAACAGTTGCAGTATATTATAGTCATATGATCACAATTTGCAGACTTCCAAGCCAAATTCCGATGAGCAAAGTCAATGGTCAGTAATTTGCAACAGGCTGAACCAGGGGTGGGATTCAATTTTTTTAACAACCGGTTCTGTGGGCATGGCTAAGTTGGTGGGCGTGGCTTGGTGGTCATGTTGTTGGCTGGGCGTGGCCAACTCAATATCACTCACATCGAGGCACGCATCTCCTCGCCTGGCCTCTCATGACTGTGGGGATGTTGCAACAGTCGTAAGTGTGAAAAATGGTCATAAGTCACTTTTTTCAGTGCCATTGTAACTTTGAATGGTCACTCCATACAAGCAAAGTACCAGCAAAGGAGGGGAAAAAAACTCCAGAGAAGTTCCTGAGACAGGAAGTCAAGTCCTGCTAAGAATGTAATAAGGGTTAACGGAGAGGCAGTCTGTAAGCAACACCAGAATGTTTCCTTCCTGCCTTCCTTACAGGATTAGGCCAGTAATTTTTCTAACAACTGGTTCTCCAAACTGCTTAGAATGTTAACAACTGGTTCTAGAGAATAGGTGCAAACTGGTAGAATCCCACCCCTGGGCTGAACTGTATGGCAAGGCCAAAATTCCTTTCCCTGGTGATGAGGTTCTTATGTAAACAAAAGAAAGGAAGTTTGTAGGGTTTTTTCTCTATACCTGTATATGGGAAGGTATGTGTGTGTGTGGCTCATTGGCAAGACTGTGGCAAATGACGGGATAGCAGCGTTCCAATATTTGAGGGACTGTCACAAAGAAGAGGGTTCAATCTATTTTCTAAAGCACCCAAAGGCAGGACAAGAAGCAATGGATGAAACTAATCAAGGAGAGAATTGATCTAGAACTAAGGAAAGATTTCCTGAAAGCTAGAACAATTAATCAGTAGAACGACTTGCCTCCAGAAGTTGTGAGTGCCCCAAACACTGGAGGTTTTTGAGAAGAGATTGGACAGTCATTTGTCTGAAATGTTATAGGGTTTCCTGCTTGAGGAAGGGCTGGACTAGAAGACCTCAAAGGTCCCTTCGAATTGTGTTATTCTGTTAAATTTCCCATATACCGAGTTCAGCATGGCTTACTGAGGCGCTAGGCTCGTGCTTAGGAATTGAATGTTTCCAGAATCACTCAAGAGGAATATGCCATTGTATAAATTAAGGCCATTATTCTGTGTTCTGTACATTTTTAGATCACAGTAAACAGGACATGTTCTTCTGGAGGATTCACAATGTCTCCACTGTGTCATCTGCTTTTATTTTGGGACACTATTTCCCATCCCCTTGACTATTCTTTGCACCTGTTCCAATTTGTACGAAATCTTCCTTTAAAATGTAGCAGAGCCCAGAATACTTGAAGTAGGATCTGTCTAATGTAGCATAAAATGGAATAATTACTTCCCATGTTTTGGAAATCGTATTTCTTTGATGCAGTCTAAAATTATATTCACCCTTTTGCAGCTTTCCTATTAAGCTTATGATCAACCACAATTCAAAGATTTCTTTCATATATCCGGCAAGCAATTTTCCATCTCCTATTCCTTGGCATTTGATGCCGTTTCCCCATGTCCCTATTAAATCTCACACAGAGTTATTTCCAGCCACTTCTCTATCTTATCAAGCATGTTTTTAATATTGCTTTTGTCTTTTAGAACATTAATTATCTCATTTGGCGTTGTGTCATCTGAAGTTCCCTCCATTAGCATTTGAGGGGAAGGTTGGTACTGATTATAGTGGAAGACAGTAATAATGGAGATGGATTTTTACCTTTGTGGATGTTGTCTGAAAGAATATGCATGAAGTATAAAAAGATGTAATACATGTCTTTTGGGTAAAGGATCGCAGAGCTAATAGGCAGAGAACAGATGGTAACAGTTTTAAAGTACTGCCATTACCGTGGATTTTACGGTATTTCCCATGTAATGCTTTTTATTCCACAGGGCTCTCTGACACTGACTTGATACGTTTATCAGGAAGCTTGACTGGAACTAAGTAGGACTTAGGATGCTCACATTTTACTGGCTGAAAAGTGCATGGGAATCTTTCTTTTCCTCATGTTAGTGTAGAGAATATGTTGTAATAATATGCCTGGGGTATCCATTCCATACAGGCGTTGCTGGACTATTTGGGAAATCCTTGCATTGCTATGGAATACACAGCGCATTAGCTATGCTGCTTGATAGTGAGATGGGTGGCATATAAATTTAAGAAATAAAATAAAAAATTATTTTATTTATTTATTTATTTATTTATTTATTTATTTATTTATTTATTTATTTATTTATTAATGGGACTTATATGCCCCATCTCCAAGACTCGGCTTACAAATAAAACAACAGCAACAATAAATAATTTAAAAGCAGATTAAACTAAATAAGCCCCATTACAATTACAAGTACACCCATAAAAATATCCCTTAAAACTATCCCATAAAAGCCATCCTGTCCCAGAAAATCACAACCCGGATTGGTTAAACAACCAGGTCTTCAAGTCATGGCGGAAGGTGCGGAGGTCAGGGGCCAGACGGAGCTCCAGGGAAGTTGGTTCCAGAGGTCTGGGGCCGCTATAGAATAGGCTCGTCGTCGGGGGACCGCCAGCCGGCATTGGCCAGCCGATGGGACCCCAAGGAGTCCTTGCCTATGTGCTCGCACAGGGCAGTTGGCATTTGATGTCGGCAGGAGCCGCTCCCTTAAATATTGGGGACCCATGTCATGAAGGACTTTGAATGTTAACACTAAAATTAAAACGAAATAGGACTTGTAAAGACCATAACGTGACTCAGCCACCTTATCCCAAAGGTGCTTTTTCAAAAGGCAACTGGACTTTGTTTTCCTTGAAGATGTTTCACTTCTCATCCAAGAAGCTTCTTCAGAACTCTTCTTCAGAACTGAAGAAGCTTCTTGGATAAAAAGCAAAACATCTTCAAAAAGTCCAGTTGCCTTTTAGAAAAGCACCTTCGGGACAATGATGACCTGGATGATTGAGAATCTCCATAGATTACACAGACATTCAGCCACCTTATGTTTTAAGCAGATGGTGGAGACAAGAAAATAAAATCGGACGTAGAATGTATTCACCACCTTGAGTTATTTGCAAAAAAGTAATGAAGTAAGGAAACAACAAACCAACAAATAAGCAAGCAGCACCAACAGAGAAGAATTGACCTATCCTGCAGAAGAACAAGAAGAGAGTTGGTGCATGGATTTCAGGTTTATAGAAAAGACAGTTGGCTGAGAATGAGTTGCTGTGAAAATCAAGATGGTGGTACTAGTGTCTCATATTAGAATTTGGGAAATCCCCAAGTCCCTACTGAAGGGACGGCACTTACAGTGACATTCTGTTGTGCTTAGCTATAGTAGAGTTTGTTTAGCTTCTGCCTAGCCTGTCGTGAAAATCCAATCATTTGTCAACAATGATTTATGATGTGGGATGGTGCATGAAACCACCCAATTATGGTATATTCAATAAAGCATGGTTAACCAAACTGCCTTACACTGTGCAAATCCAGTCAGTGTGGTTGATTTATGGTGTGAACCCAGCCAGTTGAACTAATTCAGTAGTCCATGGTTAAGAAAATCAGGATTTTGCCATAATAAGTGAAAATGTCCTGTTTTTAATGCCTCACCTAATTTATAGAGTTGCTCTAAGAATAGATGGAGTGGGATCAAATGAGTTTGGCTCCAGATGTGCAATTCTGATAGGCATAAAACTGAGGTGCTGAGAAATGATTTGCTATCTGATTTCAGGAACACGGTATTTTCTTTGAAAGTGAGTTGGGAAGGGGAAGATATGCAAGAAATTTAATAGGAAGTAATCATGTGTCATATAAATGCACAGCATTCTATGACTGAGAAACTTCTGTAGATGACATTTTACCCATTTTAAGAGGCTTCTTACAAGTAAGTGTTCACTGAAAATCAGGTATTTATACAATTACCATAATTATATCTATGCATCTGCTGTGTGTACCTATAATTATTTCATTAAAAACTGTAATTATAACATAATTGCAGGTGAAAATGAAGTGTTTGGAGCACATTGCAGAAATCCTTAATATGGGTGAACTCAGAATCATTTTACAGCTATGCACTTTATTTTCATAGAAATATCAGAAGTATTACCACAGCTAGTGAACTGGCTGCAAATATTATGCCAAAATCATAAATCTTTTTTCTTCTCTCCTGGAAGAAAACATCAAATCCAAACTAACATCTGTGCCAGGATGTTTTTTCCCCTCCCACTGTGGCAGCTATTTATGTAGTATACTTTAGAAAAGATGAAAAAAATAACGATAACCCTTACAGAAAATCAGAAAAGAAATAGCACATCCCATGGGAAAAAGGAGATAAATAGGGACACCAAGTAGCATTAATTAATGCTAATGTATACACATGTATGGATTCACATGTACAAAAATTGTCATTAAAAGGTGGTATATGGGAATGACTTTAGGAGAGAGGAGGGAGAGCTGCAGATTAGACAACAGTCAGACAAAAGGCAGCTAAGCCTGCAGAAGGAATAGGAGCATGACAAATATTCCATAAGGAACCCTCCCTAGTTTCCTAATCTGTAAAGGGGAGGGAGTAGAACTTTCAAGCTTTCTGTCGATGTAATAATTATAGTAGAATGAGTATTTTTTTTTAAATTACATTTATATGCCGCCCTTCTCCGGAGACTCAGGGCGGCTTACAATTTTTTGGAGCTCAACCCAATGCGCTCAGCAATAGCCTTCATTCCATTGTATATGCCTGCTTATTACTAAGCGGCATTTTTACAAGGTCAGCTAATTGCCCCCAACCATCTTGGGTCCTCAATTTACCTACCCCGAGAGGATGAAAGGCTGAGTCAACCTTGAGCCTGGTGGGATTCGAGCCTGCAGTAATTGTAGACAGCTGGATCTTCACTACTCATAAGTGTGACACCTTTAAATGAAGGGCTGGCTTCTCTAAAACAGGCATTTCTTAGCAATCCTTGAGGAAAAATGAATGCTACTACATTGTTAAATTTTGCATTCAACTCTATTTGCATTTTGAACCTATTAGAATATTCCACAGCAAGATGACTATTATATACATTCTTAGGGTGGAATCCAAAATAAGGCTTATTTATATAAATAATGGAAATGGCTGCAGTGACAGCAGAATTCCTGCTCTGTTCCTACCCCTTGCTGAAAATGTGTTTTTTTTATTGTTTCCACTTGGAATATATTAAGTTTGTGGTGACAAAGTGCTTCAGTTTTTAAAACCTGCCCTGGAGGATGAGACCATTTGCAATGATTTAATTTAAAATCATGATTGTATGATCTTAATCAACAAAACGGTATGTAATTTTAGTAGACAAATGTGAGAAAGTAAAGTTTTTTTCTCTTGTTTATCATAAAACAAATCTGGTTACTTTCCTACCATCTTCATTGAGCCTTATTTCTTTCATGTAAGTAAATGGTCATAGAATATATTAATTTTGTGTTCCTATGTAAAATGAGGGCCCAAATTGTTGGGGGCAGTATGCTGACTCTGTAAACCACTTAGAGAGGGTTGTAAAGCACTATGAAGTGGTGTATGAGTTTAAGTGCTATTGCTATGTATAGCATTTTTATAGTTGGGCAAAAAAATCTCTCCTGAAGGAATCACGTTTTAGTTTCATTATTGAATAGATTTCCCCCCCCTCCCCTCATCCTCAGATCATGCAAAAATCTGAGGACAATTTTTTGTGCCTTCCACTCAGCTTACAATACTTACTCACTAATCCAAGCTTGACTCTTTTCAAATCTTCGTCCAATTGGTTGTCCTTTGATTAATGAGGAGAATGAGAGAAAACCAGTTTTTTTAAAAAAATTAGTCAACAGTAGTGAACTTCAAGTACAGATCTATTTCTCTTGAAATTTCGGCTTCAGCTAATGGAAGAGGTAAAATCTTTAAGTCAGGTACAGCTCTTGATGACTTTACATCATGGGTGTCCAACCTTTAAGACTTGTGGATTTCAACTCCATGAATTCTACATCTAACCTTGGAGTTGAAGTCCACAAGTCTTAAAGTTGTCAAGGTTGGACACCCATGATCTAAAGTCATGTAGATGGTTTGACATGGCTTTTTTCTGGGTTTTTTTTCCCCAGCCTAAAGTTTGGTACTCTCTTGGAGTTTCCCATCTAAATACTGACCAGGCCCAACCTTGCATAGTGTCCAAACACAGATAAGCTTGGCCAGTTGCTTTCAACTAATGCTTTGAAAATTACTCAGAATGTGGTTGTTGGTTTGTTTTAGCAACTGCAACAAGGATGGATTCACTCAGTCATATCAGAAATCCCTTATAATCCATGCTTACCTTTTTTCTTAGTGTGTTAATGAGGGCAAGAAGAGATATTACACAACACTCAACGCCTCTGAGAACTGCTTCCTTGAAGTATATTATGAAATTGCTTCAGCATCCTGAGTCCTAACCCTACCAGTACAAGTTCCCAAAATAACTAATGAATTGCTTTCCTCAGAACTCCAGAGAAATTAGGAGTCAGTCAAGGAAGAATGAAAAGAGAAAGGACTATAAATAAATGGAATGCATCAACCTAGTATAACTACCAGTATTTTTTTCTACATTTGCTTTTTCCTTCTGATTTTCAGGCTCCTTCTGCTAACTGTCTTGCTGTCCATCATCATGTAGGCATATCCTCTTCATTATTAGGTTTTAAATCAAGATAAGTAACACAATATTAAAAATCTGCTGTCTGCCGTAGTGTTGTAGTGTTTAAACAGTAGACCTAAAATCCCAGGATTAGAGACATTATCACAAAATGTGGGGCTTGCTTTGAAAAAAAAGTTGATTGGGTTGAATGGCTAGTTTATTTAGCTTGATGATAAATCCTATTCCCGATACACTTATACTTTGTTCCTTTAAAATAAATGGGATCTTTTTTATCCCCATTTACTGAGAAATAAATTGAACCTGACAGGAATTTCTTCTTAATACATCGGTACGAATCATTTTATTTTTTCAGCAGTTTCAGAGTTATATATGGCTCTCCATAACTTTGTTCTATCCTGTTTCCATACCAAGTTCTAAATAAATTTATGTTTATGTGCAATTTCATGAAACTCATGGCTACTTTGTCTGTATTTTCCCCTCAGATACACAGGTATATGGAGGTTTTGAACAAAAAGCGGATAGTTCTTTTATGCTTCAGTAAATTCAGACAAAAAAAAATTGCAACACCAAATCTAGCAAGATTACATTCCAAAGGCAAATTAGTCTGGAAAGAAAGGTAGTTGCTTTAAAATGTGGCCTAAATGAATACTTTCTCCATTGCGAAGGTCTGCATAAGATGGCTTTATTTAAATTTGAAAAATACAAATCTACATAAACTTGCAGAAAGTAGATTTCATGGAAATAGATGGATTTGCCCAGTTTTTTAACTGGGCATTTTAAAAGTTAAAATCAAAATAGTGAATTGTAAGCTATCAGCAAATTCAGACAGTTTAATTTACTTATGTTGTGTGCAAACAGCCAGTATGGATTCTTTTGAGACATTTTGCATACAGTTGAATTCTAGGAGCAATATATATATATATGGATTGAAATACAACTTGATAGATCTAGCCATTTATCTATCAGATAAAGAATTCATCTTTGTTTAACTGCATAGACTACCCTGAAAAGTTTAAAACAGGCAGCCTCTATGGAGACCCAATTCAAAAAGGAATGAGGACTTAACAGGAAATTCCATGGGTCATTTCCCTTACTGTCTACAGTTAGGGCAGGGGTTGCAGCTCTGGAGCCACATGTGGCTCTTTCATATCTCTGCTGCGGCTCCCTGTCGTCAGTCGGCGCCAAAATTTTGAGAGGAGCTTCTGTTTGAATGGGAGAAGCACAGTGCGCCAGGAGGGGACTCTATAGCAATGGGCGGGTTTTTCTGGTTGGCTGCACAGTTGATAGGGCTTTCGGTTAGGACAGGTAGAGGAAAAAGGATGCTATGCTAGGAGGAGACTCTATGGTGGGGGAACCGGACTTCCGGTTGGCTCCAGAATTGAATGGGGGGCTTCTGGTTAGGACCTTTGTGGCTCTTTTGAGTATTTAAGGTTGCCGACCCCTGAGTTAGGGTTACCAGATATCTGTACAGGCAAAGGAGGACACAAGCCATTGGAAAGGAGGATACACACTTTAACTTTCTTGGCATCTGCTACAAAAATTATAGAGAAAAAGTACAGAACAAAACAAAACAAAAATTCTACATACAACATACATAAAGCACCCAAAGGCCAGACAAGGAATAATGGATGGAAACTGAACAAGGAGAGATTTAACCTGGAAATAAGGAGAAACTTTCTGACAGTGAGAACAATCAACCAATGGAACAGCTTGCCCTCGGAAGTTGTGGGAGCGCCATCACTTGAGACCTTCAAGGAGAGATTGGATTTCCATCTGTCAGAAAATGTGTAGGGTCTCCTGCTTGGGCAGGGGGTTGGACTAGATGACTTACAAGGTCCCTTCCAACTCTGATTATCTGTTATCTATTAGTTAAACTTCCTAGCATCAGAAAAAACTAGTTTTGTTATGAGGTAAAAGCCTTCATTCCTGTAACTCATTAAAATATTGTCAATTTCAGGAAGCAGTAAAAACTGGCAGGGGGTATCACAGCTAATCCTCTACCTACCAGACTTTCTACTGCTAAGCAAGGGCTTGTTAATTAAGTCACACTTATTTTACAACCTCTTTGCCACGGTTGTTAAGCGAATCACAGTGATCGTTAATTGAAGCACATAGTCATTAAGCAAATCTGGATTCCCCCATTGACTTTGCTTCTCAGAAGACAGCTGGAAAGATCACAGATGATGATTATGTGACCCTGGGATGTTGCAACCCTCACAAGTTTGCGCTGCTTGCCAAGAACCTGAATTTTGATCTGAGATGATGCAGAAACGGTTGCAGGTGTGAGTACCAGTCATTAGTCACTTTTTCTGCATCATTGTAACATTGTATGGTCACTAAATGAATGGTTGTAAGTCAAGGACCATCTATAATCAACTAATTAAGGTAATAGAGCAGAGCTTGTTAACATGCAGTTAGTATTTATTAGGGAAACCCTCCTTTGTGGAAAACACCTCTTGGGAAGAGAAAACATGTTAGATACTCAAATGGCTGTACAATATTTGATTTTAAGGTCATGCCTACCAGATAACATGAGAACAAAAAGGAAGATAGGTCTTCCTTTTGCTGGACATTTGGTAACCCTGTCTAGAGTTTCACATCTCTGCATATATTCCTTCTATTTCTTCAAAATTATTTATTACTGGTGGCTTTAGGCTCACCATGGTATCTAACATATTCATTGCCTTCCACGTTCTTGCTAATATGATGCCTGTGTAGCATTAGGAGCTCTTCATACCTCCTGCCTTCATATCATCTTTACAGGTTTCCTAAATAATCCTGGAACTGTCATGCTGGTGCCATCTCAGCAACTCAACTCAACCGCTAAATTTGGTGTCGAGATGGCTGATCGTAGCAGGATTTTCTTCTTCTTTAAATGTAGATAGAACTAGGAAGTGGGAGCCTTTATGAAGCACACTACTTCTGGTTCTACCCTTAACCTAGTCACCCTATCCAAAATCAAACCATCAAATTTAGGTGCTGATTTTCAGTACCTTAATTTTAAAGTTGGGGATGGAAATAGGATAATGTTGCCTCTGAGGCTACTCTGGCTCCCCTTCTTATCCTTACATTTCCAATTTGGTTTTTTTTAATGCTTTTTAAAAAAAAATTACAAAATATTTTCTGTAATGCTATCACTCTTGTGGTACATATTAGTGGCAATGTCAACGTAGTCTGTAAACATGGCCAATCTTTGTGTCAGGCTATTTGTGGAATTCAAAGGCAGGAATATCTGCGGTGGAGGAAGAATCATAACATTTCGAAGTTGGTTGGACTTATTTAAGCAAATCAGAAATGGGAAGGCAGCTTGTATTGTTTTTATGTTTATTTCATATAGTTTTGTAAAAAAAATTGTATCTCATTAGCTGCAGGTTTAATTTTTTCCCCATCAGCACCATTTCAGGGTGGGCCAAGGAAAATGGGAGCAAATTTCTCCCTTGATTAGATTCTATTCTCTTCAAATACTTCCAAGCAGGGGTGGGATTCAAATTTTTAACAACTGGTTCTGTGGGCGTGGCTTAGGTGGTAGGTGTGGCTTGGTGGTCGTGTGACTGGATAGACATGGCTTGGTGGTCATGTTATTGGCTGGGTGTGCCCAACTCAATATCACTCACATCGAGGCATGCATCTCCTCGTCTGGCCTCTCATGACTGTGGGGATGATGCAACAGTCGTAAGTGTGAAAAATGGTCATAAGTCACTTTTTTCAGTGCCATTGTAACTTTGAATGGTCACTCCACACAAGCAAAGTGTGCAAAGGAGGGGGGGAAAACTCCAGAGATGTTCCTGAGACAGGAAGTCAAGTCCTGCTAAGAATGTAATAAGGGTTAACGGAGAGGCAGTCTGTAAGCAACACCAGAATGTTTCCTTCCTGCCTTCCTTACAGGATTAGGCCAGTAATTTCTTCTAACAACCAGTTCTCTGAACTGCTTAGAATGTTAACAACCAGTTCTAGAGAATAGGTGCGAACTGGTAGAATCCCACCCCTGCTTCCAAGTGCCTCCCCGCATTTTATTTTATCTTTTACAAAATCAACTCCATGATTGCAGCTCCATGACTCCACCTATTGCTGGTTTGTACAGACTTCAAGGGACATTTGTATTGAGAGGAGCAATATGAGGTTCCACTGTGTGTTTGTGTTTGTGTATATATTATCTGAGACATTTGAGCATATGAAATTTTATATATAAATTGCCCAGAACAGGGCAACAGATTAGGTAGACCCATGCACATAAAGAAAGCTTGCAAATTGTAGTTTGCCATTTCTCACATGATAGGGAGCAAGGTTCATTTCCAACTGCTGATAGCGTCTTTAAGACATTTTCTCCTGGTGTCCATATCCTCTTTAGTTTCAGATCACAGGTGTGCAAGCAATTTCAGAATAAAAGAGAACTCATCAGTGCATTATAGCAAAGGAATTGGGTTTGCAAAGAGTTTAGATAGCTAGAAGTGAAAGGTTTTAAAGATATCTCAGCTTGATCTCTATGATCCTGAAGGGTACAAATTTGTCCTGCAGCTGAAGTATGAATGATAGTAGATAGAGTTGATTTAATTTTCCCCAGCACTTAGTCTTGAGAGCTTTAATTGTTCAGCTATAAGACTTGCACTTGAAACTTCATAAGTATGAGATAAACAGATAAATAAGACAACACAATGACTAGATTCTCACTGTGGTAAGCCACAGTTTGTTGGCAAAGCTACAGTTCTCCAAGCATACTAAGGTACATCAAGTCAAAACCGAACTGAAACCAATTATATTTTTCCATAATACAGAGAGTAACCCATCCATCTATTTGTGTTTAAGCTTGATTTTGGCATTATTGAAAAATTAGGTTTCTGTAATAGTAACCTCATTATCTTTTTTCTCCCCCTATTCATTATTTAAATTTGACATATTTAAATTCCTTGGGTATTAGGACAATGCTATGGCTCACTAAAGCATTCTCAAAACCATGGTTCATGATGTTATGGTTCAAGAAAGTCCTCTAGTATGCTGAACTAATAGAGTGACAAAAGACTTCTACCATAGGACTGAATAGCTGCTATAGGGTAGAACCAACAGTTCTTATTTATTTTATTTATTTTATTTCTTGGATTTATATGCTGCCCCATCTCCGGGGGGACTTGGGGCGGCTTACACTGAAATATATATACAAATAAATACAAAAATTATCAAATTTACTTTAATCCAAATATAATAAAATCAAATTAAAATACCCTTGAATTAAAATCTCCAACCCTGCTCAATCCAGGCCGGCCTGTGCAAACAGCCAAGTCTTGAGATCACGGCAGAAGGAGCGCAGGTCCAGAGCCAAACGCAGCTCCAGGGGTAGCTGGTTCCAAGGGTGGGTGCCCCCACAGAGAAGGCCCTCCCTCGGGGGACCTCCAACCGACACTGGCCGACAGCACCCCCAGGAGGGCCTGCCTGTGGGAGTGTACCGGGCGATTGCACCACGATGCTGGTAGGAGGCGCTCCTGCAAGTACCCCGGACCCAAGCCATGCAGGGCTTTATAGGTTAATACCAGCACCTTGAATCTTACATGGAGTGCAACTGGCAACCAATGAAGATCGCGCAGGAGGGGTGTCACATGGGAGAATTGGGCCGCTCCCATCACCGCCTACGCGGCCGCATTTTGTACCAGTTGAAGCCTCCATGTAGTCCGCAAGGGCAGCCCCAGGTAGAGAGCATTGCAGTAGTCAAGACGGGAGGCAATGAGCTCATGAGTGACCATGCGTAGGGAATCTCAGTCCAGTACGGGCGCAACTGGTGCACCAGGCGAACCTGGGCAAAAGCCCCCCTGGTGATGGCTCCCACCTGCTCCTCCATACTGAGCCGTACGTCCAGGAGGACACCCAAGTTGCGTGCCCTATCCACGGGGCAACACCTCTCCCCCCATGACCAAAGATGGAATTTCTTGAATCCGAGATGCCGGTACGCACAGCCACTCAGTCTTGTCTGGGTTGAGCCGGAGCCTGTTCCTCCCCATCCAGATCCGTACCACCTCCAGGCACTGGGACAGCACAGGGAAGGGCATCACTGAGGTGGTCCGGGGTGGAGATGTAAAGCTGGGTATCATCAGCATATTGATGATACCTCACCCCGAAACCACGGATGATCTCACCCAGCAGCTTCATGTAGATGTTGAACAGGAGGGGAGAAAGCACTGACCACTGAGGAACCCCACAAGTGAGGGGCCTCAGGGTCGATCTCTGCCCCCCTGTCAATACTGACTGCATGCGTCCCGAGAGGAAGGAAGAGAACCACTGTAAAATGGTGCCGCCCACTCCCAGCTCCCTAAGACACTGCAATAGGATACCATGGTCGATGGTATCGAAAGCCGCTGAGAGGTCCAATAGGACTAGGACAGAGGAATATCCCCTGTCCCGAGCCCTCCAGAGATCATCAGTCAGCACCACCAATGCCGTCTCCATGCTGTAACCAGGCCTGAAGCCCGATTGAAATGGATCTAGGTACTCGGATTCTTCCAGGAAAGCCGGAAGTTGTTGTGCCACCACTCTCTCAACAACCTTTGCTAAAAAGCAAAGGTTGGAGACCGGATGAAAGTTGTTTAAATTGGCTAGGTCCAAGGCAGGCTTCTTAAGAAGGGGTCTTACCACTGCCTCTTTCAAGGTGGCAGGGAAAAATATCCTCCCGCAATGAAGCATTGGTAACTGCCTGGAGCCAGCCACATGTCTCCTCATGGGCAGCATAAACTAACCAGGAGGGACATGGGTCCAATAAACATGTGGAGGCACATAATCTCTGCATAATCGTGTCCACCGTATCTGAGGATACAGGGTCAAACTCCTCCCAGATGACTTCAACAAGACTTGCCGTTGACTCCATGTCTGACTCAAGCCAGTTGGTGTTCAACCCGGCCCGGATCCGAGCGATCTTTTCCAACAGATGCTGACCAAACTCCTCGGCTCGTCCCTGCAAAGGGTCTACCCCCACCTCCTGATTAAGGAGGGAGCAGGTGACCCTAAACAGGGCAGCCAGGTGATTATCTGCGGATGCGATGAGAGTGGAGAAGTAAGATCTCTTCGCCACTCTCATCGTTCCCAGATAGGTCTTCGAAAAGGATCTCAACTGGGCTCGGTTGGATTCGGACCGGGAGGACCTCCAACTGCTGTCTAGGCCCCTCCTCCGATGCTTTATTTCCCGTAGCTCTGTGGTAAACCAGGGGACCAACCGGGATCTGCGTTGGGTTAAGGGCCGCAGGGGGACAACCCGGTCGAGCGCCCCAGAGGCCGCCTGTTGCCAGGCCTCTGCTAGGGCCTCAGCCAAGTTGTGGGTCAGGGAGGCAGGTAATGGTCCAAGCACCGTCTGGAACCGCTCAGGGTTGTAATAGAGTAGGTAGATACTGTACTGTAACAGAGTAGGTGGAGTAGGTAGAGTAGGTAGATACTGGGTTGCAAAAATATAAATGCCCACAAGATGGCAGTCAAAAGAAGCAGAAGCATCTAATAGCACTAGCACAAAGTCTGTAGAGATTCTCAGTCATCCAGGTCAGGGGTCTCCAACCTTGGCAACTTTAAGACTTGTGGACTTCAACTCCCAGAGTTCTTCAGCCAGCAAAGCTGAGGAGTTGAAGTCCACAAGTCTTGAAATTGCCAAGGTTGGAGACCCCTGATCCAGGTCATGGTTGTCCCAATTTTTTAATTATTTTAACTGGGTTTTTAAAGATTGGGCTTGTTGATTTAATTTTCTTTTAAATATTTATTGTTTGTATTACTGTGTTTTATTGTGATAAAATAAAAATAAATAAATAAATAAATAAATAAATGTGCTTTTTCAGGAGACAACTGGACTTTCTTGTTTTTTTTTCTTTTGAAGATGTTTCACTTCTCATCCAAGAAGCTTCTTCAGCTCTGACAGGATAGTGCAATAGTACTTAGACTTATATACTGCTAATAGCAATAGCACTTAGATTTATATACCGCTTCACAGTGTTTACAGCCCTCTCTAAGCTGTTTACAGAGTCAGCATGTTGCCCCCAGCAATCTGGGTCCTCATTTTACCGACTTCAGAAGGATGGAAGTCAACCTTGAGCCAGTGAGACTCGAACTGCCAAACTGCAGGCAGCTGGCAATCAGCAGAAGTAGCCTGCAGTACTGTATTCTAACCACTGTGGCTCGTCTAATGCTGGGGTAATGCTGAGGTAAGCAATTAATTTTGCACTGGGTCATATCAGAAACTGGGATTGTTGTGGAGGTCTCTGAAAGTCCATAAGCATGCAAACTCCCACATATTTTTTTTAAAAATAGCAGACATTATTTTAAAAATAAAAGCAATATATATGGGCCACAGAGGAACAGCCAAAAGACTGGATGTGGTCTGGGCCGTAAAATGCCCATGTCTGATTTTACATTTAGTTGATAACTATGGTCGTCTACCATATAGTTACACTGTTGTTTTGCAATTGAAAATGGCCACATTTTCCCCATTCTATTTTTGTGCTGAGGACCACCAAAATTTTCTGCTTTCTTTCCTTATCTGTGAGTTTTTAGTTCATACCAAGCATCCAAAGATTTAACACACTTTTATTGGATTCCCCCCCCCCATCAAACATTGGTAAAATTTTTATTACGTCTATAAGCCATAGAAAAACATTCAACAATATGCATGCCTATAATGTCCTAGCACTATGCCAGATGGGTCTCCTTTCTATATTTTTCTAAGTAATAATCAGGCAAACTAACCTTTTAGTGATGTTGCTAACAGCATGCTTATTTTTGAAGCAATTATGTACAAAATATTGGTTTCTATGGAAATAGTTGGAGATGAGTCCATCTTACAAAGGAATTTAAAAAAAAATCACCTGAGCTTTTATATAAATCCATCATGATGATAGAAAACATTCAGAGTCTTTAGTTCAGTGCATCTGTGTTAGATTATCCTTCCATTGTCTCCAACTTTGGAACAAAATTACCTTTTAATTGAAGGAGTGAATGACAGTGCAAAAGCTCCGATTCTTCTTCCACGATTGTCATTATTATTTCTTCTTCTTCTTCTTCTTCTTCTTCTTCTTCTTCTTCTTCTTCTTCTTCTTCTTCTTCTTCTTCTTCTTCTTCTTCTTCTTCTTCTTCATCTTCTCCTCCTCTTCCTCCTCCTCCTCCTCCTCTTCCTTCTTCTTCTTCATCATCACTTTGAGAGAAAATTCATTTCTATTTGAAAGCCGCAACTTCCTGTAACTTCAATTTAGAAACACCAAACAATTTTGTCTAGTTCAGTTTGTTATTCATGATACATGCAAGTATCCATAATTCTTTTGGATCTGCTTGCTTTCTGTGAGCAAGTTCCATTTATTTAGAACTTGTCTTCTCCCGCCATTGGCAATTTTTCAATTAAACCGGAAGCTCTGTCTTTTCACAGCAGCTTGATTTGTAGCAATTAATTATCAGTCAATATTGTTTATCACAATGACATCTGCTGATCAATGCTAATTGTACAGTTCAAGCAGTAGCTCAGGAAGCTAAAAATTGACAGCCCATTTTTTTTCCAGAGGAGTTTCCTATAACTTGAACCACTTCATGAAAGACAGCTGTTCCACAGGGGTCTTGGGCATGGTTGTATCCCCTTGCTAAGTAAGGTGAAGTCTTCAAATTTCAATTCAAGGTGCAACATTAATGGTGTAGAATCCTAATTGGAGGAAGATTTACAAAACTACCAGATGTAAATATCAGATGTTGGCAAACATTGTTCAACTCACCCAAGTAAAGATACTCACAAATGTTCATCAAAGGTTTTTAAGGGCTCACCTCAGATAGGCAAAAAAAAATTTCTTCTGCCTGCATTTTAAAATTAAGTTTAATCCATTCCATTTTTTTGTAATAATGTCACCCAATCTACTAGTTGCTTTACTGATCAGACATTTGTTCTATTTTCTCTTTGAATTCTGTTGCGTTCAGCAGGATTCTAAATGTTCTGTGCACCCAGTCAGAGATGGATGGATGAGTGACAGAATGAAAGATGAAACAAAGGAAAGATTTCTGTTTGATTAGTGTTAGCTCCAAGAAAAGAGGTTCATAACTACGTATACATAGCTATAGAAAACACTTCCAAGTGCTAAATACATTCTTTAAACCAGGAGCTCTGGTGGTGCAGTAGTTAGAATAGAGTATTACAGACTAACTCTGCCCACAGTCTGCAGTCTGATCCTGTTAGAGTTTGAAGGTAACTCAGCTTTCTATCATTCTAAGTTTGGTAAAATGAGGACTCAGATTGTTGGTAGCAATATTCTGACCCTGTAAACCACTTAGAGAGGGTTGTAAACCACCATGGAGCAATATATAAGTCTAAACGTTTATTTTATTTTATTTATTTTATTTTATTATGAGATTTCTATGCCGCCCTATCTCCCGAAGGACTCAGGGTGGCTCACAACGATAAAAAATACAATACAATACAAATATTAAAAGACAATTAAACTGAAATCCCAATAACCAATTAAAATTAATAAAAATATCACTAAAACCTACCCCCTCCATCAGTCCATGTCGGCAAGCTGGAAAAGCCATGTTTTCAGGCCACAGTGGAAGGATTGAAGGTCAGGAGCCACCTGAAGCTCCAGGGGCAGCTGATTCCACAGGGTGGGTGCTCCCACTGAGAAGACCCTACCCCTAGGGGTCACCAGCTGACATTGTCTGGCCGACGGCACCTCAAGGAGGCCCTGTCTATGGGAATGCATGGGGCATTGGGAAGTCATTGCTGGCAGCAGGATTTCCCGCAAATACCCTGGTCCTAAGCCATGTAGGGCTTTATAGGTCAATACCAGCACCTTGAATATTTTTATTGCTGTTAGAGTTTTGATATGATGAATGCTATTGACTAATCTGAATCCCTGAGAAATCTGGCTTGTATGAATTACCAAGAACACTAGCTGGATTAGGCCCTTTGTCAGTATTTATTGTGGGAGATGCCAAAAACTTTAAACAGGACAGTGATTTGCCTGTTTCTCAAGGAGTTGTTGCTTAAATATTATCCATTCTCTAACCCAGGGCTGTCAAACTCAAGGCCCATGGGCTAGATCCAGCTCATGGGTGCTTAGAAGTGGCCTGTGGGGCCGCCCTGGAAATATTGAAGGACCAGCCCATGGTGCCTCTGCCAGCAAAAATGGAGCTTGGGAGAGCTGCACATGGCCGTCCCAGGCTCTGTTTTCAGCCTGCTGCCCTCTGCCAGCAAAAATGGAGTTCAGGAGGTCATGTGTTGGCCCCCAGCTCCATTTTCAGTGACAGAGGGAGGCAGGAGGCCGTTGCGGCCAAAACCATGGGCCCCCCAGCTCAGTTTTTGCTGGCAGAGGAAAGCAGAAGGCTGTCCCAGCCGAAATTGGAGCTTGGGAGTCAGTTTTCACTTGGCAGAGTGCTCAGGCCACCACAGATGCCCACAACATAAGTGACATCAATATGGACATGTCCACCCTGGCCACTCACTCTAGCCCCCAATGTCAAAAGCAACCCTGATGAACCCTCAATGAAATCGAGTTTGACACCCCTGCTCTAAACTTTGGGCAATTATAATAAGCTATTGAAGAAGCAGATTATCTGATCCACTGCAATCAGGATTCAAACCTGCACTTGAGACATAAAACCATATTGGTTGCTCTCATTAATGACCTCAGTTGGGACTTAGATGGGCTGGTGCAGGGCTGTCAAATTCCCAGCCTGTTGGCTGGATGCATCAGGTGCTGGCCATGCCCATGCCCAGTTTAGCAAAGGGAAAAAAAGTCCCGATACATCACGTGATGCCACCATGACGATGTGAGTTTGACACCCCTGGGCTAGTGCATCTCCACTGACCTTCCAGGATTGCCCTTCAGAAAAATTGACTATGGAACCTTTTTGAACTGCCTATAAAAGCTGGGGATTGGAGAGAGCATTTTATGCGAGTTCTGATCCTTCCAGAATGGGTGGTTCTATTTAGTTTGTATGTGGGAGAGAAGAGACTGGACCTTTGGATAGTCCAGTAAGAAATGCTCCAGGACATGACTCCCCTATACTCTATCTCATTCAATGTTTACATAAAATTGTTGGTCATTTAATGGTTTGAGTTATACTTATCCATCCCAGAGTAAATACAATACAAATGCTGAAACATTTGAGAGTTTCACTTGAAAATTAAGAAATGACTCCATACACAGGTAGATGTTTAGCTGTTCTCTAAAAGAATGAAGTGTCTTCAGCTACTGGTCCATTAGAAAAGGCCCATGATGTAGCAACTTGTTATCGCTTGATGATGATCCCACCTTGTTATATAGGTGGGATCATCATCAAGCGATCCCTAGTAGATATTGTATAGCAGTGTGGTCAGTACTGGGTATCAATTATCCAGGTTCAAAGGCCTTTGTATGTACTCAAAATTAAGTCCTGGCATTCTATCCAATCCAGAGCCCATAAAGCAGGAGTAACATCTTCCTGTGATTCAAGTCCATAATACTACCCTGGTTCCAATATTCTATATCAGCTATAATCTCCACATCTTCTTAAAGACCAGTCCCTCCCCTCTGCCCATAGAACATGTTATAGTCAGGGGGTTACCAATGTATGTACTACCCTCTACCCAAAAATGATTTTAAAAATGCACAAGGTCACTTTGTAATGATTTTAATGAGATTTCCAATCTAGTTTGGGTTTGTCTCCAAGTACTAAGTAATATGATTCATGGCCTTCATAAATCAAGAAAGATTAATTTATTTTCTTCAGAGTTTTCATGAAAACTCATCTCATCCAGGTAGCAACATAAGATTCATTAACATTTTAGATGCTAGAAAAAAAATCATAGAAATCTGGTTGATATAATATCTTTGTTCATGGAACTCTTAGGATATTAGGAGGTTTTTTTAAAATAATAGTTGCATCTTCTTCCTGGTTTTCACACATCTAATATTGTCTTTTGATATTCTGAGCTGATTGATCTGGTTGTGCTGCAGCTTTGTTATAGCCTAAACTTCTGGCATAATTTATCTTTTTTATATATAATGAGGGGAATACAGGTTTTTCCAATTCATAAAGCCACTAAATACAGCCATTATTGATAGAAAGCACTAGGCCTTTGTCAGGGGCAAAAATCATTTTTTTTTTGGAAGGGGAAGATTTTTTTTCTCTAATGACTGTTTGTTTGCAAATCATTATATAAACTTAATTCTAACGATAGTCTCTGATGCTAATCCTGCATTGGAACAGGCCCAACTGCTGCAAAATTTTGTGTTAAATGTCATAAAGAAGCTCTTTTGAATATTTTCCTTAATACAGGTAAGTTGTGAACTTACTAGCACAATTTGGACTAGGATTTCCATTGCTAACTGACCTGGTTGTTGAATGAACCGTGTTCAATTTTAGCGCTGTTTTGCTGTGTTTGTTAAGCAAATCACCGTGAACATTAAGCGAATCATGCTGAGAACCAAGAAATATTAACACAAGCTACCCAGTTAGCATTTCTTTATACATTGATTATGCAATTTGAATTAGTTTTCCTTTACACTAAAATCTATTTTACACTTTGAACATTTTTCACAAGAGAAGGAGGAGAAAAAGGTGGAAAATAGAAGAGAGGCAAGGAACTCTTCCTGCAGAATCACCATGCTGCCACATGCTTAATCTTTTTCTTGCTCCTACATGAGATTATGCTACCTTAAAATGACTGTAATTCAGCAAAATCTATGTTACATTTTCCATCTAGTGCATCCTTTTAAATATTAGGTATAAGCTTTTCAAATAGGTTGACACACAGTTGCTTTCTTTTGAGAATTTTGTTATTAGCCCTGGATTAAAGAAAGTAAGGTTAATGATGGGCTTTTTTTTCTTAGGCTTGCATGTCATAAGTTTATCTTACTTTAAATTAAACTGGAAACACCTAGTTGAAAATCAAAGGGCATATTTAATGGTATTAAGCATCTGAGGAACTTAATGCCTCTATTTTTACTTTTAACAATTTCCTCATTACATTCCTGGACACATCTGCTCAAGCTCATGTCAGGTTTCATGAGCCATCCTTGGTCTCAGAAGATTTTAAATTATGGTAATATCTGGAGTTGACCAAAGCAGAGGAGGAGGAGACTCAAAGCTTTCAAGACTCCTGAAGATTATCTCAGTGCTGGACATCCAAATCCAGTGCCACTGACCCTTTATTTAATAACATATTGACCACAAAGGCTATAGAGAGCTAAGGATTTACTCTGTGTCCCTTCTTTGTTTACTGTTCTACCAACTTCTTGCCTGAGAGATTTAATCTGAGTCATTTCCTTCTATCTTTCTGCCAGGCATAGAACACTTGAAATTTATCTCTGATAGGATCTAATTAGTCAGTCAATGCATTTTCTATAAATAAAACCATCTCCTTTACCATTATAGAATTCTTAAGTTCATATTCCTAATGTCATAAATGCATGCATATCCACACACAAAACATGTACATATAGCTGCCAACACTTGTAACATCTTCTGGAGATGCTAACATTGTAATGTGATTTGGAATTGAAACATGTGGAAAGGATCAACATGCACTTTTTATTTATTTTATTTTATTTATTTTGTCAAGCAATTATAAGATAACAGGTATAAGTATAAACATAGTTATGAATACATGAAATGGATACATATAAGAAAAATAAAAAGAAACAATAGGACAGGGATGGTAGGCACGTTGGTGCGCTTATGCACGCCCTCTATAGACCTCTTAGGAAAGGGGTGAGGTCAATAGTAGACAGTCTAAGGTTAAAGTTTTTGGGGTTTGGGGAAGAAACCACAGAGTCAGGTAGAGTATTCCAGACATTGACCCCTCTGTTGCTGAAGTCGTATTTCCTGCAATCAAGTTTGGTGCGGTTTACCTTGAGTTTGTATCTATTGTGTGCTCTTGTATTGTTATGGTTGAAACTGAAGTATTCATTGACAGGACATTGCAATATATAATTTTATATACTATACTTAGATCAGACCGAAGGCGGCGTAGTTCTAGTTTTTCTAGGTCTAGAATTTCAAGTCTGGTGGCATAAGGTATTCTGCAACGAGTAGAGGAGCGGAGAACTCTTCTTGTGAAATATTTCTGGACTTTCTCAACTGTATTAATATCAGATATGTAATGCGGGTTCAAGACTGATGAGCTGTATTCAAGTATTGGTCTAGCAAATGTTTTGTATGTTCTAGTTAGTAGTGTGATATTACCAGAGAAAAAGCTACGTAGGATTAGTTAACAACTCTTAATGCCTTTTTGGCTATGTAGTTACAGTGGGCTCTTTTCTGAAACCAAATTTCTAAATATGGAGAGAACCTGCTCTGTCCTTTAGAACTGAATCACTAGTGACCAGAAGAAATGGGAGATACTGCCTTGCTCTGTTCTGCTACTGTTGGGAATGGGGCTTTAATTAGTAAAATTTGTTTGTGAATATTCAGATAAAAATTAGGGCTGGTCTTCCTTTGTATCCATAAAGACAAACAACAGGACATCAACATCGGAGATTCCCTAAAGAATTATTTTTAAGAAGAAAAAAGTATAATTGAAATATTGATATTTGAAGAGGGAAAATAACCTATACAATAAATAAATAATAAAAAAAACAGTCTGAAGCTGCTCAGACTGGCTTTGACAGAGGCTATCTAATGCTGTCCCTTTTGTGCGTCACAAAAAGGGACAATTAGAATATCAGTTTGGAGGCATTTAGTGGATACTGCTAAGAGGTTACACCAAAGCAAGCAGCTTGCAAGAGACAAGCCTGAAAGACAATGCAAAAATTAGATTTGGCTCCTGCTTTTGTGGGGACAAAATTGTAGCCTGTTGAAATTGTTTATTTCCTGGCTGAGCCAGAACACTTTCTTTCTTGGAAGCCTAAAGAAAACTCAGTATACAAATTTGAGATGGAAACTGTCAAGGTATCCCAATTAGCTCTTGCAGCATTTCACTTCTTTTTAAGCATTTTTCTTTGTTTTGGAAGAGACATAAAAGACAAAAACAATTAATTTTGTCACTGTTCCTTGTTCTTGCTATAAGTATGTCAACATCACAATGGTGTTCATACATCACATGAATCATGACAAAACTCTGTTATTCCTGCTTGACTCCTGCAGTTAAAAAAAAGCCGCTAAATGAATTGTGGAAATGCTTGTTCTGGTTTGTTTAGCAAGGCATGCAAATTGTGAATGGTGGCTTCTTCCTAGTCTATCATCAGAACTGTTAACCAGAAGTGAAGCATGATTATCAACTCTGACTTTCTGACTGTAAGTGGGAATTCCCCTTCCGAGGCAAAACATTGTAATATATAACCATCTTCACATACTTACTTGAATGCAAGCAGGCTTAAAACATTGGTTGGTTGGTTTTGTTTACTTATGCCACTTCAGTCTGAATGGTTTATAGTTCCAACATAAATAATTTTATATTTTTATAATGTTTTTTTTAATTTTTATACATGATTGACTTTGTATATTTAGTCACTGTAACAAACTGACACTGATTTATGACTGTTTTTCACACTTATGACCATTGCAGCATCCCCATGGTTACATAATGTTCTGACCTAAGCCTTGTTCAAATCAAACAAACACAAAGCATGTATAAAAGCAAACCTTTTTAATGCGGCACTGTCAATTCTGTGCATTCACAGCCAAGAGTTATTCAAAACTAAGCATCCCAGATAAGAGCAAGCCCTTTCAAGGTTGCAAAAGGCTGCCAAGAACAAAAGATTAGTTGCAGACAAATATCCAAAGCCAGAAGTTTCAAAAAACAAACTGGAGTAAGCAATGCTTCAACGAGGATTCTGAATAGAAAGAATTTCTTTGCTTCCTGCAAAGAAGCTAACCCTGAAGGCTGGCTTTTATCCCTTATGGGAGGGGCCATCACCAGCCTTACTCCCAAGTTGCCCATGTGCTTCAGCTGCTCTTTCCTTTGAGCAGCCCTGCACGCACGCACACTGAGCACAGGCTCCCCAGGGTCCTCTTCGTCACTGCTGCCAGACCCCCACGACCTCTGAAGCAGCACCCCACTCTCTGATAGTCCTGGCCCCATCCCTGCATCACACGCAGGCCCCTCATCTGAGTCCTCGCTTTCAGAGACCTCTGCCATCCATGATTACTGCCGGTGAACCACAACACGTAATCAAAAGTCATATGATTGGCAACTGATTCATATTTATGACCATTGCAGCGTCCCAGGGTCATGTGATTACCTTTTGTGACCTTCTGACAAGCAAAGTCAATGGGGAAGCCAGGTTCACTTAACAATTCTGAATAGCCAGCTATACAATCCCAGCTTGTTTGTTTAAGAGAGAGATGAAATTCAACATTCTTGGTGTGGGAAACAATGGTACAGTGTCATGGTCACAGCCTGAAGAAAGCTCCTTATTTAATGCTCAGCATCTCTGCTTTAGGAGTGTAAGGTAGTAGAGAATAAGAAAAACTAAAGTCTCCAAAATGTGTTGCCTGTATTGTGATAAGCTGGGGTAAGACAGTTTCCAGTGTACCAATAAAGGAGAATATTTGTAGTTGAAATGAGGAGTCCTTGTTGTTCTCTGAGCTTGGTTGTTTTCTTTCAGACATTTGATTACCCAAACCAGGTAACAATATCATGCTCCAGAGCAATACAGTGTAGTGATGTTATCTAGTTTGGGTATGAAATATCTGCAAGAAAACAACCATGCTCAGAGAGCAACAAGGACCCATCAGTTTCTAGTGTGTGTAGAGTTTCTAGTTGGTGTGCCTTCAGCGTTGTTACCCGACAACTGCCTGAATAAGTGTCTGCAGTTTTCTTGGCCAGATTTTTCAGTAGTGGTTTGTCATTGCCTATTTCCTAGGGCTGAGACAGAGCAACTGGCCCAAGGTAACCCACTGGCTTTCTGCCTAAGGCAGGACTAGAATTCATACCCTCTGAGTTTCTAGCTTGGTGCCTTACCCACTACACCAAACAATCTACAAGATTTCTAATACTCATCCTTTATTTCTCCCTGTATATGTTGCTGTTACTGTTGAGAGTGAATAGTATAAAAGGTAAATATACAACCTGAAGAGAATAATATTGTAGATAAACATACAATCACCCTTGTGGTGAGATGGGCTGCAAATAAATTTAATAAATAAATCAAAATGAAATACAGAAGCAAGCTAAGTATATAAAGGTTTGTGGTAAATATAACCATGGAGTGGATAGCAACCACATCCTTATAGAGAAATACATCTCTATAAGTGTCGGGTGGAATGTGTTCCAATGGCAATTCTGATTTTTCAAAATCTAATATGAGAACTGATAGTATACAATAGAGCAGTGGACTTTTAGAAGAGATTGTCTGCTATTTTGTTTTATGGCACTCCCTAAGCCCTTGACAAGTGACTAAATCAGATACTGTTGAAAAGCAAAGGTTCTTCTTTCTCTTCCCTCACTTTTCAAATCCCACAACTTGCTTTTAAAGAGGATAAAAAGAAAAGTAATAGGATGAATATGAACTCTGACCTACTTATTACATTCAGTGGGCTCTCTTGGTGATTGGAGCACTGTGTATATATATTTATGAGCATGGCCTGAATGGGGAAAAACTTATTTTCTTACAAGGCTCCATTTGCCTGCAACAAAAGCCTGTTCTTAGAAGTTAGAGCTGTAAACAGCCCTGCTTATCTTTTTTCCATATGAAGATGAAGATGTCCATATGTGTCTGTTGATGACCAACATTTATCCATTCTTCTAATATCATGGGAGCTACACCTGGTGACTCATGACAAGCCCTATCAGTCTTCTTGTTCAGAGGAAAGGCAATCTGAAGCTATTTCCCAATATATAGTGAATCATTCTGTAAGTCTCCATTGGTGCTGCTACACTGAAGTTAGAAGAAGCCACTTATCTAGCAAGGGTATCTTGGCTGCAGGATGACCTTTCCATTTGTCAGGCCACAGACAAAATATTTTTAGTAACTTCCATGCCAAAACAGAAATGCCTCGGGAGTTCTTTCTTCTTTAGAGAATCAAGAGGCAAAAGCTGTAACTCTGTAAAAGATTCAGCTGCCATATGAAAAACTGCCCCATTAGCTCTGTTGGTCTATATTACCTAGAAATCGTATGGAAGTCATATGGAAACTGGACAGATTGAACATATCTAGGTGTAAGCTTTTCAAAAACTCCATTATGAGGTTGCTATGGAGCCCTCTTTTCCCTTCTCTGTCCTTGTACTTTGTAGCGTCACACTCCGATCGCCCTGTGCGCTCCCATAGGAGGGGCCTCCTTGGGATTCCGTCAGTTAGACATTGTCAGCTGGTGGTTCCCAGGGCTAGGGCCTTTTCTGTGGGAGCGCCCACCCTGTGGAATCAGCTCCCTGTGGATCTCTGGCCCCTGGTCTCCGCTCCTTTCGCCGAGACCTGAAGACCTGGCTATTTCATCAGGCCGGTCTGGATTGACCCGGGGGTGGGTAATTTTTATGGGTGGGTTATTTTAGTCATTTTATTTAAATTTTAATTAATTGTTCTTAGGCTTGTAGTTATTTAATTATTTTTTTATTGTAATCTGCTAGGTTTTTAAAATGTTCGCCCTGAGTCCTTAGGGAGAAGGGCAGCATACAAGTCTAAATTAATAATAATAATAATAATAATAATAATAATAATAATAATAATGCCTAAAATAATAATTCACAACTGCATTATTTCTGTGTTAAGAAACAGAACATGGATCAAAATAACCTAAGATCAAATCCCCAACCACTGCAAAGCACTATGGGTAATTGTGGAGCTTCATTCTTCCTCAGCCCAACATAGAAGATTACCTACTGAGCATCCACTAATGACCAGATATTTGTAAGAAATATAACTCTTTCCCTTCTCCACCGTTCAGTCAGAACTGAAGAAATTCCTTGGATGAGAAGTCTCCAAGAAAAAACAAACAATAACAAAAGAAAGTCCAGTTGTGTCTTGAAAAAAGCACATTTGGGATACCCAGCATTGCTTTTGTGGAAGTAAAAAGAGAAAGACACCCATGCATACTGCTTTAAGCTTCCAGAGAAAAAGGTGGATATAGATGCAAGAAATAATAAAGTACAGTTCAGACCAATCTTTCCCAAAACTGCTTCCTTCTAGATCGGTAAACACTCAGGTAAACTGCCCACTAGCTTCAAAATTCCACATGAGACTGTCCAAAACAAATCCAGAAAAGATACCTGATTACTGGAAAGGTAGCATCCCTTGCATCTCCACACAATCCAAAAAGGTTAGATTCGCACATGTGTGGAAAAATGTGGAAAAGAAAAAATAGTGTGAGGTTATAGAATCTTAGAAACCAGATGGGTGTATATTAGTACCCCATTTATCAGTAATGTGTTTAAGGTACAGATTTCTTGTTCTGGTTTCTGACTACCCTTTAACATAGAGAAATAATTGTTACACACTTCTCTTATACAGGAGGAACAATCCAGCTGTGTAGCATTTTTCAAACTACTATCTACTTTCCCTGGCTCTGAGAAATCCACTACAGATAATGATTGATCTTAAGCCTGCAATAGATAAAAATTTATAGGGAATGCCTTTGATGATCAAAAATATATCATCAGTTTCAACTACTTCCAGATCATTAAATAAATAAATAAATAAATAAATAAATAGGAAGAAGACCTGATGGGGTGATAATCCTAATTCATTTCTTTTGGTCCAGCAGCTAAATAGATTAACTCAATTGATGTGAAGAGTCTAATTTCCAAAGCCTAGAAGCTAGAAGAGTGCCATGTTGATTTGATATAAGGATCATTCATTCTACTTTATGTATTTTATTTGAATGTTGAAATGCTGTACTTACAGAGTATTATTTATTCAAAATTTGAGTGTAAAGCCATTTTAATAAACATTGTAAAAATCAGTAATATAAATAAAGTTAAAGACTCAAACACATCTCCCTATGATTATTTAGACATATTAAGAATTAAGTTTTCCCTTATTGACTTCATCCACAAAATACATAATTTTGAAATACCTCAAAAATATGACCAATTATTCATCTCCTTTCTAGACTAAAAAACCTCCAAAGACACAACCTTTCCTTATAAGGAAGCTGTCCTACCCTCTTGATCATCTTAGTCCTCTTTCTTTGAATCTTCACTAGCTCTCCTATAACCTTGCCTCATGATACTAACCTAGTCTTCTGCAAGATGGGCTTGCTTTCTATCAGCAGAATAATTTTTGATCTGCTTACGAAAGCTATAGTATTCTGCTTTGGAAAGGAATGGCTCAGAGAAATTTCTGAACAGGAATTGGGATCAAAGCAGGCATGTGATGAAGTAGACAGCATGCAGAATTTGCTCTGCTATAGAATCCACATAGGGCAGTGAAAGAATGCAGCATTGGTCCAATTTTGTAATGGATAGAAGGAATGACTTTGAGGAACAGGATGAAGACCTTATGCCAAAACCACAGCCAGATAAAGAAACTTGAGTCCAGAACAGAGCTATAATCTAAAGAAGTATTTCAAGCAAGACATTCTCTAGTTCTGTAGGGGCTACCCTGTAGGGGGCATGGTAGCACAGTGGTTAGTATGCAATAATGCAGACTGACTCTGCCTGTTATGTATACAGAGTTTGAATTGATTGGTTGTTCTTGTAAAGTGTTTAAAATGATTGGTTAAAAAGTACAGGAAAACCCTGCACTCTGATTGGCTGTCAGCCGAGGCAGCCGGCTATATATAGCTGCCTCGGCTAAGCCAAATCGGGTCTGTTCTGAGCTGAAGTCACTAATAAACTTAAGAGCTGAAGCACTCCGCGTCTGCCTCTTCATGCAAACTTAACACTGGCGAGAGGTGGGATTCCCTGAAGAAGAAGGCAACGCTGAACAGAAGAAGAGCGAGATGGCTGCGCTGAACACCCCCAGCCCCGTTCGATCTGATGGCAGAAGACTGGGAGTCGTATGCAGATCGCTTCCAAATGTATCTGGAGGAAACGATCTTGCCGCCATTTCCGAGCAGCGAAGAGGGCGGTCTTCCTTACGCACTGCGGTCCGCAGTTTTCAAGATGGCGAAGGCACTCGCAGGAGCAGCAGACGGAAAGGTAATGGCTTGGCCTGATTTGGAAAGGCTGTTAAGAGCCCATTACGCCACAAGTATCGCGGCCTCATTAAGAGACACGAGTTTTACCGCCATGATCAGGGGAAAACGAAAGCATAAACGACTTTGTGGCAAGTTTAAGAGACATTGGGGGTGCATGTGAATTCAACAGTTTAGAGGAGGCCATGCGCGATTGTTTCGTTTTGGGCCTTAAAGACAAGGTGCTACAGAGCAAGTTATTAATGTAAGATCACGCTGAAAGAAGCAATAGAAGAAGCCTCTTCAGCAGAAGCTACCAAGTCCTCAGCAGCAGCCATGAAGAAGATAAACAAGGCCACAAGCCATTCTGATGGGGAAAAGTCCACCACAAATCATTGTGAGGAACTAGATTCTGAGTCAGATTGCAGTGAGGTAGAGGAAGGAATTTACAGACTCAGAATGGAGCGGAAAAAGAAAGACCTGGGAAGAAAGAGGCAAGATTTCTACTGCAGAGGTTGTGGGGAAGCCACCCCCACTGAATGCAAGTTTCTAGACACCATTTGCATCCATTGTGAAAAAAGAGGACACCTAGCAAGAGTCTGCAAATCATCCAGAACTCCACCCAACAGAAGGAAGTTTGCTGCAAACAAAGACAAAGAATTCAAGCCAAACAACCTCAGTGAGAAAATGGGCGCAGTACAGAAGCAAATGGGAAGAATGAAACTCATCAAACAGTAACTATTGGTCATTCTTCCCCTTTAAAAAACAGAAAAGTGCATGTCAAGGTACTTATTGAAGGAAGGCCTTGCCAAATGGAAGTGGACTCAGGCTCATATCTATCTATGGTGTCATGGGACACTATTCAGAGACTATTACCAAATATTCAGAAGACTCACTTCAAGAAGCAAGCATTGACTCTTAAAGACTACCAGGGAACAAGATTCCAGTAGTTGGAACAAGAGAATTCAACGTGAAGTTCAAGGGCCACACCAAGCATCTGACCATCGTCTGGGGCTTGAATGGTTCAACCCGCTGGGCATCAAGGTGACTGGCATCAATCACATGAGCAACACTGAGTGGGAAGAGGCCTTGAAGTCTGAATTTCCAGAGGTCTTCAGCGACGGATTAGGCAAGTACTTGGGGACCCCTATCACCTTTAACCTAGATCCCAAGGTACAACCAATTCGTTTAAAACCCAGAAGGGTGCCATTTGCCTTAAAGGAAAAAAATGATGCACAATTAGATAAACTAATAGCCCAAGGGGTTTTAGAACCCACTGACCACTCCATGTGGGAGACACCCATAGTCACACCAGTCAAGGCTGATGGTTCTGTGAGAATCTGGAGACTACAAGGGACATTGAACCATGCGCTACAACAGAGCATATCCAGTTCCAGTAGTGCATCATTTATTACATTCTCTTGGCGGGGGCACAGTTTTCGCCAAATTGGACCTGGCCCAGGCATATCAACAGTTAACAGTTGATGATGCCACTGCAGAAGCCCAAACCATTGTAACCCATAGAGGTGCTTTCAAATGCAAAAGGTTGCAATTTGGAGTAAGCGTGGCACCTTCCAAAGCCTTATGGAAAGGATGCTACAAGGGTTGCCAGGGTGGTGCCCTATTTTGATGACATTTTAATCTCTGCTGAAAATGACACTCAGTTACACGAGAGACTCAGAGAAGTCTTAACCAGATTCAAAAAGGGGGTTAAAAGTCAAGGAAGAAAAATGCACACTTAGAACAGATAAAGTGGAATTCTTGGGTTACATGATTGATAAACATGGCATCCACCCCACAGAGGCCAAAGTTCAGGCAATCAAAGAAGCCCCCAGGCCAAAATGCAAAACAGATTTGCAAGATTCTTGGGACTCATTAACTTCTATCATATGTTTCTACCTCAGAAGGCAACCATTGCAGAACCACTACATAGATTACTGGACAAAAAGTCTGCACGGGTCTGGGGCAGAAAGGAACAAGCTGAATTTAACAATATTAAGAGACAAATCACGTCTGACTCTGTACTAATACAGTTCTCTGAGAATTTGCCTGTTGTACTGACTTGTGATACATCCCCTTTTGGAGTGGGGGGGTGTTGAGTCACATGCTTCCCAGTGGGAGGGAAGCCCCTATTGCATTTTACTCTCGCACTTTGACTAAAGCAGAGAGAATTACAGCCAACTGGACAAGGAAGCTTTGGCAATTGTAGCAGCTGTCAAGAAATTCCATGAGTATCTATATGGGAGAACATTTACTATTGTTACAGATCACAAACCTCTTTTAGGCATGCGGGGAGACAAACCAACACCCACGATCCTGTCACCAAGAATGCTGAGATGGACCGAATTTCTTGCTGCTTATTCATACAAACTGATCCACAGACCTGGTAAAGACATTGGGCATGCAGATGCATTGAGTCGCTGCCCACTTCCTTCACACATTGAGGACCCTGTTCCTGAGACTCACACCTTTTTTCTAGAAACTGTTGCCAAGCTTCCAGTACATGCTGCTGAAATTGCCAGAGAGACTGCCAAAGACACTTTATTGGCTCCTGTTATAGGCTGGATTAAGAAAGGTTGGCCATTTCAAGATCTACCTCAACTTGCCCAACCTTTTAAATCCAGGCAAACTGAATTATCTGTATTAAGAGGATGTATTTTGTGGGGTAACAGGGTGGTTATTCCTGCAAAACTACAGAAAGAGGTTTTGGAAATGTTACATGAGGGTCATCCGGGAATTGTCAGAATGAAGGGATTGGCCAGGAGTTCTGTATGGTGGCCAGGTATTGACAAAATGGTTGAAAACTGGTTGCATCCTGTCCCAACTGTCAGGTAGTCAGGCCTGCCCCACCTCTCACCCCAAACAGGAATGGGAATGTCCTAGGGGCCCATGGTCCAGGATTCACATTGATTTTGCTGGCCCTACCAGAGGGCACATCCTTACTATAGTAGATGCATATTCCAAATGGCTAGAGGTTATCCCTATGGCATCCACACAACTGAAGCTGTCATCAAACAGCTTAAAAACTTTTTGTAACTCATGGGTTACCTGATGTGCTTGTTTCTGACAATGGTCCTCAGTTTACATCCAACCTTTTTGAATCATATTTAGCACAGCAGGGTATCAGACATGCCCTTACAGCCCCTGGGCATCCTTCGGCTAACGGCCGGGCTGAACGTATGGTACGATTTACCAAGGAAAAACTTCAGCAATTGGGTCCAGGGGACATCACTGAGAAAGTTGAAAACTACTCAGTGTCCAGCATATCACTCCCAACCTCTCAACTAACTTAACACCAGATGAATTGTTGATGGGTAGGAAACTCAGGTCTCCCTTGACGCCTTCATCCCACTTACGCACCCAACGCACCACTAGATTCCACTAGCAAAATTTGCACATTCACTGTGGGTGATTCTGTTTATGCTAAGAACCTTATGGGTGAACCATTATGGATTCCTGCTGAGATAACCCAAATCACAGGCCCTAGTTCTTACAGGGTACAAACGGAGGATGTTGTCCTCTGGAGCAGGCACATTGATTTTTTAACAATTTTACCTCAGGAGCATTTTTTACCTCTATGACAGTAGATTATATTCATTTTAAACATGTTGACCACTCTATTCCATTTTAGCGGACAGGGTGAGAATGAATAATCAGACTCACTCTATTCCATTGTTAGCAAAGAAGAACCTATCTCAAAACTTAATCTCAACATATCCATTTTTCAAAATAAATTCATATATCCATGTACTTACAAATAACAATATATTTGCCCATCATATTAAAAATAAAGTTCATCCATATCTATCCTTTTGTCTTCACATTGTTAATACTCTTTTATCATTTACAGAATTCATCCGTCACATTTCCCTCTCCATTCTCTAAATCTAACCGTACCAATGTTAACACTAGAATGCCCCCTTTTACTACTTTGAAAGTGACACCTCAGTGGTTAATATAGTAGCATAATCATAATCATTCTCTTTAAAACGAAAGATAGAGAAAAAGAAAAGGAGAAAAGCTCCCTTACAATATATCTCTAATCGGTCGGGTTCTGCAACACATATCCCCCTAAGATTAATTTATAGTTCCAAAATAATAATAAAATAGCTAATCTTGGTTATTGACAAATCTCATTTTTAGGTATTTTCTAAGATCATTTCAATTAATTCAATTCATCTAATCATCATTTAGCTTTCTTTTGTGAATAAATGAAAAATGTGACCTTTTACCAGTAAAATTGTCAGTAACCCCTATTGTTTTACACTTTTATAATTACAATATATTCTTATTACCATTTCTTCATGCAGAACCCCCTTTTAAATCGTTAACCATTGTCTCTATGCAAACAAGTTCCTTTCTTTATTATGTAATTCCGTGTCTCTCTATCTTTTGTTCTTGTTTCTTGTTCCTTCTCCTCTTTTTATCCCGCTATCCCCCTCTCTATCCAGTTTAAATCCCTCTCTCTCTTTACCTTTCTGCTCTCTATCCTTCTGGACCTTTCTATCATGCCTAGTTTCATAAATGTTCCCCTTTTTAATTATCTTCTTAAGTTTCATTTTTTGACCATCCTCCCTTTCCCTTTTATTTGTATTAATCTTTGTGTTAATTGTCTTCTTAAAATGGCTTTCGCTTGTGCTGGCTCCTTCTCCTCCCTATTATCCTGCTCTCCCCTTCTCTATCCAGTTTGAATCCCTCTCTCTCTCTTTACCTTTCTGTTCCTTTCCTTCTGAACCTTTCTAACATGCTTAATTTCATAAATGTTCCCCTTTTTAGATACTTTCTTAGGTTCCGTTTTTTAGCCACCCTTCCTTTCCCTTTTATTTGCATTAATCTTTGTATTAATTGTCTTTTTAAGATGGCTTTCTCTTGTGCTGGCTCCACCCTTTCCAAGGCTCCTTCTTTATTCAGCATTTGAATGCCCATATTTTCTGCAACATGCCAAGTTAGTTCAGTCACTTCCTGTAACAGTTCTTTCATACTTTTAAACTCCATTTTTAATTCTTTGGATGACCACCAAAATTTTAATTTTCCTTATTTCTTCTTCTTCTTTAAATTTTCTATGATCCTAACCCAGGTCCAGAGTCTATATCAGTATCACCAATTAGTCCGCAATCCGTCTTTGTGTATTCAGGCTTTCACTTTCTATAAGTCTTGTGTCTCTTTAAAATGTAACAACTCCAATCCACAAAGGAACAAGATAGTTTCTTACTTCTTTAGCTTCCAATTTTTCTCCACAAAGTGGCACTTTCTGCACAGAGTCTTAACCCTTTCCTTTTATTTTAATATTCAAAGTTTTCCGAGCCCCAAACTTAAGTTCTTACGCTGGCTTCTTCCTTTCGGTTCAAGCCCCTTATAGCTGTCAAAAATATTTTACTTATTTTTCTTCACTTGGAACTGCGCCGCTTCTGTTTCTCTTTTTAAAACTCATCTTTATCTTAATCCGGGTGCCTTGATCTTACCATCCGATACTCCGGTTCCTCTGCTGTCGACTTCTCTCTTTCCTCCTGCACCAATCTTAATCCCGTTGAAACCTTCTCTTCGAGGTGGCCATTTTGACCACCACTTCTTGACATCTTCGGAGGGAAAAGACCAGACCCAAAAGGGGAGATGCGGCTCCCCTCACTCTGGCTGGCAGATTTCCCTTTCTCCGCCGCCCCTACAAGGCAGCTTCAGCCCCGAACCTTGCAGGATTGGGGCTCTCCGATGCAAGAGCCAGGCTGCGGTCGTGGATGATCACAAACCGCCGCCTGTTCTCGAGAAGGCTCAACCCGGAAGTCCTGGAGCAGGCACATTGATCAGTTGAGGTCCAGACTACCTCAGGAGCATCGCTTTTGCTCCTCTCTGGTTCCCATACCTACTGCCTCTTCTAGGGGGGAAGGGGAGGATCATGAGGATAATCAGCAAGCAAGAATCAACCCGATGTGTAACAAGCTAACACGACAGGAACCATCCCAAAACCTGTCACAGTGCCAACAACCATTTTTACAAATGGAAGATTGCACGTCACTACCTGATTTAGGTGCTGACATTGGGTTGGAGATGGATTGGGAGGAGAGACCAGGTAGTAGTAACCAAACAGGTTCTACCACTGATAGAAGTCCAAGTAAGGAAATGTCAACAGACACATTTCCTCCCTCACAAGGTGAGAACCTTAAAACATTTGAACCACGTAGGTCTCAACGTACACATAAGAGCCCCACCTATTTAAAAGAATACATTAGATGGGGTTTGAGTATGGACTGAACCTAGTGGGGAGGGGTGTTATGTATGCAGAGTTTGAATTGATTGGTTGTTCTTGTAAAGTGTTTAAAATGATTGGTTAAAAAGTACGGGAAAACCCTGCACTCTGATTGGCTGTCAGCCAAGGCAGCCAGCTATATATAGCTGTCTCGGCTAAGCCAAATCGGGTCTGTTCTGAGCTGAAGTCACTAATAAACTTAAGAGGTGAAGCACTCCGCATCTGCCTCTTCATGCAAACTTAACACTGCCCACAGCCAGGAGTTTCATCCTAACCGGCTCAAGGTTTCCTCAACTTTTCATCCTTCTGAGGTCAGTAAAATGGAGACCCAGATCGTTGGGGGCAATATACTGCTTCTGTAAACCACTTAGAGAATACTGTAAAGTACTTTGGAGTGATATATAGGTCTAAGTGCTATTGCTATTGCTAGTTCTCACAAAGATAAATAAAAGGAGGAAGGTGAAAAGAGCATTCTGACTTGCAAGAGGCTATTAAAATTTGTTTGTCAGCTTGGAAGCAATTTTTCTTTGTGGCTTCTGGGCTGCCACATTCAGTGCCTGGGAATTTGGGAGGGGGACTTCAAGGAGCAGTGGAAAATTAGCCACAACAACATTCCTTCCTCAGAGAGTCAAGGACATGATACTCTGCATCTGGAGGGGAGTGGCTAAGAATAGTCTCCAATTGGAATGAAGTAATGATTGGACCATATGATGAACTACTGGGTGCAGGGGTTGGATATTTGATTCTCTTTGGGCTAAGGAAAACTTGGAAATCTCAGATTCCGGTTTTCCTCAGATGTGTCAATATGACATCTCTAATGAAATGGATTTTTGAGAAGATGACAGTCTCGGAGTCTTTTAATTTGGAGGTTTTTTACTTGGAACACTGACACTGTTAATAAAAATAGGCTAAGCCTGGATGACTTTGGTATCCTAGTCTTGTCTACCTTGAATGGCTGAAACTTCCCCATCTCTAGCTGCACTCTCAGCTGATAATCACCCTCAGCTGATAATCAGCCACAACTATCTAGAATTAAACATGTGAGCTGCAGAAAATAATATCATGCATTCCCCCCCAACACAGCTAAGTACAGGAAGGTAATCCTTTCATAATAGTAGAAAGTGCGTAAGAGCCGGATTTGAAAGAACTAATATAATTATCCAGAACACTTATCTATTATCCAAAGACAGTGTCACTCTTTTAATAATTTTCCTCATATGGTATTTCCCTGTTCACTGTTGGCAGTTCATTGATATCATGATCTGGATTCAGTACTTCTCTTTCATTTAAATCTGTGCCTTCTAAGAGATGCATGTTGTCATAACAATTACACATCTATAGTCTAGTGTTTTTCAACTCCAGCAATTCCAAGATGTGTGGACTTCAACTTGCAGAAGTTTGAGTTGCAGTCCATACATCTTAAAGTCACAAACATTGCTACAGATGTCTCAAAGGTGCTTTTCCAAAAGGCAACTGGACTGATATTTTTTCCCCTTGAGGAAGGAGCACAAAACGTTTTGTTTCTCATCCAAGAAACTGCATCAGTTCTCATCCAAGTTCATCCAGTGATGGAGTTTCTTGGATGAGAAATGAAATGTTTTATGCTTCTTCCTCAAGGAGAAAAAAAAACCTAGTCCAGTTGCCTTTTGAAAGAGCATCTTTGAGACAACTGTGACCAGAATGACTGAGAATCTCCACAGACATTGCTATGGATGATTAAAGATTAGGGGAAAAGCTGAACAGTTGCTGCAATGATTCCCTTGATGTGGTCTCCTTCCCTGAAGTACTGAACTTCTGCTCTTGATTGTAAGAGATGGTTAACATAAAATTGGCATGTGGCCAGTTTTGTCTGGAGTAAAGGGCATAATAAATGCCAGAAGCATATGATTATGGTTTACTTCTCTCCTAATTAGATATGATCAGCTTTCTGTTAATTAAATTCTACTGTGGCTTGATTGCTAAAGGCATAAAGCTGTCAGGACTTAAGTAAATTTTCCGACTCATGGTTTCCCCGCCCCTATCCTCTTTACCATGCATTGTTGCAAAACACATTCTGTGGATTGGATTAAAATTCTTTTCTTTTAGAATTTCATGCCTCCCATGAATAAGATAATCTTATAGTTGAAATACATATTTTTTCAACTGGGAGTGATGACGTAGGAGAACTCAGGGACTCTCTCTTGCTCACAAGCATTTTATTGATTATAATGTTTGTAGACTTGCTGATGGAATCATGGGGCTTGAAGGCATTTAAGACAGGGGTGTCAAACTCAAAGCCCCAGGGCTCAGATCTGGCCCATGGGGTGCTTAGATCTGGCCAGTAGGTCCGCCCTGGAAACAATGAAGGACCGGCCCATGGTGCCTCTGCCAGCAAAAAGGGAGCTCAGGAGGGCCCAGCACAGCCCTCCTGGGCTCCATTTTGGGCCACAACAGCCTCCTGCAATTTTCTGTCAGCAAAAATGGAGCTTGGGGAGGCCCTGGCAGAGGCTACAGGAGGCTGTTGTGGCTGAAAATGAAGCCTGGGAGGGCCAGCATGGCTGAAATTGGGTCCAAATGATGAGTAACATTGAGCTGGCCATGCTCCCCCCCTCGGCCATACACACAACCTGGCTCCCTGAGGTCAAACACAATCCTGAGGCAACTCTCAATGAAATTGAGTTAACACCCTGATCTAAGAAGATCATGATGTCCTACACCCTGTACACTGCATGATTGACATCAGAATATCTGATGGAGAATTATCCAGCATCTGTTTGAAAACCTCCTGTGAAGGGAAGAAATCAATCCAGGCAGTAATCTAGCACACTTCCCTGGAGCCACGTGTTCCTAGTCATTATGAGGAGAGAACAGGAAAGAGGGATTTCAAACAAACATAATAAGTAATTCCTAGTTCTAGCCATTATTACCATCAAACTTCACCTAGGATGAATTACTCTGATTGTTAGATATTAGCATACTTATCTCCTATTGGATGAATCGAGAACGGGAAAAACAGCCTCCACCGGTCGGAGCCGTGGCTAGCTCGGCTATATAAAGAGCTGCCGCGGCTGCAGTTCATGCCTTTTTCCTGTAGAGAGTAAAATAGAGTTGAATGAGCTGGAGCCTCTTGTCGTCTGTACCCAAGATCCAACACTGGCGATGAAGGTGGAATTCTGAGACAAGACCAGCAAGCACATGGCAGATTAGTTTATGGCAACTATTTGGAAATAGTGGTCGGAGCCAATATGCTGCCTGCACAATTCGACCCCACAACAGAAGATTGGGAATCGTATGTCAACCAATTCCACATGTTCCTAGAAGGAAGCGACCTTCTGAACATTTCTGAACAAAGGAAGAGAGAGGTCTTCCTCACATACTGCGGCCATGCAGTGTTCAAGATGGCAAAGGCACCATCCGCGCCAAACAATGTGAAGACGATGGCCTGGCCGGACTTAGAGAGAATCCTGAGAACACACTACACTCCCCCAGCATCCTGTCTAGTTAAAAAGCATGAATTCTATTGCCGAAACCAAAGGGAAGGAGAGAGTATCAGTGATTTTGTTGCAAACCTTCGGGACATCGCAAGAGCTTGCGAGTTCCTTAATGTGGATGAAGTGATGAGAGATTGAAGGGACTCCAAGATTTAACACTGCAGAGTTGCCTACTAACTAAGCAAAAATAACTCTCAAAGAGGCCATTGAAGAAGCATCGGCCATGGAAGCATCCCAGAAATCAGCAGCCGCCATGCAGAAAATGAATAAGACGCCCCAGGAACCGCTGAAAGAAACTGCCACCACCCACTATGAGGACATCAAGTCCAAGTCAGAGACCGATGAAAATGATGAGGAAGTGAACCAACTTCGTTTGGAAAGGAATCCGAAAAACAAGGAGCAGAATAAAAAGAATTCTGGTGCTCAGGGTGAGAAGGAAACCATCCACGATCAGAATGCCATTTACGCGACACCATTTGTCAACATTGTGACCAACAGGGGCATATAGCAAGAGCTTGCCGAGCAGCACAACCCAGCAACAGAAGGCAAAGACAAAGCACATTCCCTCAGAACAGAACAGCCCAGCCTGGAGGGCGTCGAAGCCAGTTCAGCCAGAACAGAAAAAGAGATGAACTGGCCAGTGACAGAGGCGAGACACACCAAACTGTGACAATAGGCCATTCTAGCATGGCCCACGTGAAGAAAGTCCACATTCAAGTAACCATAAATAGCAGACCATGCAAAATGGAAGTAGATTCTGGGTCATACCTATCGATGGTCTCCTGGGACACTATTAAAAAACTGAGCCCAGAAATAACCAAGAATCAACTAACAAAACAAAGACTGACATTAAAAGATTATCAAGGCAATAAGATTCTGGTGATAGGTATTGGAAAATTTAAAGTGGCATCCAAAGAGTATTCCAGATACCTACCACTAACCATTGTAGACCGGGACCGACCAAGCCCACTTGGACTAGAATGGTTCAAACCACTAGGCATTGATTTCACCGGATTACACAGCATTACTGAGAGTAAGTGGGAAGACAGCCTAATTGAAGAATTCCAGGACATGTTTGATGGACAATTAGGCAAGTACTCGGGTTCCCCTATATACTTTATTTAGATCCAGCCATAGCACCCATTAGGTTAAAGGCAAGGTGGGTTCCCTTCACACTGAAACCGAAGATAGACGAACAACTAGATAAGCTCATCACACAAGGGATTTTAGAGCCCACCGACCACGCCAAATGGGAAATGCCCTGGTAAAGCCAGATGGCTCAGTATGCATCTGTGCTGACTATAAGGCCACTCTGAATTGCGCCCTCCAACAAAGCACGTACACCATCCCCGTGGTACAACACTTACTACATTATTTGGGGCACAGAAGGGTTTTTGCGAAACTTGATTTCACACAAGCCTACCAACAATTACCAATTGATGCCATCATGGCAGAAGCCCAAACAATCGTGACACAGAGGGGCATTTAAATGCAAGCAGTTACAATTCGGGGTCAGCGTGGCCCCAAGGTTGTTCCAGATTCTAATGGGTTAGATGGGGTAGTGCCCTATTTTGAAGATATCCTTATTTTGGCTAAAAACAAAGAACAACTGTGAGACTGACTAAAGGAAGTATTAACCTGATTCAAAAATGTAGGACTAAAAGTGAAAAAGGAAAAATGCCAACTAGCAGTGGATAAAGTAGAATTTCTGGGTTTTCTGATAGACCAGAAAGGGATCCACCCCACAGAAAGTAAAATTAAAGCAATTAAAGAAGCCCCCAGGCCCCAAAACAAAACAGACCTACAAGCCTTCTTAGGACTGATTAACTTTTACAATATATTTCTAAAGCAGAAGGTGACAGTTGCGGAACCTTTACACAGGCTGCTTGACAAAAAGGCAGCCTGGGCCTGGGGGCAAAAGGAAGAGGCTGCCTTCTGAGACATCAAGAATATAATAACATCAGACCAAGTACTAATGCAATACAGTGAGATGTTACCCTTAATTCTAACGTGCGACACATCACCAGTTGGAATTAGCATCATCATCAGCCATAGACTACCAAATGGCAAAGAATCGCCCATAGCATTCTATTCAAAAACTCTGTCTAAACCAGAACAAAATTACAGTCAATTGGATAAAGAAGCCTTAGCAGCAGTCACCGGAATCAAGCGAGTCCATGAATATGTCTATGGCAGGAAATTCACCCTGGTGGATCGCAAATGGCTACTGGGAATCGTTGTGGGACACAAAGCCACCCCAAACATCTTGTCACCCAGAATGACGCATTGGACTGAATTCCTGGCTGCATATGACTATGACCTAATGTATCGGCCTGGAAAAAACATCGACTACACCGATGCCCTCAGTAAATATCCCCTACCTGACCAAGATGCGGACTCAGCCCCTGCCACCTCTACCCTGCTGATAGAGACACTTGAACAAGCACCAGTGATGGCTGCAGACATCGCAAGCGTAAGTGCAAAAGATAAACTATTAGCACGAATTTTGAACTGGGTGGGGAGGGGATGTCTGGAAAGTGAAACAGCCGAAGAGACTAAACCTTTCTGGATTAGACAAACAGAACTATCTATATTGAAGGGCTGCATGTTGTGGGGAGATAGGGTAGTAATTCCGGAAGAACTAAGGGAACAAATACTAGAAATGTTACATGTGGGGCACATAGGAATAGTTAAAATGAAGTCACTAATGAGAAGTTATGTATGATAGACAGGGATGGACAGGGAAATAGGGACCTAGGTGGCAACATGAAAAACCTGCCAAGAATTGAGACCGGCTCCCCCAGCCGTTTCCAACCATGAATGGGAAAAGCTGTGTGGCCCGTGGTCAAGAATACATATTGATTTTGCTGGGCTGGTAAAAGGGCATACATTTTTGGTAGTGGTGGATGCATACTCAAAATGTCTGGAGATCAGCATTATGCACTCTACCACTACTGAGGCAGTAATAAAAACCCTTAGAAGATTATTCACCACTCACGGGTTGCTGGATGGAATAGCATCTGACAATAGGCCACAATTTACAGCCACTTAGTTTGAAAGTTTCTTAGCACAGAATGGAATAAGACATACTTTATCAGCACCGGGGCACTTGTCGATGAATGGCCAAATGGAACAAATGGTACGATCAATGAAAGAGACACTAAACAGACTAGAGCCAGGGGACACACAAGCTAAAATAGACAAATTAGACAAATTAGACAAATAGAGCTTTGGTGGCTCAGGCTGTAAATGCCTGCTCTTAAGATCCAGCTGTCTACAACTACTGTAGGCTCGAATCCCACCAGGCTCAAGGTTGACTCAGCCTTCCATCCTCTCGGGGTAGGTAAATTGAGGACCCAAGATTGTTGGGGGCAATTAGCTGACCTTGTAAAAATGCCGCTTAGTAATAAGCAGGCATATACAATGGAATGAAGGCTATTGCTGAGCACATTGGATTGTGCTCCAAAATTGTAAGCCCCTGAGTCTTGGAGAAGGCTGCATATAAATGTAATTAAAAAAAAAATTGTTAAGCACACAGCACATAAAACCTAGCAATGACCAATAAGAGGCGCTGAATTGTTGATGGGCAGGAAACTTAGACCTCAATTAGATAGGTTGCACCCCACTACAATTCAAATACCCTGTAAATTCATCCAGCGGCTGCGGATGTTCCAGAAAGGTGACAATGTCTATGCTAAAACCTTACAGGGGACCCCTATGGATACCATAAGGGTTACAGGGCCCGATCTTATAGAGTAGAAACTACTGATGGGCATAGCTGGAGGAGACACATAGACCAGCTTAGGGCACGACAAATAAGGAGACACAGAGATAGGAATACCACAAACAAACAGAGAGGAAAGGGGAGACCTTTCCCAAAACACCAACAGAGAAGGAGAGGAAGACCCCTTGCAGCAACAACAACAAATAGAGCGGGCCCTGACAACTAACGAGGACCAACTCAACAATTAACATTAGCCCCGGTCGAGGAATGCAAGCACAGACCTGAAGTCCAGCGACGGGGCAGCAGAGCAGAAGAATGCCAAGGAACAAGGGTGGCCTCTAGCGGGAAGAAAATGGCTGCCCTAGTCGGAAGGTTCCAGGAGATTCCAATGAGGAAGGCAGGAGAGACGATAGATCCAACTGAACAGTTTGAAGACTGACCACACACTGAGCTGCACAGGTCCAGTCGCACTCACCGAAGCCCCACCTATTTGCGCGACTACATAAAATAGTGGGGGGACAGGATTGGTTGGGACATGACCAGTAGGGAGGGGTGTTAGATATTAGCATACTTACCTCCTGTTGGATGAATTGCAAGAGCGGGAAAAACGAAACAGCCTCCACCGGCTACGGAGCCGCGGCTAGCTCAGCTGTATAAAGAGCTGCCGCTGCTGCAGTTCGTGCCTTTTTCCTGTAGAGAATAAAATAGAGTTGAATGAGCTGGAGCCTCTTGTTGTCTGTACCCAAGATCCAACACTGATGAATATCTATTACTGATTGATTGATAATAATCCCTCTATAATCTGTTGCCCAGATAAATTGGGAAAAGAATCTGAAGAATGTTAACTAGCAGTCATGCTAGCTGCAAAGTCAGAAATTCTCAGCCCTCAAACATCTGGAAAAGGTCAAGTTGAGAAATACTGTTTTAAAAGATACCAGTTGAGAAAGAAACTGAATGGAAGTTGTGAGGTATATTCTTGAAACTGTTAAATCCTAGATTTAAATAAATGGGAAGGTCCAGGATTATGCCAGGTTAAGTTACTTTAAACAATCTGTTCATCAATGATTAATTCTATTTCATTGAAACTATTAAAGAAATAATTAATCTATTACACAAAACATGATACCACATAAACACATATAAAACATAATTCATGGGTATTTTCTTTTATTGTTTGCTCCCTGGCGCATCTATTACTTTAAAGCATTCATCAATGAATAGGAGCAGTTAGGATTAATTGCCAACTATAGACACAATAAAAAGAATATTCCTATAGCAAGCAAACTAGATTTGATAAAATAATACCTTACACTCCAGCCCATCATTTTAATTTTTAGATAATGCAGTGCTAATCCCAGTGATGGACTGTTTTAGTGACACATTTAAAATCTCTCTCTGTGTCTCTCCCCCTCCCTCCCTATATCCATTCCTCTCCTTCAGATCTGTTTAGTTTGCAGTTTGAAAAGTTTAAATTGAAAGCTGGGGAGAAGAGCCTTTGATCTGTATCACCTCTAAATATAAACAACATTATGGTTCAAAGTGAAACCTACCATTCTATATAAATAATATTCCATACAATAATTCACATCATTTTATAAAACTCAAGAGAAAATAGACTATTATCTGAAAGTGTCAACTTTGATCTACATCATTTCCTTATTACAAATTTTCTTGTGCCTAAACTTTATGCTTAGATGTAAATGCCTTATTTTTCTCTTGCAAAAGCTGAGGACTCACCCTCCCACCCCCCGCTTTTTCTCTCTCTATGAGGAGAGTTTATAATGCTAATCTCTTTTGATCTCTGCTACTTCACATAGAATATTAGTTTATGTCTTAAAATAACAAGATGAAGCTCCCACGGAGATTGTCAAAACAGCTCCAAACATTAGAGTAATGGCATTGTTTCATAACTATTATGGCTAAATTCTGCCCTAATATGCATTTTATGTAGACAGAAATATAGCAGCATGAGTATATCTAATGAGTTAATTCCCAGATTTAGAAACACATGGATGGGTGTAGACATAAAGGAGAGAGATATGTTGTCTTTGAAGTGGAAATAATACATTTCAGGGTTGGCTGCAGCATGCACCATAATATATAAGCTCTGGTGAATTCCATAGTTTGAACACATTTAGATATATCTGAATAAATTCAGAAATTACTTCAAATGAGAATAAATGCAGAAAACCACTGGTTGTTATAACCAAAACCATCTAAAGGCATTCTAAAATCCTTTTCCATCTGCCGTGGGAATATTGGTATATGTGGTATTCCATCCAAGCTGAAATTTTGTCCTTCTCACAAGAACCTAAAACAGTGAACATCATATGTGCTCTCTCTCTTTTCCCTTTATTGCCCTCTATTTTTAATTCTCCTAATATCCCTTTGAAACAGATAAATCTGGAATGATGTTATCATTACAATTGCTATTATGCTTTGAGCATGACTTGGTGGAAAGACAACATGGAAATTAAATAAATACATACATGATAAAACCAAAGCCATCCAGTACAGAGTTGTTGTTCCTCTAGTTATTGAACCCAGGTCTCTTCATCCAAGCCTGATTCTAATCACCAAACAGTATGGTATGCCATAGTACAGCGGTGTCAAACTCAATTTAATTGAGGGCCGCATCAGGGTTGTGTTTGACCTTGGGGGGCCAGGGTGGGTGTGGCCAGCTCAAGATCACTTGTGTTGGGGGCACCTATGGCGGCCTGTGTGCTCTGCTAGTGAAAACTGGCTCCCAAGCTCCATTTTCTGCTGCAATGGCCTCCTGCAACCCTCATTGGCAGAGGCACCAAGGGCCGATCCTTTGCTGTTTCCAGGGCAGGCCTATGGACCAGATCTAAGCACCTCGTGGGCTGGATCTGGTCCCCTCAACCATAGTAGTTGATAGATATCTGAAAAGCCTGTAATGAAACCAGGCTGTAGGAGAACAGCAGGCAGAGCTGGAGGGAGGAGTTATATAAGTCATAAGTTTTGCATTGCCACAAGAGATCCAAGTCCAGCTCCCTGTGAATTCCATTGACCTTTATCTAGCACTAATTTAGTACTGACTGTCCATTGACCAGATTCTTGTGTGTGGAATTGAATAAAACTTCTATGCTGCAACTTTATGGATGGTCCTGATTTTTTGTGGCTGACATAGGTGTTTAGTCTACAAAAGGTAGCCTTGGCAGACTATTGTTTGAAATAAAGTAGTTCCTACCTCACATTTCTCTTCTCCAAGTCTGCTTTTCAGATGCCAGGGGAGTGGGGGGAAGAGATCAAGACTTTTGTTACCTTCAATAATAGACAAATATATTTATTTAACTAGGCACTAAAATGCGTTTGAAATCTCTCAAAACAGACCTATATATCCTTTTTTAACTCTGCTGTAAAACTGTCTCTTGAATCCAGTATGGAGTCCTCCTTCAATTATTTGTCCAGAAGTTCCCTTTCGCACTAACAATACATGCAGGTGTATTATGGTATTCAGTATAGACATATGATGGTATTTTATTTTCTCCTTTTTGTAGAATCAGAATTAGAAAGTTGGTTGGGGTCATACTGGTCATTGAGTTCAGCCACCAGAACTTCAGGGCAGAAATTCAAAATAAAGGGCTCGTGACAAATGCCTGTCTATGCATGCTTGGCCTGAACATCTCCAGTGCAGGAAACCTATAACCAACTCTTGAGAATTTATGCCGCTATAGAAAAACTTGATTCAGAAGTGATTTCTCTACCATTCTTCTGTAATCTGTTTTTCTGTACCTCAAACCTGCTTACTCCATGTTGGGACACTGAGATGAAAGACAACTGATCTTGATGTTCTTCTTTATGATACCCTTTCATATACTCAAAAGGTTTGGGGTACACTTGCTATGTAATTCAGAACTGCTGGGGTTTAGGTCTGTTTGTCTGAATTGTGAGCAGGAGCTCTTGAGTTTAATTTCTAATGTAGTTTTCCTCAGTCAAATTCCCATATTGCCATTGGAGTCATAGTCACAACATCAATGGAGGCCAAATGTCTATGGAGATTCTCAGTCATCTACATCATGGTTGCCTCAAAGGTGCTTTTCAAGAGGCAACTGGACTTTCTACTTTTTCTTTAAAGATGTTTCACTTCTCATCCAAAAGTTTCTTCAGCTCTGATTGGATGGTGGGAATGGCCTTTGAAAGAGGGTCAAAGAGGCCATCTACGTCAAAACAGTCCCCTTGTAACAGAGGGGAGAGATATGGCATCATCTATCTCCACTCTACAACACAGTCATTTCAGTAGTTTCAAGAAGGCTCCACAGCCATCTGCACTACTCAGGTGACCTGAAGACAGATATAAACCTCCAAGTGGCCTCAACAACTCTCTAAAAGAATGCAAATGACCAGCAAATATCTGCAAGGACTATAAATTCTTCCATTCCCCACCACCATCCAGTCAGAGCTTGAAGAAGCTTCTTGGATGAAAAGTGAAATGTCTTCAAAGTACAACAAGAAAGTCAAGTTGGCTTTTTAAATGCACCTTTGAGATAAATGTGTATACTGTGTATATATGTACAATGAAAATCAAGTATTATTATTGTTGTTGATGTTGTTGTTGGAGGGTATTCGGCAGGGAAAGCCTGCATAAAGTAGTTTTCAACAAACCACCCTTTTAGTTTTACCTCTTAACTAGTATTTGCAATGTGAAGTGTTTATAATCCTAGTCTACTTTATTTATTTATTATTTATTATTATTTATTATTTGGACTTGTATGCCGCCCCATCTCCGAAGACTCGGGGCGGCTCACAACTAAAACAGCAACAATTATAAATAATTAAAAAAAGGATTAAACCAATGACAAGCCCAATAATAGTTAAAATTTAAAATAATTTAAGAACCCTCCCCCCCACCAGGGAGGGGTCACAGCCCAGATTGGTCAAACAACCAGGTCTTCAGATCATGGCGGAAGGTGCAAAGGTCAGGGGCCAGGCGGAGCCCCAGGGGTAGTTGGTTCCAGAGGTCAGGGGCCGTGACAGAATAGGCTCGTCGTCGGGGGACCGCCAGCCGACATTGACTTGCCAACAGGACCCCGAGGAGTCCTTGCCTGTGAGCTCGCACAGGGCGGTTGGCATTTGATATCGGTAGGAGTCGCTCCCTTAAGTATTGAGGACCCATGTCGTGTAGGACTTTGTATGTTAAAATCAAAACCTTGAACCTCACCCGGAGTGCAATCGTCAACCAATGCAGGCTGCGCAGGAGGGGGGTAATATGGGAGAATCGGGAAACTCCCATCACCACCCGCGCGGCCGCATTCTACACCAGCTGCAATCTCCGGATGGTGTGCAAGGGCAGTCCTAAATAGAGAGCATTGCAGTAGTTGAGTCTGGAGGTGACAAGGGCATGAGTGACTGTACGCAGGGCATCTCGGTCCAGAAATGGGCAAAGTTGACGAACTAGGCGGAGCTGGGCAAAGGCCCCCCTGGCGATGGCCCCCACCTGCTCCTCCAACTGGAGCCGTACATCCAGGAGGACCCCCAGATTCTGTGCCCTATCCACAGGGGGCAACACCTCTCCCCCTATCGCCAAAGGTGGATATTCCTGACTGGGCCAAGATGCCGGTATGCACAGCCACTCAGTCTTGGCCGGGTTGAGTCAAAGCATGTTCCCGTTCATCCAAATCCGCACCACATCCAGACAACGGGTCATCAGGGAGAGGGCATCACTGATCTGGTTTGGGGTGGAGATGTACAGCTGGGTGTCATCTGCGTACTGATGGTATCTCACCCCAAAACCACGGATGATCTCACCCAGCAGCTTCATGTAGATGTTAAATAAGAGAGGGAGGACCGACCCCGAGGGACCCCAGGAAGCGCCCTCGGGGTTGACCTCTGCCCCCCTACCAGCACCAATTGTGACCGCCCTGAGAGGTAGGAGGTGAACCATCGAAGAACAGTGCCCCCCACTCCCAACCCCTCAAGGCGTGCAAAAGGATACCATGGTTGATGGTATCGAAAAGCCTGAGAGGTCTAATAGGACCAGGACAGAGGAAAAACCCTGTCCTGTGCCCTCCAGAGATCATCCATCAGTGCGACCAATGCCGTCTCCGCTGAAACCCGGTGAATCCTGATTGGTGCGGATCCAGGTAGTCCACTTCATCCAGGAAGAGTGGAAACTGCCGAGCCACCACACTCTCAACAACCTTGCCAAAAGCGAAGGTTGGAGACTGGATGAAATTGTCTAACACGGTCGGGTCCAGGGCAGGCTTCTTCAAGAGGGGCCTCACCACCCCTCCTTCAAGGCGGAGGAAAAACACCCTCCCTCAGTGAAGTGTTGACAACTGCCCAGAGCAACCACAGGTGGCCTCCCTGGAGGCATACGCCAACCAGGAAGGACACGGGTCCAACAAACATGTGGTGGAGTTCAGGCGCCACATAGTCCTGTCCACTTCATCCTTGGAAACAGGATCGAACTCAACCCAGATCACATTAGCCAGACTGCTTGCACCCCATTCCTCAGACCGCTGCAAATCAGAGGACAATCTGCTCCAAATCCGGGCAATCTTGTCCGACAGATATTGACCAAATTTAGATGTCAACTTTAGATGTCGGCATGTCCAAGACCCAAAGAGCAAGGGCCATGAATGTTCAAATGAAAACATTATAATCCACTAAAATGCAGCTAGTTATTTCTGGATTAAGGGATGTTAATGTATAAGGGAATAAATCAGAGACTGACTTCCTTCTAGTCCTGTAACCTGCATTGCTAAAGGTGTTGTCAAGAAGAACAAACTTAATTTCATGGAAATGGAAGAACTGTTCCAAAAATATGGAATGCATTCTGAATTTTTGTGCACATAAATGTGGGCTGCCTAATGTATCAAGGCTGCCAAGTGCTTTAACAAATTTCTTTTGTTGCTTTGTCATAAATGCCATATCTAGGTACCAAGGTTGAAAATACAAGAACTGTAGCTGCTAGAGTTTTGTGTATTTAAAGATGTTGCATACAGTACTGTGGGTAGTTGCCTGCTGTTATTTTACCTTCTGATATATAGGGGACATTCTCATTGCTTCCTTCCTTGCCCCTCCCCCTTGTGCAGGTTGTATCTGGTGTGCTAATAAGCAAATACGTAAAGGAAGCTCACCTTAATGAAGTTATATGAGAGAGCAAAACAGTATAACAACATGATGGTAAGAGGCAGCAGAAGGCTGTTTCTTGTGAGGTATTCTATCACCCCAATCCCCTTTATAAAGGTACATGTTTTATAATCCCAAAATCTCATGTGAACCTCCAAATGTCATGTGAGCCTCCAAAGGATCACTTCTCAAAGTGGCCACCAAATATAATTTTTCATATAATGGAACAGTCAAGTTATGAAGCCCTTGAGTAATCACATTAATCATCTTTAATGCCATTATGTTTGCATTTCAGTTGAACTAAAGAAAATACCTGTTCTTTAGTTCAACTGGAAGAACTAATAATTTTATAGTCCCAAATCTAAAGAGATTAAATAAGACTATTAAATTACATGAAAAATATATTGATGGCCACTTTGAAAGTCCTAACTGCAACCATTGCTTTTGGAGGCTCACATGAGATTTTGGACTATAAGACTTATCCTGTGTTTGTCATCATTGGAAAATCAGCTCTCCACACATCACACATACTGGAGTTGTGATCCTTCAAAATCAAAGAATTGGAAGGGGCTGCTTAAATCATTGTCTCCATCAGATTAGAGCCTGAAAGCAACTGTCCCTGAGAGATAGCAGTCTAGGCTTTGCTTGAACCCAAGCAATGATGGGAGAATTCATGACTTCTCTGAACAATTAGTCCCACTTTGTGTTCTGGCTATTTAAAGATTCAACTGGAATCTGCTTTTCTATAATGAAATCATGATTCCATGACCTATATAATGTGGAACATACTTTGGTGAGTCATGGACATAGGGACAGTGTGCTAGCTCACTGTCTTCCTTCTATAGAGGAAATTATTGTGCTATGGAGAATCTGTTCCATTTATAGAATTTTATTTCAGAGCTGGTCTACCATTAGGTACAATGATAGTAGCCTCAGGAGAGTAATGTTACAAAGATGACCATTAAGTTAGGGCCAATAAGTACCACATGACCTGTCTTCTGCTGTCTAAGCTAACTTCTGTCTTCAGGTGCAAAACAGAATGACCCATTACCAGAGCCAGTGCATGACAAAAATGAAACATGGTACAAATTTTAAAAGAAAAGACAATAGTGGTTCTTGGGAAGCAGAAAAATTACTGCTAAAATACCTAGAGGTAATAGTTGCATTTGTCCATTCTGGAAGATTTGGGGTGTCAAAAATTCTTCATATGGCAAACTGATTAGAAGAAAAATAAAGAAGGACTGTGTTTGAGCTACATCTGTATTAGGCACCAGTGTTAGCTGGACTGATATGATAATGCACTAATATGATAATACAGGTAGTGACTAATGTCAGATTATAGAGCAGAGTTCTCCCAAAGCATATTAGAAAGAAGCAGCCTGCAAATTCTCAATTTTGAAAAAATAATCCTGATATTAAAGTCAGGATTGTTTCCTATTTATTTATTTATTTATTTATTTATTTATTTATTTATTGACTTATATGCGCCCCTCTCCAAAAAGGACTGGAGGCTGGCTCACAATAAAAATACAACAATAAATAAATTAATTAAAAATATATTAAACAAGTTAAGCCAATGAAAATTAAAACCCATAGTTAAAATAGGACCAACCCCAGAGAATCAGCACAGCCCAGATTGTAAAAGAGCCAAGTCTTCAAATGCGTGGCGGAAGGTGCGAAGATCGGGGGCCCAGAAACTCCAGCGGAAGATTCCACAGAGTGGGAGCCACAAGTAGGCCCTCCCGGGTCACCGCCAAGCGACATTGAGTGCGAATGGCACAGGGAGACCCGTCTGTGAGCCCATACAGGGGCGGTTAGTGATGTTGGGAGGAGCCGTTCTCGTAAATAACCTGGACCCATGCCATGCTGGACTTTGAATGTTAATACCAGAACCTTGAATCTCACCGGAGGGCAACGGAAGCCAATGCAGGTCACGCAGGAGGGGTGTAACATGGGAGTATCGGAGCTCCCATCACTACCCAGCGTGGCCGCATTCTGCACCAGCTGAAGCCTCCGAGTGGCTAAGGGCAGTCCTAGGTAGAGAGCGTTACAGTAGTGAGTCAGGAAATAACGGCGCCTGGTGACTGTCTTGAGGCATCTCGGTCCAGGAATGGGTAACTGGCTGAACCAGCGGATCTGGGCAAAGCCCCCTGGCCACGGCCCCCACCTGCTCCTCCAATTTGAGCCGTGAGTCCAGGAGGACCCCAGGTTCCGTGCCCTGTCCACGGGGGGCAACACCTCCTCCCCATGACCAAAGATGGAACATCCAAACTGGACGAGATGTGGGTATGCACAGCCACTCTGTCTTGGCTGGATTGAGTGAAGCATGTTCCTGTCCATCCAGATCCGTGCTCTCCAGACAGCGGGACATCACGGAGAGCATCACTGATGTGGCCTGGGGTGGAGATGTATAACTGCGTATCATCAGCATACTGATGATAACTCACCCCAAAGCCACGGATGATCTCACCCAGCGGCTTCATATAAATGTTGAACAGGAGGGGGCCGAGCCTGGGGCACCCCACAAGTGAGATACCTTGGAGTGGACCTCTGCCCCCTGCCAACACTGTTTGAATGTCGAGAGGAAGGAGGAGAACCACTGTAAAACAGTGCCTCCCACTCCAACCCCGAGGCGCTGCAACAGGATACCATGGTGGATGGTATCGAAAGCAGCTGAGATCTAACAGGACCAGGACAGAGGAAAACCCCTGTCCGAGCCTAGAGATCATCAATCAGCGCGACCAATGCTGTCTCGTGCTGTACCGGGCGGAAGCCCGATTGGTAGATCCAGGTAGTCCGCTTCCTCCAGGAAAAGTGGCAATTGCTGGGCCACCACACTCTCAACAACCTTAGCTAAAAGCGAAGGTTGGAACAGATTGTTGTTCAGCGGCTGGGTCAGGGCAGGCTTCTTCAGAAGGGCCTCACCACGCCTCTTTCAAGCGGCAGGGAACAGCCCCTCCCTTGAGCGTTGACCACTGCCGGAGCCAGCCGCGCGTGACCTCCTGGAGGCATAAACCAACCAGGAAGGGCGCGGGTCCAATAAACATGTGGTGGAGCTCAGCGCCGCATAATCCTGTCCACTTCATCCTCAGAAACAGGATCGAACTCAGTCCAGATAACATTGGCCAAACCACTCATCCCCATCCTCAGGCCACTGCAAGTCGAGGCAACCCTTCCGGATCTGGCGATTTTATCCTGCAGATACTGGCCAAATTCCTCAGCTCTGCCCGCCAAAGTCCCACCCCAGCTGGAGGAGGGCGGCGACCCCAAACAGGAGGCCAGGTGGTTATCTGCGGATGCTATGGAGAGAGAAATAAGATCTTCTTGCCCTCACATACCATAAAAGTCCTAATGGGCTCTTAGCTGGGCTCGGTCAGATCCAGAGCGGGTGGCCCTCCACCTGCTCTAGTCCCCTCCTGCAATGCTTCATCTCCCGGAGCCCTGGTATACCAGGGGCTGACTGGGATCTGCGCCAGTAAGGGGGCATGGGACAACCCTGTCGAGGCCCACAGCCGACTGTTGCCAGGTAGCCACAAGGACCTCGGCAGGGCTGTGGGTAGGGATGCAGGAAAAACCCCAGCTCTGCCTGGAACCTCTCAGGTCCATCAGGCGCCTGGGGCGGAACCATCTAAGTGGCTCCTCATCCCAGCGGTGTGGGGCAGCTTGATGGAAGACCCCATGAGGAGATAGTGGTCTGACCATGAAGCGGGGTGGGTAACTATGCCACCCCAGACCACTCGCCACTGCTCGAGACAAAAACCAGGTCGAGCATGTTACCTCCCTCATGAGTCGGGCCATCAATTATCTGGGTCAGGCCCATGGCCTCCATGGAGGCCATGAACTCCTGGGCCAAACCCGACACCAGTCCCAGGTTGAAGTCACCCAGAACTATAAGCTCTGGAAACTCCACTGCCACCCCCGAGACGGCATCAAGAAGCAATTTATGAAAGTTACTTGGTTCCCTTGCCTGATAGACAAAGAAGAGACAAATTTTATATTAAAAATTTAAGATGTTGATTTAGAATAAGTTGACATGGTCTAGTTTGCATGAACCTTTCTCCTAATTTTCAGACCCCTGCAGTTGGAATAGGCCAGTTCTGAATGAGAGATCTGTGTTGACTTTGATTGTGTAATGTAGAAGAGTAACATTGAAGGCAAAATTAGGCATGGTCTCCATCTCAAATTATTCTTTTTTATGTTTGATGACCAAGAGTCTGTAAGTCTCAGAGTTTCAGAACATTGATGATGCTTCATTTGATACTGCACTACAGACCTGTTGATGGTCAAGGGCTTAATGATTAGGTGGGACTGCATTGCCAACTTCTCTGTTTAAGGTGAGGAAGCTTTGTTAATGCTGAGAAAATGTTTTGCTAAGCATTTACAAACTTGGAAGCTTAATGATGTGTAGAATTCAGAATAAGAGGGTTGGAAAGGACCTTGGAGATCTTCTAGTCCAGGGGTCTTCAAACTTGACAGCTTTAAGACTTGTGGACTTCAACTCCCAGATTTCTTCCTCCAGTCATGTTAGCTCAGGAATTCTGGGAGTTGAAGGCCACAGGTCTTAAAGCTGTCAAGTTTGAAGACCCTTGTTCTAGTCCAATCCCATGCTCAAGCAGGACACTCTATATTGTTTCAGACAAATGGTTGTCCAGTCTCTTCTTAAAAACCTCCAGTGTTGGAGCACCCACAACTTCTGAAGGGAAGTTGTTCCACTGTCCATTAATTGTTCTAACTGTCAGGAAATTTCTCCTTAGTTCTAGGTTGGTTCTCTCTTAGGTTAGTTTCCATCCATTGCTTCTTGTCCTGCCTTCAGGTGCTTTGGATAATAGCTTGACCCCCTCTACTTTGTGGCAGCCATGTAGAAATTTTGGATTGTTTTGCTCTTCACATTTTGTTCCATTTTGGACACTGCTTTGGGTTTTGACACCTTGCTAACAACAGCTTTGTGTTCTAGAATAGAGACAATATGTGGCAGACAGCAACCTAATGTATGAAGACTTGTGCAATTCACAGTTCTATGGATTGTAAAGTGCATAGAAAGCATTGATGAGTTGGGAGGCATCAAACATCAAAGGTTTACTCTTCAAATTCTGGTGGGCTGCAGAAGAAGGGGAAATGACCCAATCATCTACTAGATAGTTCCCAAAGGGAGCTATGGGAACCATCAGTTCCTGTATTTTCCAAAAAGTTAAATAGTGCCAGATTCAGTTAGAAGTTCAGACTATTGACCTAGAAGAGGTCCTTTAAAAGTCAAGAGATGTTCTTAGTAAATGTAGGTAGCTCTGGGTAATGATCTGACTCAACAGAAGCATTGTTCTTTAAAAAAAGACAAAATAAAGCAAGAACATCTGTTGTGAACTAGGACTTTTAGATTCCATTTCATTGTGCTAGTTAAATAAGCTGAAAAATATGTACACTTTTTGGAAATTCTCAAATCCATGGTTCCATGGAGAAAGGTTTTTCCACGGACTGGAGGGAGCATGATTTTGCATGCTGCCTGCATCCCATGGATGAAGCTTTGCTTGTTTGTGCGGCCCAATTATTGTCATGTCATGGACCAGTGGTGGTCCATGGACCAGGGATTGGGCTCCCCTGCTCTCATCAGTATTTTGTATTCTGCATCAACAGCAGATGTTGCTGTCAGCATTCCAAGTAACGCACCCAAAGGAAGCAGAACTCCAAGGCAGGTAGACTCCTCAAGAAACAGTTTATTGGATACTTCATATTGGCAGAACTGGTGAAAACTGACTCTGAAGGTTCCCATGGTTTTCACCTAATTTAAAAGTAAAAGTTCCCCCTTTCCCCAAGTTATCAGTCACATTGTCCAATCAAGGGCTGGCTGGTTGCTGGTTAGTTCCTCCTCCACTCTGTTAGAATTTGCAGCAGAAATTCAAATCCAGAAAGCACACATAGATGACTGATTCAGCAGGATTCGTTAACTTCTTTATATACATAATAACATATGAAATAAAGTTTACAATACCAATAGTAGATTCTCCCAGCGTGGTAAAGTTACAATCAAAACACAAGTAGCAGCTTCAGAGCTTGGAACAGAGAGGTTTCAGTTTAGAGCTGAGAGCACAGACCAGAGCCACACCTAGGCTACTTCTAGTTTCACTTTCCAATTCAGCTCCCATTGGCTGGTCTGTTGCAATACCTATCCATTGGCTGACTTTGGTACTAAGCTCTGTTCAGTTCATGAATAAACTCTGACACTCTCCCCAGCCACCTATCCCCAGCCACCTATTGGAATGTCCTTGGTTCTCACAGGAAAACATTTTGTTTTGACCACGAAACCCCAGCTATTTATTTTCCCCTCCCTGTCCCTTCTTCTTCCTTGTAACCCTGAAGCCTCCAAGATGGCCTCAGCCAGGCTCACTTCAGGGTTGACAGTTGCTTTCTCTCAAAACTTACAACTTATAACTTGAGTGTACAATGTGCTTTACACTCACTAAACTTGATAATAGCAAGTTACTTTTTTCATTGCCCAATTGTAAACTATAATGATTCAAAGAAGTTACTTAGCATGAGGAATTAGAAAAGCTTTATTTGACATAGGCTTCTTTCCTCTCTTCTAACCTAAAAGATTAGAAATTCTTTTTGATATGCCAGAGTTTTTAAATGGCAAGAAAATAAATGAAAACACCAGACAGTGGCTCATGGCAAGGTGATATAAAATGTCTTTATGACCTTCCTTTCAAGTTTTAAAATGAGAATTGAGGAAGACTGATGTCTTGATGGATAATTGGCACTTAACTTCTCCCTAACTTGAAATATCTTCTAAAATGCAGGAAGAGATTTATAATAGTGTTATTGGAGGTATCATTCTAAACAATATCTTTTGGAGATTGTATCCCCATAAACAAAATAAGTACTATATAATTTTTTTTAAATCTCACCTTGGCACATCATCTTACTCAGAGATCTGGTTATTTGGGTTAAAAAATGAATTTGGTTGACCAGTAAAATCAAGAGTCTGCTCTTAGTAAACTCAAGACAGTTTTTTTAGATATTTCACAGAGATGCTGCATACATTCTGAACTTTCCCAAGTTCTTGACATTCCAGATGATTTGGATTTATTCCTGGTATGGAGCCAATACCGTTCTTTAATGTCTATTTTTAATTATGAATGAAAATTTGTGTGTACAGGTAAATCTGAACTTATGATCACAATGGAGCCCAACATTTCTGTTGCTAAAGGAGACATTTGTTAAGTGAATTTCGTCCCATTTTATGACCTTTCTTGCTACAGTTGTTAAGAGAACCACTGCAGTTGTTAAGTTAGTAACATGGTTGTTAAGTGAATCTGGCTTCCCCACTGACTTTGACAATGTGATCACATGATCCCAGGACTCTACAACCATCATAAATATGAACTAGTTGCCAAGCATCCAAATTTTGATGACATGACCATGGAAATGCTGCAGTGCTGTATGTGTGAAAAATGGTCATAAGTCACTTTCTTCATTGCTGTTGTAACATTGAATGATCACTAAATGAATTGTTGTAAGTCGAGAACTATCTGTACTTATACCGCATGATTCTTCAGATTTAATTTTCTTCATCTTCTGTAGTATATTGGACCATAAAATAAACAAATGTATTGGGTTCATATAGCACACTAAGCCACAGAATGCATCTTGAGGTGCAGTTTTACAATTCAAATACCTCCCAAAACACACATATGCACACCAACCTTGCCTCCTGTTTAAAACTAACAAAGCTAGGGTTTTGATCAGCCAATATAACATAGTGATTAAAGCCTTGAACTAGGGCTGAAGGTTCAGTGGGTTCAGATCTACTCTCAGTCATGGATAATATTGGGCCAATTGTTTTCTCTCAGTTTAACCTGCCTTGTGAGATAAATATGGAGGACAGGCAGCTACCTCAAGCTTCTGGAGAAAATATGAAATATAAATCTAACCTGTAAAGAAATCAATAAACATAGCATATTGTTCTGAACCTGCTTAATTGCCTTGTGTACACACAGCACTTACATAATTAAAAATGCATCTGATTTGTCTTAGATATTCAGTATTCCATTAACAATGGGTATAAATTAAAAACAGTATTTGGAGTGTTCACAAGGTTTGGTAAAATATCAAGTTGGTAGTCCCAATGGTGTAATTGAAATTTCATCCATTTTTATTCATTTCTTCACTTATTTTTCTATACCTTATGAAGACTCCTGGAATGTAAAATGATACAAACTTATTTTAAAATAAAGGCTTCTATAGATCAGCTCTTCTAGGAACAATTACATTAGTGGGCTATTTTTCTGTATTCTTCTACAACTGCATTTTCTCCTGTACAGTATTATTTTATTTCATGTATTTTGTAGATGGCAATGCTGCTGGTAAATCTAAGTTCTGATTAATTCAGGAGAGAGTGGACTAGATCAGTTTATATTGTCATTTGCTATGATTGCATTCTTTATATAATGCTGTTTTTTCCCCCACCATATCCAATTATATTAAATCGTTTCACTGTTTCCATGGTAGATGACTCTTCACACAACATTGTGGAAAGAAAAACATGACAATTAAATGCTGACAACACTGGAGGCCTGTACAAGGTTGTTTGAAGAAGTAGAATGGATTAGGATGTCCCTAGCCCTTGTGTCATTCAAAGGCTTAGAGTACCAGTTCTCTGATCAAGCTAAGTCTTCCTGTGATCATCTTGTCATCAAAAGGACCTAGGACATTCAACTAGGACATTTAGACATACAACTAAATCACACATTTGCCAAAGGAAAGAGGAAGGGTAAAAAAAAGGAAAATTTGATCAGTGCCATAACTGAGAAGACTTTTTCCTTACAAGAAGGTCATAGATGTTTACAAATATTTGCCATAATGATGGGAAAATATAGTGTACATTCCTGGTGACATCACAGCATAAACCCTGGTTTATATACTCTTGTTCTGATGTTGGGTGCAGATATATAAGTCATGGATTTCATGATGTATGTTTTATACATACCCATGAAAACCTATGAACGAGCCTGCCTTCCTACAGATTCCAAGGTATCCTTCAATATCTTTTTCTCCTTCTCTTTTCTTGAAGACTATGCAGAAATTAAAACTGTTGAAGTATGTACAGTCACTCACATCTTGGTCACTTCGATTGATATCTATCAGTTGGGAAGAGACCAAGATGATTGACTGTAAACAAGACTCTTGGTCCACAAATTGGCACAATTAGCACACAAGATAAATCTGTGCAAACAAAAAGAGATTTGTCATTATGAAATTCAAACAAGTTGGGAAATGCATCCATTTACCAGACAATAGATGAGCACTGATTGTCTTAAGATAATTTGCTGGTCCTCCATTAGCCAACAATTGACAATAGGGTTGACTCCTGGTTCTCTGGCAGCTCTGGAAAATTGCTGGTTTATTCCCACTGTATCATCATAAATTATTTCATCAGAACAACCTCCTGAAACTATAGCTCCTTGTGAATGACAGAAAGATTGGTTGGCTGGAAGTGACCCCTCACTAGCATTTTAATAGATGGATGTGGCATGGATTCATTTTTATTAATTGGTAGAAGAACAATCTTATTTTATTTGGATGAACTGTGCTTGCGTTTTATCTTGAATTATCATTTTAAAAAAATACATTTTACCTCACATTCAATTTTAATGATCAATAGTCCTTTTTTCTTTTGTTAAAAAAAGGAAAGGAAAAACGAATCTCTAGGGTCAACTTCATTCTGAAGCTTCTACTTAGCTTCAACTGAACAACAAGGAGAGAACTATTATCACTCACCAGACCCCAACCAAAAAGATCTTTGAGAAGATGATTTTCACTTCTCACTGTGTCGGTATTGATAAAGCCTTTGATGTACATATACTTCAAGTGTCAAGGCCACTTTGAAGAGTGATCTGACGATCATCATTTTTTCTGTGAGAATTAGTAAGTAGACTAGGTTTCCCCGCTCAAAAAATTGAGATATAAAAATGCTTGCCATTCCAATTTACTCATAAACCGCCATCTAGAGATTTCTAAACTGGCAGCAGCTATATTGGAGAACGTCAGCATATTCCTTAATTCATTTAATGTATTATATATGTTGTCCTTGTTAATGACCATGCAATCAATGAACATCCAATCTTGCAATAGCACTGAATGAGTGATAGTTATGACCAGTTTTTGGAGCTCTGGCCATTGCAGTGACCCTGTGCCATATTGGCATGACCCAGGTACTTGATACCTGGCTCATGATTAAGATACTGCAGCAATCCACAGTCACATGATGGCAATTTCAGTCATTCCCTCTTGGCTTCCCACAAATGAAGTCAGTGGGAAGCCAGCAGAAAGTCAGAGATTGTAGTGTCATTATATTTTTGTTTAACAATTGCAACTGAGACTGTGAGCACTCCCATGGCTAACCAGCATGGTCACATGACATTACACTTTATGAGCACTACTTCTAATCTATAACTAATGATAGCAATGCCTTGCAAAATTCAGAATATTTTTATTACTTTGAAACTTGGCTAAAGTTATTTTATGCTTTTCTGTTAAATATATAAAGATAGCTGCCTTAACTAGCTGTAGTGGTGCAGTGGTTAGAATGTAGTACTGCAGGCTACTTCTGCTGACTGCTGGCTGCCTGCAGTTCAACAGTTTAGGCTCAAAGTTGACTCAGCCTTCCATCCTTCCCAGGTTGGTAAAATGAGGATCTAAATTGTTGGGGCCATATGCTGACTGTAAACCGCTTAGAGAGGGCTATAAAGCACTGTGAAGTGGTATATAAGTCTAAGTGATATTGCTATTGCCTTTTCACCGGCCATTACTTAACCTTTGTGCAGTAATAGCATTTCAAACAGTGAGATATTATTCTTTACATTTGCTTTGGACCCATCCCAGTTTGTACCTTTTTGTTTTGTTTTGTTAAAATAAGACAATTTGCTTTAAATGCTTTATTTTAGTTTTTATTTTAGTTTTAATTCCATGTGGCTTTATTTTTCCCATACTAATGAAGTGCCTATAAAACAACAATGAAATACAATTGCAAAGTCAGCCACTTCTGCCCTCATCCTCATTTAAGAAAATGAAGGCTTCAGATGAGATTTTAATTTATGGGAACGGTTCGCATTAAATGTCAAAACACTGGAACAGAACACATTAATGGGGTAAAACAAAGTAGACCATACTGCCTTGGCACAATTGAATATGTCATTGAAAATCATGTTCCAAAATGTGCAGTCACAGAAAGAACTATTTCTTGGTTTATTTAGCTGGCTACTAAATAATGAGCCACAGTGGTACAGTGGTTAGAGTGCAGGCTACTTCTGTTGACTGCCGGCTGCCTGCAATTTGGCAGATCAAATCTCACCAGGCTCAAGGTGGACTCAGCCTTCCATCCTTCTGAGGTGGGTAAAATGAGGATCCAAATTGTTGGGGCAATATGCTGACTCTGTAAACTGCTTAAAGGGGCTATAAAGCACTGTAAAGTGGTATATAAGTCTAAGTGCTATTGCTACTACTTCGATCTTCCAATGCTTCATTCCTTTTCTTTATTAAAGCATGAAAGCAATTGTTGTCTGGAGCAGCAACTTTTCCACTTAGGGCCTTCCAGGAAAAAACAAAAACTACCCAAAATGCCAAGGCAAACATTAACTACACTGGCCTGGAATTTTTGGAGCTGTTGGCTTAACACATCTGGAGAATCTCAAATTAAGGCAAATTACAGGTAGTTCTTGATTTATGACCACAACAGAGCTCAACATTTCTGTTGCTAAGACATTTATTAAGTGAATTTTGTCCCATTTTGTGACTGTTCTTAGTTGTTAAGTGAATCACTGCTTTAAGTTAGTCTCATGGTTATTAAGTAAATCTGGCTTCCCATTGACTTTGCTTATATAGAGGCATTATGCAGGCTTCGGTCAGTCAAGGATTTTTGCTGGTGTGGAGTCAGGAGATGGGCTTTCTCTGCCATGGTGTCCATATTCTAGAATACCATATAACTCCCACCCCAAGATGTAATCTGCTTCTATCCTTTTGGCCTTTGAAAAGGCCTTAAAATGTGGCTCTTCAGATTAGCCTAGGGCTCAGATGGGGCCATGCATTTCCTGGTAGTTACTGCATTAGAAGATCCCTTGTGGTTGGCTGGCAGCCTGTGCAGACAGCAGCAGAATCGACAGTGGGAAAGAACAGGAACCAGTCCGGGACTCTGAGGAGAACTTGGACGAGGGTCCTGTGCTGGAAACAGAGATAGGGCCAGGACCATCTGGGAGTTAGGTGTTGACTCTGGAGCCTCCAGAATCTGGCAGCAGCGAGGCAAAGGAACAAGGGGAGCCTGTTCCCAGTGCGCATGTGCCCACAGCTTCCAGAAGGCAAGAGCAGCTAAGACAAAAGGGGCAACTCGGGAATAAGGTGATTTCCCCTCCCATAAGGTATAAAGGAAGTGCAAAGGTAGGAAAATCTTTGCAGGAAGCAATGTTGTTCGCTCTGATCGGTTTGGACTCTGAAAGCTCCGTGCTTAATTTGTTCTTTGTTTTGGTTTTGAAAGACTAATTGGGACTTTAGTCATTGGCAGCACTTCAAGTCAGATAAGGTGTGTTCTTATCAGAAGTATTTTGAAGAACTTTGGCTGACGTTCCTGGGACTATTTATAACCGGTTAAACTCATTACAGGCTGTGAATGACGATAATTCACAGCCATTGAACTAAAATAAAAGGGTTTGGGATTTTATGTGTGTTTGTTGGTGTCTCAGGAAGCCTTGGTCAGAACAGCCTCCTCCACTCTAATGCTGCCATTTTAGCTACTTCTTTGTTAATTTGAGTGTATTTATTACCTTACTGCTTTAATCTTTTACAATATTGCTTTATTGTAAGCTGCCCCAGAGTCTCAGGACAGAAAGATGAGTGGTGAATAAATTAAGATCAGTAAGTAAGGAAGTAAGGAAGTAAGGAAGTAAAGAAGGAAGGAAGGACGTTAGTTAGTTAGTTAGTTAGTTAGTTAGTTAGTTAGTTAGTTAGTAAGTAGGTAATACTTGGACTTCAGGGCTATCTAACAATTGCTGGTAAGACGAAGTCTTTGAAAAAAATAGAAATTGGTGGGAAGTTCAAATGGGTGGGAGGTACAGAAGTTTTCAGCCACTGAAATGGTGAATATAGCCCTTTGTTTGTAGCCTAGTCTGAGTTTCTCTTAATGTTCCTATTGTCCCTATTACATTTTAAAAGCCTTTTTAATGGCAAAATCATTATGTGATATTTTTTTTGTTAGTCCTTTTGGGCATAGCTTGGCATTGATTGATTGACTGATAAAATTGATGTAACCTGTGGTACTCTTATTTTTTGTTGTTGTAGCATATCTTTTTACTTCTTTATATAATATAGGACACTATATCCTTATATTTTTGTTGTTTCAGTATGCAGATATTCTTTGATGTTACTCGAAATTGCTTTGTATATAAACTTTATTAAAATTCTACACATAAAGTAGACATAAAAACAGAAAACATAAAACTAAACATCTAACTTTATATCTATGTTCCACTACAGCCCTTCACTTTCCTCATGGATCCATTAACCATTTATTATTCTTTTTATACCATTGTAAATTTTCTTTTATTTCCCCTTGTAGCCATACAACCCTTCATCATCAAGGAATTTCTTTATTAATATTTAGAATTCCTTACAGATTATATTCTGCAAATTCTGATTTTATAGATTTTATTTTGTGAAATCATTACAGAATTGCATATTATTTCTGATTTTATAGGTACTGTATGCAGTTACAGTAAGTAGAAAGATGTTGATTGATTTTCATGGAACATTCCTGTGAGGTGAGACAAGTTACCCCAAAATCTCAGAATAAGTTTCCATGGCTGTGGGGTAGACTTGAACCAGTGTTTTCCTATGTTTCTTCATCATTCCAGCTATTGCATTCTGGAATGATCCATACTATCTTCTTGCCCTAGCTCTGTGCTAGCCTACCCTTTATCTGCATCCCTCTCTCTGTATCTTCCCACATATAAAACAGCCTGAGGAAGACTTAAGGTGCTGCATTCTAAAATGATATTTGTCCTAATATCCTACCTTAAGATCCTATGTCTAGCAATACAGGGTACATTGATATATACCAGTGGTGGCTAACCTTTTTGGGCTCCAGTGCTGAAAATTGTGCATGCACTCACACTCGCATGCCAGCACCCAGAAGGCAATACACACGGGGGCCCACACCCCCTGTGCATGTGCATGCAACCCCCCCAAATGCGCCATGCATCCATGAGTATGTGCGCACGATCCCCCACATGCCATGCAACTCTATACACATTCACGTGCATAGTGCCATGCATATCTATGTGCATGCACGCACGTCTCCGCTCCCTGCCCCCACACGTGTACCAGATACCCAAAAATCAGCTGGTGGGCGGGTGGCGCGTGCCCATGTGTAATGGGGCTCTTCTGGGTGACAACAGAAGTGTGTGCCAACAGAAGTGGCTCTGTGTGCCACTTCCGGCACGTGAGCCATAGGTTCGCCATCACTGATGGAGAGACAGCTGAAATCTGTCTTTTTGCTGTAACATTGGCTAGCATTGTGCTAGACTTTGAAGCCCATTTCCAATTTAATACATGTAATTGAAGGTATATGTAGGAGATGACCAGGCTGACTGAGGAAGGGGTCAAACATGTTATCTGTCATGAGTCCCAGAGTGTTCATCATAGTGGTGGGATTAAAAAAAAATACTACTGGTTCTGTAGGTATGGCTTGGTGGGCATGGTGTAGCTTGGTGGGCATGGCTTAGTGGGCATGGCGGGGGAAGGATACTGTAAAATCTCCATTCCCACTCCACAACTGGAGGAAGGTTACTGCAAAATCCCCATTCCCTGCACACCCCACTAACCTGCTTTCCAGCTCCGTTCTTCTGTGCAGGGCAACCAAAGAAGACCCAGCTGATCAGCTGGGACTCGGGAGGCAGAGAATAGATGGGAGTGGGGACAGTCAGAGGTGGTATTTGCCAATTCTCCAAACTACTCAAAATTTCTGTCACCGGTTCTCCAGAACTGGTCAGAACCTGCTGAATACCACCTCTGGTTCATCAGAGATCTAAGTGCAGCCCACCTTGAATGCCTTCCTTAATTCCTGCTAATTTCCCTTGACTGTTAGTAGCTCAGATTCCTGTGGAGAGCTTAAGCTTGAATAAATCTTTGAACTCCTTGGAACTGTCTGAATCGTTACTTTACTTGACAGTATATTTGAAAGAACTGGATTTTTTTGTATTTTGGCAATGTGCCAACTAGGAAATTCCCTTTTTACTTGTTCCTGTACCCAGAGAAGACCTGCTCCATCACTGCTTCTCCTCACATTGTGGCCTGAGAACTGATTACAGTTTCCACAGTAATCTCTACAGCTAAGTCCTTTCCTCAAATATATACTGATAGCCTCCCTGTCACTTAACCATTCTCTGCTCCTTGGCAGCACAAAGCCAGAACACTATTAGATGACAACCCAGAGTTATAAAATGACTAACTCTTTGCTGCCACCCAGTGAGCAGTAGGACATGCAACCAAATGATTGATCCTATGTTTGAAAAAAAAATTTTTTTAATCAATTGATGGACAGTTGACAGGAAAGAAAAATAATAGATTAATCAAGGTGTGGTACCTGCCAATTGGTGCAGGCTTTTAATGTGTTGAATGGGATGGGGCAGGCTAGGATTTCCAACCACCAATCAGGTCATTAGAATGTTGTGCATAACAATAGGATGCATGGCAGAGGTGGTACTCAGCAGTTCTGAGCAGTTCTGGAGAACCGGTAGCAGAAATTTTGAGTAGTTTGGAGAACCGGCAAATACTATTTCTGACTGGTTCTGCCCCCATCTATTCTCTGCCTCCTGAGTCCCAGCTGATTGGAGTCCCAGCTGATCAGAGTCCCAGCTGATCGGCTGGATCTTCTTTTGTTGCCCTGTACAGGAGAATGGAGCTGGAAAGCAGGTTATTGGTGTGGGGAGGTAATGGGATTTTGCAGTAACCTTCCCCCAGGAGTGGGGAGGGAATGGGGATTTTACAGTATCCTTCACCTGCCACACCCACCATGCCATGCCCACCAAGTCACTCCATGCCATGCCCGCCAAGCCACGCCCACACTACTGGTAGTAATTTTTTTTAATTCTACCACTGATGAATGGGCACCCAGTACAGCCCTGATCTGCACACATGAAGCCGCAAGATTTAGGCAGCATGATTTCCTGTTGAGTCCAGAATTGGAAAAAAGCACAGCCATTTTTTGCATTTACGTATGTAAATTTAAAGAGAATTTCAGATCTGCTATCCCTTATGGGGACTCTCAGGGAGACAGTAGGTAGTCATAAACAACATCTCACAACTGTTCCAATGGGTCATTTCTGTTCACAGATGATTATATAATAAACTAACAACGGGCTTGCAAACTCTTTTCTCAACAGAAAATCAATGCTGAAATTGCAGCGTGTAACACAATAGATAGAGCATCAAGTGAGCTACATCAGACAGTTTCTTAAATACCACAGAAACAAAAACACTGCAGAGCCATTCTCTTTTGAAAATATTCCTTTTGTACCATGGATCCATCAAGCTCCATAGCTTCTCTTCTGACAGGGAACAGCTCTCTAAGGTCACAGGGTAGGCAGCAATTTCTGTCTGACAGGGATTGAACTCAGGACTTTGTGAAGCAAAGCATGTGATTTAGGGAGGGAGCTTTGACTCACCCTCCACATTGTGCATTAATGGAGACGGGCGATGATACAAGAAAGAGGCACGAAATGAAATGAGTAAACCCCTTAATAATGTGGACTTAAAACTCTTTTACTGCACAAAGAGCATCAGTTCCTGGCTCCGGTGAGCGATGAAGGTGAATTGACCAGTAATTTCAATGCTTGATAAACCATTGCTGGTTTGGGAAAAAAAAGCAAGCTTCTTCAGTCACTATGTTGACCATGGGTCAATGTTTCCATCTATTTTTTTAAAAAACCCTCCTCTGCACTTAATTTTTACAACAAGGAATTCCACCGAGCTCTTCATCTTGTCCATTAAACAGAAATGGAAGCGGGATGCTTAACCACTTTAGAATTGCAACTTTGTTCTGGTACAATAAAAAAAGAGAAAGTTGTGAGGAAAATGAGTCAGTATAAAGATGCTGCACCAGGATGGATAATGGAACCCATTAGAACTCATCTTCTGAACTTAAAAGTAGTCCAGTTTAGTGAAACCCTGGGTTTGTGATGAGACAAAAGGCTGTGATCAGAAGGGGATAGAATCAAAGAGTCTGGAGGTGCAATGGTTAGAATGCCAGATTGCAGGCTAATTCTGCCAACTGCTAGCAGTTCGATCCTGACCAGCTCAAGGTTGATTCATCCTTCCATCCCTCCAAGGTCAACAAAATAAGAACCCAGATTGTTGGGGGCCATATGCTGACTCCTGTAAAACCGCTTAGTGCGGGCTGTAAAGCACTGTGAGACAGTATCTAAGTCTAACTGCAGGGTCACACATTACTTAATGATATGTGCTTTGCTGGAAACAAAGCAGGAGCTAGCCCAGTGTTTTTCAAAAGTGTTAATTTTAGGAGGTGTGGATGTTAACTCCCAGAATTCCCCAGCTAGCACGCTAAAGTCCATGTTGAAGTCCACACATCTTAAAATTCCCAAGGGTTGGGAAACACCAGCTGAGAATATCTACCTCTATCATTTCTACATGTACAAGTCACAGCACAGAAACTGAAAAAGAGACTGTTTATCATGAAAAAAGAGATGAGTGTATTCAGTTCAAAATGTATATTACTTGAATGATCTGTCCAAACCCGCTCTGCGATTTCTCAAAGAATATTTTACCTGTTTTGAAAGAAGAATCTTTTTATCTACCCTTCCCCCCGACTCTGATATACGTAATTCACTGTCACCCTTGATCCTGCTTTCCCCCCCACCCCTCTGGGTCTATCATCCAACGAAACACATCCATAGCCAAGAGTCAGCAATCATGCTCTCCAATTAGATTTTTGTGTGGCAGAAGCTTCAGTTATCTAATCAGTCTCTAAGAAAATATGAATGGAATGTACTTTCAATTCCACACTGCAGCCTGCTCTTTGAAACTCCTCCCCTTCTTTCTGTTGACAACTATAAAAAGTGTATGCAAAATGTTTTATGAGTTGACAGATAGCTTCAAGTGCTCCAATCTGAGCCATGCACAGCAAAATATATAAATAAATAAATAAAATAAAAACAAATATAATAATCCATACAAAATTCAAAGGCCATTGAAACAGAGTCATCTTAAGGACATTTTAGAATAATAGCAGTATTAGCACTAAATCGAAGTTCCAGGAGTTACCACTGAGAAGGTCCTCCTTCATCTAGCATTTAAAACAATTGATCTGAGTGTTAATCAGGATGTCTTGCATGTCTTAGAAATATGTTAAGATTGAACAAGAGCTTCTTTGAGCTCAAAATACTTCCACACTGATTGGAGCAACCCATTTTAGGTTCAAAACAGTTATTTTGCACTCAAAACAACCATGCTAAACTCACCACAGGGCATCTGGAATGCAAAACAGGATGTTTTGAATTTGGAAAGTTCAAGTTGGAAACATGATACATTCAATCCTACAAAGCATATTTGGAATTGAGAAAAGCAATCCTGCCATGAAAAATCATGCCTTTTGTTCCCTAATAAAATCAAAATCAAGTTGTCTTTCCTTGAAACCAATGAGAATTGCAGGAAAAAAAATTCAGAGGGACCAGATCACTTTAGCTTCATAAATGCAGCTAGCCCCTTTCATAGATGTTTAGCAGGGTTCAGCCAAACATTTGAAAGAGGTTCTTCACCAGGAAGTTGGAGTATGTATGAAGTATCCCTACTTATATCCCGAAAAGCAGGTGAATCTTTCAAAGGGAGACATAACCGATTTTGTGATTTTAGCCCCTTCATGCATATTTATGTACAACTTCAAACCCAACAATCAAATTTTTATTGCAGGTCATAGACCAGCCTAAATGTACAACCTAATTTTCCAACATTCCCATATCACCTCCCATACTTATCTTTTTCAAATGTTTTGCACATTTTTTAAAACAACACTGCACAATCTCATTATTTAGAGCAGGGTTCTTCAAACATGGCAGCTTTAAGACTTGTGGACTTCAATTCCCAGAATTCCTCAGCCACAAGTCCACAAGTCTTAAAGTTGCCAAATTTGGAGATTCCTGATTTAAAAAAAACAAATATTGTACATAATAAGGTGGGCTTATGCTTTTTCATCAAAAATGGATTGATAAAAATGGTTGATAGGAATCTTGCACCCCCATTGAAGGAGGAAATTTCAGTAAGTTAAGTATCTTCCATCTGGGAAATCATTCACTGGCACCTTTGCTTGAGAAGGGTTAGAAAGCAGATATTCTAAAAAAAAGCCTTGAATTTTCAGCAACTATGAATAAATAATACTGGCATACATTGATAAAAGAATCTTTTGGAAGACATTGAGTTTTGTATACGTGAATGCTAAAGTTGTGATGAGTAATTTTTACAATTACAACAGATTTTTACACTTTGAATATCAGGACATTGAGAAGAGAAGTATGCCATCTTTGCAACTTTCTCCAACTTTAGGAAGATTTCCAAAACAGACAGATTTTTGAATATATTCAAGTGAAATGCATTTACAACCCCCTGCCCCATGGAAGGCTCTCATTGCCAAATTGCACTTCTAACTTGAATCTACAACAGAACATCCTCAGAAGGTTAACATTTTTATCTGGTAAGGCCTGCTTTCTTATACATATAAGGATGTCATGTCCCTAGCAGCAGAGTATAATACAAAAAGAATGGTTCATAATGAGCCTCATTAGTTAGGCTTATTGTCAACAAGGCAAAGAGTTAAAATACAGAATCTTGGCAACTGAATTAAACCCACACTGTATGATTGGTTAGAGGGTGGGAGTGATATGCTTGAACCTCTCTCTTTCTAGAAGACTGTGCTTTTAAGGCTAGCCATCTTTTTCTCAGATAAGATTAATCTGAAAGATCTATTTGCTCATCATTAATTATGTTTTGAGATATTCCTGTTTCTCCAAAGCTCCAGACACTCTCTTACAAGGATTTCTTGTATTACAGATGGCCTGGATAGGAGCTGCATTATAATTGCACTAAGTACATGAAAAACAGCTCACCAGTGGCCATCATGTAAATAAGTTTTGTCAGCTTTGATCCTTCAGGTATTGGCTAAGATTTCTGGGAGTTGTAGTCCTCTGGAGAGTACAAGGTTAAAGAAGGGAGTTATAGTCAGACATCTTACAACAAAAAGTTGTTTGCTTGGCTCATCGCTTGACTTTGGTTCCAAGCAGGAGAATATTTGTCAGAAAGGGAAGATCGTGTCTAAAGCTGTTTACTGAATCCAAAAGTAAATGGAGAAATAAAAATTGTAACAGCTGTAAACTTCTACAGTACTTGGATTTGATAAGCAGATCTGTGACTTTCGGCTTAGGCATGGTGTTTCCTGTCATCCCAATGCAAAATAGATTTTTTAAAATTACATTTATATGCCGCCCTTCTCCGAAAACTCAGGGCGGCTTACAATTTTTGGACCACAACCCAATGCGCTCAGCAATAGCCTTTATTCCATTGTATATGCCTGCTTATTACTAAGCGGCATTTTTACAAAGTCAGCTTATTGCCCCCAACCATCTTGGGTCCCCAGTTTACCTACCCTGAGAGGATGGAAGGCTGAGTCAACCTTGAACCTTGAGATTTGAGTATCTTAGCATGTACACTTCTTTGGGACAGTGGTGAAAAGACAAGAATTGTATTTCAGTGGATTGCAGTAGAGGGCAGAAATAATGGCTGCATGATACAATGTGCCTAATTTCAATTCTCCTGTGCAAAAAGACATTAGATTCATACCAAACCACATCACTGAAAAACTAGCATCCCATGGGAGGCTGTATGTTTACATGATAGGAAAGTAAAAAAAAGGCACATTGAAATTAATTAATACATTTAAAATTTAGGAAGTGGTTTCTTACTTTTCCAGAATGGTTCATTCTTATATATTTACTTGTTTGTTTTAGGAAGCAAATTCATTTTTACAATTATAATTACTATAGGAATCATTCAGAATTATTTAATTCTTTATGACATCATGCCCAGAATACACCTAATTAAATGTCAGTTCTTCTATCTGTAAAATGGGAATAATTAATTCCACTCTCTCTTAAAATCATGGAAGAAAGGTCTATATGAATGAATTATAGTAAACTGCTTCAAACACCACACCAGTTAAACCTATTATGAACACCTTTGTAACATTTTATGATGGACCCCAGATATATTTTTAAAATGCCACAAAATTCCTACAGTAAGGACTCTAAAGGGACATTTTTCTTAACAATTGGTTTATAACACCTCCTAATTTAACAAGCCATTTCACTTAATATACCATTTCGCTAATATGCACATTTTTATCAATGATATCCATTAAATAGGTATAAAAATAAATACTCTTCAAAATTAAGATCAAATTCTGATGAATATATTCCCTTGGTTCTTTTTACAATAATGCATTGCCTTCTTCTGGTATGAATTTTTGATTTCCATAGTACTACAACATTTGAAAAACTGCAGATTTTGAACAGGTATTCCACTTCATATATTAATGTATTGATCTGCAGAATTTAGTAAGTTGATAACAAATATTATAATTAATATTAAGGTGTTGCTGTAATCTTAAGAAGGTGCACCATGTTGTTGTTTTGCACAATGCCAGGTCTCCTGGAAGATGTCATGGCAACTGGACTTCTTGTTAGTTCAAAATACTTTGCTGCTAATCCAAATAGCTTCTTCAGTCAGAGCAAGTTGGTTAGGGGGACCCCATATGGTAGTGCACAAAGTGTTATTTTTCCTCTTTTTCCTCTCACCAACTTCCATCTTGTGTGAGAGAAGGATAACCCCAAAGTTCCCCAATTATTAGCCCTATGAAATAGTCCAGTCAAGGAGCCCAACCAGTAACTCCAAAACAAGCATAATCTCAAAAATATCTTTATTGGAATAGCACCTGGCACATCTGTGGAATCTCAAAACTAAAAGTTTCCTGGACTTCCCACAATGTCCCAAACTACAATCTGTCCCCTTTTTCACCATCATCACGTCACATGGACCAATCACGATCCATCTCAGTGTAAAATCCTTTTTCTCTGCTGCACCACACTTAATAACCTTGAACTAAGAAGAGAATTTTATTTTGCCTACTTAGAACTACTCAGTTGAAATCACCCCCCTCCCACTTTCTCAGGCTATGTGGCAGCATGGAATATGGCTTCAAAAGCTGACAGCGGGTGGGGCAAGTGAGCAAGCGGCGACTGGGTGACCGGCCAGAAATTGCTACTAGTTCGGTGACTGATGCCAAATCCTTGCTACTGGTTCACATGAACCGGTGTGAACCAGCTGAATACCACCACTGACTCCTGCTCATAGTGGTGAAGCAGAAGAGATCTGTGGAAGATCTGTAGATCTCCTTAATGTGGTTTGATACAAACAAAATGAAAACAAATGAAATCACCAATGAATGGAGACAACTTGGATTAGGACCAAGTTGTTGAGAGAAGGAAGGACACTCTTCTCATTTGGAAAGTCCCCTCTTCCAAGCTACTTTTGGAAGTTTACTGTTACGTTATATTGTGCTATAAAACATGTTTTCCCCATCAGCCTATTTTGTGTTTAGAAATGTGAGTATCTTCATTGAGCCACTGTAGTCCATACTGACAGCTGAAGAAGTCTTAGCTTTTGGGTTCCTTGGTGCTTTTTGAGCTTAGTGGTTTTATTGCAGATGTTTCATTACTCAACCAGATAATATCATAGGTGCTAGAAAAAAGTGGGGTTTGCTTGCTGTTTATATAAAAGTAGCTAGCCCGTCAGTGTTGGTAGGTGTGTTTTTTTTTAATTACATTTATATGCCGCCCTTCTCCGAAGACTCAGGGTGGCTTACAATTTTTGGGATACAACCCAATGTGCTCAGCAATAGCCTTCATTCCATTGTATATGCCTGCTTATTACTAAGCTGTATTTTTACAAAGTCAGCTTATTGCCCCCAACAATCTTGGGTCCTCAATTTACCTACCCCGAGAGGATGGAAGGCTGAGTCAACCTTGAGCCTGGTGGGATTCGAGCCTGCAATAATTGCAGGCAGCTGGAACTTAAGAGCTAGGCATTTAGCAGCCTGCACCACCAGGGCCCTTCTTGATAGCTCCTTGATTAGGCTGTTGGTAGTTGGTCTGCATCAGTAGTTCCTTAATTGTGTTATTTGTTTACTTGATTTATTTATTCTATTTATTAAATTTGTTTGCTGCCCATCTCATTGCAAGGTGGCTCTTGGTGGCTTACAACATCAAAATAAAACCATAAATAATGATTGTTGGTCTAGTAGTAATCTTGGTGTTCGTATCTGTTCATGTGGATGTTGATTGCTGGTGAGAACGTTTTTTTTGGTCCTTTTGATTCCTTTGGGGAGTTTTAATGGTCTCTTTTGAATGATATGTAGACATTGTTTTTCCTCTGCGTGCCTGCTTATGGCCAATTTGTCTGAATGTCAGGTCTTCAGGAATTGTCTGGCATTTTTGGACTTGGCTTGATCACAGTTTCCCAGATGAAACTATACTTTTTTTTAATTACATTATATGCGAGACTCAGGGCTGCTTACAATTTTGGGATACAACCCAGTGTGCTCAGCAATAGCCTTCCTTCCATTGTATATGCCTGCTTATTACTAAGCGGCATTTTTACAAAGTCAGCTTATTGCCCCCAACAATCTTGGGTCCTCAATTTACCTACCCCGGGAGTATGGAAGGCTGAGTCAACCTTGAGCCTGGTGGGATTCGAGCCTGCAATAATTGTAGGCAGCTGGATCTTAAGAGCAGGCATTTAACAGCCTGAGCCACCAAGGCCCTGAGCCACTTGTCCATGTGTTGTGAAATTAAGGCATTTTAAACATCCGTTCATCAGTAGTCTTAGCTTCTTTTGTGTTTTCTCCAATTGTGCACCTAGCAGAATAAGAGAAAAGTCAAATACACCTCTTTTCTCGATGGTGTCAGACAAGCTCTTTCTTGCCAAGGCCACAGCTATTTATATCCATAGCCCATAGGCAGGAAGGCCTGTGTACCCGTAGTGCTGCTTTTGCTCTCCAGTGACTCGCATTATTGCTACCACATTAACTGGAGATAACTATGTCAATAACTCTTGCTGTCCCACCAAAGACACACACACACACACACAGAGTCAAGTACTAATAAATACAATTAACACAAAGACCTGCAGCGAAAGTCCTTGGATTTCTTTTGCAGGGAAATGATTAAGGGAATAATAATAATTGAAAAAAGTCTGCAGAACAGCCTGTACTCCTGCTGTATTGCAAACTGCAAGGCTTTTATATATTTATAGATTGTACTACACAAGATGCTTAACCTGATTACTGAATGAATCCATTTTCTGGGTTTTCGCAAAACATTGAATCATAACCTACTGTCCTTGTGCAAGCACAATGCCCACAGTATGCAAAACCACATACATAGGGAATGCACACATACACACACAACACATCAAACCAGGGTTTGTAATCTGAGAGTAGGCTTAAAGAATTAAAAACAAAACTAGACTCCATTTTGTTGAATTCTGCAAACATTATCCCTAGCTATTACAGTAGGGAAATTTAAATTTCAAAATACATATAGCAATCACTCTATTAAAATTTATGCAAATGAAGCTCAGTGAGCAATTACAATAGCATTATTCATCAGCTTTCCCCTAACTCTTGATGAATTGAGGAGAAGTTTAAAATGAGCTTGTAGTAAACTACATTAGCTCTCATTGCCTCCCTCAAAGTCTTATGGATTTTTTTCCCCCTAAGCAGGATTACAAAATCTAAACCTCACAGTTTTGCCTAGACCACGGGTGGGCAAACTTTTTGATTCGAGGGCCACAATGCATTCTTAAACTGGACCGGAGGGCCGGAACAAAAGCATGGATGGAGTGTTTGTGTGAACTAATATAAATTCAAAGTTAGATTACTTCACATAGCCTTCTGGGAGAGCAAGAGAACCCTCCGCTTTTGGCTCATGGGCCGGATAGAACAGCCGAATGGGCCGGATCCGGCCCCCGGACCATTGCCCATGGCTGGCCTAGACAATGTGGTGGCACAATAGTTAGAATGCCATATTGCAGGCTAACTCTGCTCACTGCCAGAAGTTTGATCCTAACTGGCTCAAGGTTGACTCAGTCTTCCATCCTTCCAAGATCAGTAAGACGAGGCCCAGATTGTTTGGGGCAATAGTTCAGTTGATCAGTCCCTAGTCATCTCATGACTGGATTATTGTAATGCACTCTACATGGGGCTATCCTTGAAGTGCAATCGGAAGCTATAGCAGATGGGTAGTTTCCCCCTTCCTCCCCAAAAATAATGGTCCCTGTAACACCACTGCTCTGGGAACTGCATTGGTTACCAGTCTGCTATGGGTGCAATTCAAGGTCCAGGTGATCCCGTTAAAGCCCTTCATGGGATGAGTCCAGGACTGTCTCACCCACTGGGCTTGACCAGTACCACTTGTACCAGCAGAGGAAGATCCTGTGGATCTCATCACCCCAAGTAGTCTAGCTGGCAGGGTCCAGGAGGAGGACCTACTCTGCTGGAACATCTTGCCTCCTGATATGAGGTTGGCCCCAACCCTCCTATCTTGTCATAAAAACCTCAAGATCAGTGATGGGATTCAGCTGGTTTTCACTGGTTCAGCACAACCAGTTGTTAAATTACCATCACCACCACCCTTGCTATCAAAGTGGATCCTGGGTGCTGTGCTGCAGTGGAGAAACGGATGACAGAGTGGCTGGTATAAGGGAAGGAGAAGGCCATTTTCCCTCTTTCTTCTCCCTGCTCCTCCTCCTTCCTTTGTGCCAGCCGCTCCATTTCCCATTTATTCATTTTTGATAGCAGGGGTGGTAATTTAACAACCAGTTCACTCAGGGTCAGGTTGGCCATCACTGGAGGCTCATCCCACATGTACAGCAGAGCTGGAGGATGGGGATCAGCCACGCCTCCCACAACAGCCAACCTGACCCTAGGCAAACCAGTTGTTAAATTATTTGAATCCGACCACTGCTCAAGAACTTGTTCTACCAATTGGCCTGAAACCCCAGTGGGGAAACAATGCAATGGAGGTGATTGATTGAGTAATAACATAAACCACCTCCCCTCCCACTCCGTCACCACCCTCCCCATGGGTCTTTGGTTTTAATGTTTGTTTTTAACTTTTTATGTTTTAGCTTAGATGTAACTGTAAGCTTCCCAGAGTTACCCTATGGTGAGATAATAAATTTTATAAAATAAACATGTAAATACACAGATATGTAGATATGTAAATACATACACACACACATACATACATATTTACATACATAATAAGTATGCTGACTCTGTAAATGGCTTAGAGAGGGTGTAAAGTCCTGTGAAGTGATATATAAATCTGTGCTGCCAGGTGGGTGACCCCGATGCCAGTGCCTGCTTGCCATAGTGGGTCGCTGGGAGCTGGCAGAGAGGCGGGCGGTACCATGTTTAGGTGGCCGGTTTGAATTTGCCGCCGGCCGGGCGCCATGTTTTGGAGTGGGAAATTTAAAGTAAACTGTTCACAGTCCCCACCCTGCATGCTGTCGGCAGCAAAAGGGGTTGCGGGGCAGGACTGGGTGGCCCTTACCAGATCGTTGCCTTCTCGGGTCCCCATCCTGTCCCTGGCTGCTGCCACCGGTGCCAACCTTCAGAGCAGGGTGCTGAGGTCAGCAGCTGGGTCTCTGCTTGCCAGTTGCAAGCCGAATGCTTAGAGAACTGCCGACCTCATTTTGTCCCTCTCTGCCTGGCTCATGAAGAAGATGGGAAGGGGCGTCCTTTCCATCTTGGTCTGGTCATCCATTGCTGTCCTGGCTGCGTTGGATGGGCTCCCAGTGAAAGTAAAATGCCCACTCACAGCGCGAGTGGGTCCGGAAACGGAGCAGTAGTCAGGGAATCCACTGTGCTGCCAGTTCCTGGCTCGGTCCATGCCTGGGGCACTTCGGCTGGAGCTGCTCCAGTCCTGGGTCCCTCGGGTCAACAGTGGGGTGCCATTAGCCTGGCTATGGCTCAGGTCACCACTCGGTTCTTCCACGTTGGCTTGAGCGTGGACATTCAAGATAGCTCACTGAATAGATAAGGTTTTAACCGTCCTCTGCTACCAACTTGTGAGATCGAGGGGGAAGAAAAACTGAGGGTTCGTGACCTTATTCTATTTTGAAGCTATCTGAAATGAGTTGAGCCCAGAAGGATTCAATCCAAAAACTTCTTTATTCAGTACAAAAAGGTAGAAGGAAATAAACAGTTCAAAAAGACATACCAATAGTCTGTGCTTCTTCAAATGTCCTTAGAGTCCATATCATTTAATGATCACCTGTGAGACCGGAGTTCCAAAAGTCCCTTCCTGGGAAGGGGAAGCAAGGCACTTCCAGCTGTGAAGTTGCTGCTTGCTTAGGAGCTTAAAGATCTTGCTTGAGAACTTGCTAGCTAGGAACTTAATCAGGAACTGAGCTTAATCAGGAACTGGCTAGCTGCCCACGAGGCAGTTCCTTATGTACATTTGAACCAGGTGAGGTGGGGCTAAGAAAAGCCCGGGAAAGTTCAAACTACAGCTGTGCTGTGATTGGCTCATTTGAATTTTCAAAACCTGAGCCAGTGGCAAGAGCACAGCACCACGTGGAAATTCCTTCTGCAAACACAAGGCTGTACCACCCACATAGTCCGTGGGAACCCTCCCCGCCTTCTCACTCCTTACCCAGCAAACTTGCCTGCTAAACTGCTATTTTTCCAACCATCAGCTGTGAGATTTAGATTAGCTAGGAAGCAGGAAATGGTTGGATTTCTTGCTTTCTAGCTAGTCTTTAGATCTTCGGCTCTGCTTTTAAGCACAGCTGAGCCTCCCTTAGGACTGAAGGTTCTATTATGCAGTGCAGACTCAGGGCAAGCAAATTTTATGTGACAGACTGAGCTAGCTGTTGGCAGATAGATAGATCACTGAATGATTCTGTGAGCAACTCAATCTGCCTGCCTGCTTTGCCTGCTTTTGAGTAAAAGTTGCTCTTTTTTATATAAAAAATTCAATATTTACATACAAGGTGTATTGTGAGTTAATTTTGTGAGTTTGTTTGCTAGCAAATTTTATGAGTTTGCTTGCAAGCAAATTTTATGTGACAGACTGAGCTAACCAATGGCAGGTAGATAGATATCTGAAAAATCTGTGATCCTGTGAGCAACTCAGTCTGCCTGCCTGCTTTATCTGATTTTGGGTAAAAGTTGCTCTTTTTTACATACAAGCCATGCCCAGGCAGTCACATGACCATCAAACCACACCCACAAATTAGGCCATGCCCATAGAATCGGTTAATGGTCCCTGGGATTTAAAATTATGAGTTTGGTGGTTCCTGAGGTCCAAAAGATTGGCGACCCCTGCTCCAAGGGATTTCTTTCTATCTCTTAGTTTGCTTTTGCTGAATTTCAACAAATGCTTTTCCCAAATGGGAATCTTGAAATGTAGCCAAACACATATAAAAAAGGATATATAGAAACATGAATTTTGAATGAATATAACCATGCTTATTAAACAAATTAATTTAATTAAATTCATTTTAAAATTTAGTTGATTGCCCAACCATTTAATTGTTTTTTCCCTTCTGTCATCTTAAAAATAATCAATTAGCAAAAGATTTGCATGACTTGTAAAGCTACCTCAAGACTTTAGCTATGGGGCACTATGGCCCGTTGGTTGATGGACTGTGCATCTCTGCTTTAAACAAAACTGATTTCATGTAGTTGCACTGTTTCCTCTCTATAATAGCTGTGCATTGATTTTTAGAGCAATGATTATAAAGCTTTCAAAGCATCTTCTCCTAATAAATGTTTCTCACTTTCATTTGATTGGGTTCTCTTAGATCCCAGGGTACCCTCTGCTTCCCATTTCTTCTAGCCAGCTTAACTAGCGCATGGTGGTTTTATTCCAAATCTCTGTAAAGCTGCAAAAATGTTCTGTTGCATCTGACTGATGTGACAGAACACAACAGGAAATCCCACAATAAAACAAATTGTACTTTTAGAGAAGGGTGGAACTGACTGAAAATGATATGAATCCTGGGGACAAGGAGGAAAACAGAGAAGGCTTTTGTGAGCAATGGTATTTCGTTTGATTGCTCTTGTGCTCCCCCTTCCTATTTTGAAAAAAATACAAAAACAATCAAGTTCAGTGGGATTTATCTCAAGTAAGTACTACAGGACTATTTCCAAAATTCCATTCTTATCCATTTCCTAGAGACAAGAGCCTATTAACAGAACAGAACTGAATTCTAAATTCTGCCATTTAGGCCTTATTAGAACTCTTGGCCCCCTCCCCCTTCCCTTTCCTTTTTTCCTGATTTTTATTGAATAATAGCCATTAAATGCATTGATTTCGCCGATTGATTTTGATTAGATTTTAATTTTTCACCATGCTCATAAACCACTCAGGCAACAAAATCCTGATAAAAATAAAGCAAAGCATCTGCCTGCACTATTTGCCAGCTGAGAGCAAGAAATATCAGGTTAAGAATGTAGGTCATGCTGGACAACATTTTCCTAGTTAGGGGGGAAAAATCAGAAAGCATTGTATGGATAATAGCTTTCATATTAGGTTTGATGTACAGAAAATGGTAATTTCCTTCACCCAAATGGTCATTCATATAAAATAGTTGCATCTGCTTCAGAAAGAAGAAAAAAGTGGCATATTAGAGATCTAACTGCACTTACTCTATATCGAGATAATGATTATTATTCTCTCCAAAGCACCTGAAGGCAGGACAAGAAACAATGGATGGAAACTAATCAAGGAGAGATCCAATCTAAAACTATAGAGAAATTTCCTGACAATCTATGGAGATTCTCAGTCTTTCAGGTCATGGTTGTCCCAAAAGTGCCTTTTCAAGAGGCAGCTGGACTTTCTGGTTTTTCTTTGAAGATGTTTAGCTTCTCATCCAAGAAACTTCTTCAGCATGGATTGGATGGTGGGGAATAGAAGGATTTATATTCCTTACAGACAGCTGGTCATTTGCATTATCTTAGTGATTTATTAAGGCCACTTGGAGGTATATCTGTGTCATCAGGGTCACCTGAGTGGTGTAAATGGGTATGGAAGTGAGAACAATTAATCAGTGGAACGACTTGCCTTCAGAAGTTGTGGGTACTCCAACACTGGAGGTTTGTAGGAAGAGATTGGACACCCAGTTGTCTGAAATGGTATGGGGTTTTCTGCCTGAGCAGCGGGTTCCAAGGTTCCCTCCAACTCTGTTATTCTGTTTCTCCACTACCAGCTCCACTTGACTAGAACATTTTTCATGTCTATCATGAAAGTACTTGACTTTATAAACATTGCGAAAGATCCATAAATGGGTGTTACTATCTGAAGTTTGCTTCAAATCACCTTCGATATTCACAGCAGAGGTGGAGATTGAAACTGGTCAGGTCTTGCTTCCCTAATCTGCTTTTATCTTCCCTCCCTTGCTTGCTACATGTTTAGATAGCAGAGCAGTCTTTAGAACTTTGCAATGTCTTAGAGATAGAAATATACATTATTGCATAAAGTACTCTAGTGTAAAAAGTTAGCACCCACCCCTGCCCTAGAAGAATGAAATATTCTAAGAAATATTTAAAAAGACAGAATAGTATACCTCCCTGGATGAGAAAAGGAGAAACATGCTCTTGGAAAGCAGCTCCCACCTTTGTTAATAGTCCCAGAAAGACTGGGCCATGCTATCTACAAGACAACAGGCCTTCAGCTCCAGGGTGATTAGCTCTCACTCAAGATCCAAACCAGGACAAAGCTGTTAAGCCATAATAGGAATTGCCCAACACCCTTTCAGAACACAAGCCTCTTCATTACATCATCACCCAGCAAGATTCAGCTAAGCCTGGGACACAGAGAAGCTACAATGTTAGCTGGACCTTCACACAGCCCTCTGGGAATCTGACAACCAATAGGATACATTTCTTGCAAGGCCCAAGACAGAATATATCTCACCAGTGGTGCATTTCCAAAAAGTTTACCACCGGTTCGGTGGGCGTGGCTTGCGCACACACTTTGTGCGTGCACGTGCACCAAATGCACACTTTGCACAGGCACAGAGGCTTTCCGACTCACCTCCTGCACTCCTGCACTCTCCTTGTCACTTCAGCATCTGACACGTGACAATCTGCACAGAGAAGCTGTGCCTTGCGCACACACTTTGTGCGTGCACGTGCACCAAATGCACACTTTGCACAGGCACAGAGGCTTTCCGACTCACCTCCTGCACTCCTGCACTCTCCTTGTCACTTCAGCATCTGACACGTGACAATCTGCTGTGCCACACAAAAAAGCTCTCAAAAGCAGGACATAAAGGTCAGTATGGGAGCCTGGTGAGTGGGCCCAGCAGCAGAGCATCTTAGAGAACCGGTTTGGTCTCCGCTGCTCTTCGGCGCTACCGGTACACCAAAACAGGGCCAAACTGGTAGAATAGCACCACTGTATCTCACTCTCCACTCCATGTGGTCATCTACCCAGAATCACATGTGCTTGGTAGGTTCTGCTTCACCATTAAACCATCCTTCCAAGCAGCCTCCATGTCTTTCTTCCCACTTTGAACTGAACCCAGATGGACATTACTTCCAACACTAGCAACTGATTAATTGCTAATTTGTTTACTTTTCACAATGCTATCAGTGTGTGGGCAAAAGGCAATTTGGTCTAGAGGTTAAAGCATCAGGCTAAAAAGTAGGAGTTGGGGAGTTCTAGTGCTGCTTTAGGCATGAAGTTACCTGGGTAATCTTGATCCAGTCTCTCCCTCCCTCCCTCCCTCCTCCCCTCTCTCTCCACTGTTTTGCACAGGAATTTCTGAGATTTATCTAGAACATCTAAAATATTCTTCTTATTTGCCTGAATGTTGCCCTACTAATGGTGATGTGAATTGTAAATGTGGTGCTGGATATGCCTTCACATAGTTCTGAATATAGAAAAAAATGGCAGAAGATTATTTTTTCTCAGCTGAGTGCCATCTGTATTCATGAGTAGCAGTTCTCTAAAAGTCTTACAAAAAGGTCTTTCTTAATGCTGCAGTTGTTGCAGTGATAAATCTGGAAGCTCATCTAGAAGCTAACACACATCTGGGCTATTCTGTTATAGAGCCTCAGTCCATCAAACGATCAAAATATCCTGAATGGAAGAAAAAATAATAAATGGTTCATATAGTGATAAATAATAAATTACTTTGTAAATGAATAAATGCAATAAAACGAACCTGGCAAATCCAGTTGGATCCAGTCATTTACTTTTGACTGAGCGAGTTCAAATTATAAAAACATGAATTTTAACAAGAGATCTTTAGCCGGTTTTTGCCTTTTAATTAGAAATTCAACAGCCTTAATAGAGAAAAGGTTACCCTGGGGAGCTCTCAAAGAGAAAACAGGAACCACTTCAAAGGGCAGGAAGGAATTATCCAAATTTTTGCTTGGCTGTTTTTCGTAATGAATCATTGCATGTATGAAATATGAAAACTGGAGTCTCAACCTCTTTGGAACAGCAACCTCTGCCAGAATATATTAGGCTCTGAATGGCAAGAAGACCATTTTGGTTGCATCAGTCTGAATAATTGCTAATTTCTCAACTTTGTCACCTCCCCATATGATTCCCCCATCCCCGTCATCTTTCATCGAGGGATCATTTTGTAGCACTGTGGTTAAAGTGCAGAATTGCAGGCAAACTCTGCCCATAGCCTGGATTTCTATCCTGATGGAACTCAAGGTTTTTTTTTTTAATTAAATTTATATGCTGCCCTTCTCCAAAGACTCAGGGCAGCTTACAATTTTTGGAGCACAACCCAGTGTGCTCAGCAATAGCCTTCATTCCATTGTATATGCCTGCTTATTACTAGCGGCATTTATTTTACAAGGTCAGCTAATTGCCCCAACAATCTTGGGTCCTCAATTTACCTACCCCGAGAGGATGGAAGGCTGAGTCAACCTTGAGCCTGGTGGGATTCGAGCCTACAGTAATTGTAGACAGCTGGATCTTAAGAGCAGGCATTTAACAGCCTGAGCCACCAAAGCTCTTTAGGTTGACTCAGCCTTCTACCCTTTCGAGATTGGTAAAATGAGGATCCAGATTGTTGTGGGCAATATGCAAATAATGCTTCTACATTGTAAATACTGTGGTGGCACAGTAGTTAGAGTGCAGTACTGCAGGCTACTTCTGTTGCCTGCCGGCTGCCTGCAATTTGGCAGTTCGAATCTCACCAGGCTCAAGGCTTCCATCCTTCCAAGGTGGGTAAAATGAGGACACAAGATTGTTGGGGGCAATATGCTGACTCTGTAAACTGCTTAGAGATGGCTGTAAAGCACTGCAAAGCAATATATAAGTCTAAGTGCTATTGCTAAACCATCCAAAGAATGCTGTAAAGCCCTATGGGGCAGTATAGAAGCCCAAATGCTGCTGCTCTTGTAACATGTCTATTAACCAGGGATCTGAGATCTTTACTCTCAAGGTACTGGTGGAACAGCAATGATCAGAACCCTTTTGCTGATCTGAAGGTTGGACTGGCAAGAAGCCTTGAATGTCAATACTTCCCAAGTACAATTGCCCTCAGAGACCTAAGATCAAATGTTAAGTGCTAAGAGTGGATATATAGAGATGGCTGTCATTGTTGTAACCAACTACATGGAGGACTCTTTCCCCACATAATCATTATGGATTTTGTAATTAAATTTAGAGGTTGCTTTCTTTTTTGCAAAAGAGAAACAATCTGAGCAGAAGAAGAATTGCTACTGGCATGGTCATGTTGCTCACAGCTATACTTTTTATATCTTTATTGAATTTCAATATCAAACATTAAAATACAAACTAACATAAAGGGAAAAGGAAATAACAAAAACAAATTAAATGTGTCAAAAAGTATGCATCAAACAAATATTACAATAATGACCTCCAACATTTTTAGTACAGAGATAATAATAATAAAAGCACCTCTCTCTAAGTTTAAACAAATAACACCAACCATAAAATATATTAAAATACTACTAATCAACATACTAAAAACCTGTATTCATAGAATAGAATTCTTTTAGAATAGAATTCTTAATAGAATAGAATAGAATAGAATAGAATAGAATAGAATAGAATAGAATAGAATAACAGAGTTGGAAGGGACCTTGGAGGTCTTCTAGTCTAACCCCCTGCTTATGCAGGAAACCCTATACCATTTCAGACAAAAATCCAAAAAGTCCAAAAATATTCTTGTCTTAATTCTATTTAAAATATAGTAAATTGTCAATGTGAATAACCTTATATATTTTTTAAAAAACCTATATCAGATACAGTGTGATCTCCAAATCCCAAAAGTCAAGCTCAGAGTTTTATTTTTAAGTGGAATGGTTTGCTTTGTGAGAAAGAATTGGGTTTTGTAGCCTTTACCTGCATTTAGCCTTTTGTTGACCTGCCTTATAGTTTCTCCAATTCAAATCCGAATAGCATTTAGTAGCTACTAACATCTCACGCACATTGTGCCACCGCTCTCAAAGAGTCCTTTTCTCTTTCTACCATTTCATGTACACTTCGTCTCTCTGTCTTGCTTTCTTTCAAGGCAGCAGTGGCCAATATAGGATTTTCAGTTCTCTTTGAATGTTTCTCAATAAAATTACTAAAAGAAGAACCTCGGCGATTGTACAATGGTGTTGGAGAATAGGACATAGCTCCCGTGGTTTAATGAATTATTTGCAGCCCAGTTCAATAAAAGATAAAATGTCAAGTGTGCAATTCTTCCTTTTTTTTTCATTCTTTCCTGCTGACAATGAGCAAATCCAAAATTGTCCATGAGGTACCTTTTGCTATATCTTCCCATTGCAGCCCTTTAAAATTCCTAAATCCCCTCAAGAGTTTTCCCCAACTTTCACAAGCATTTTGCCCCTGGGGAATGGATGACAATTAATTTTAGGCATTATTTCTTATCACAACCTTCCTCAGTTTGATACACTCCAGAATTGCTGAATTGCCCAGTTCCAGTTGAAAATTCTGGGAGTTGAAGTCCCCATGCATGGCTTAGAGAAAGTTGCTTTAGAGGAATTAAACTTTTTTTCTCCTCTCTTTAATAATAATGAGAGTTTGTTTGAACCTGAATGTTGTAGGAAAGCATATCTGCAGATATGCTTTCTGCAGAATTGGTATAAACAAATGCACATCTAGAAACCCTAGCAGTGAATCGAGAACGCAGAGCACATAGAAAAAAAGATGAAAAATATCTCTGTAAAAATCTTCCACTTTTTAAATATGTATGTTTAATCCAATATGGAATTTCACTAAATCTGAATCTTCTTAAGAGACGGAGACATTTGATTTAAAAAAAAAAGATTTTAAAAAAAGATTCCACAGTATACCGGATGTCAGTACAGATTCAAAGAGAATTCAGAACTGCTTTTCATTGGAATTCACATATGGGTGATGCACGTTTTGTGACTGTGATATGCAAATATCCAGCTAGAGAACTGGAGAAAGAGGTTGAAGCAGTTTGTTTTTAATATTTTGCAGTGATAGAGTTGGATGGGAATAGATAGATCTGGTTTGAAATATTAAGGGCTGTGGTACCTACTTCCCCTCTGAGTAACCTGTGTTCTAGAACCACATATAACTGCCTTCATGATACATTCATCACTGAAGCTTCTGGATATTCTTCAAGGACAATCCCATGTAGTATATTATATGATTATAATTATAGTAACCAGCAGGTGACTAGGAGATGAGTAATTGTGAATAAAGTCCCTTGAACTAGGAACAGATGCAACTGATGCACAACACAAAGTTAAACCAATGGCCTGCTAGCCACAACTGTCACCTGCTCCATGAGAAGGAGTTGTGAGTCTAGGACAATCTCCAATTGTGCAGAGAATAGAATGGAATGGAATAGAATAGAATTCTTTATTGGCCAAGTGTGATTAGACACACAAGGAATTTGTCTTGGTGCAAATGCTCTCAGTGTACATAAAAGAAAAGATACATTTGTCAAGAGTCAAGAATCATCAGGTACAACACTTAATAATAGTCATAAGGTACAATAAGCAATCAAATCATACTAGAAAACAGTCAATATAGGATACAAGTGTCAAAGCTACAGTCTTATAGTCACAAGTGGGAGGGGATGGGTGATAAGGAGTGATGAGAAGATTAATAGTAAGAGTAGTGCAGACTTTGTAAATAATTGGACAGTGTTGAGGAAATTGTTTGTTTAGCAGAGTGATGGCATTCGGGAAAAACCTGTTCTTGTGTCTAGTTGTTCTGGTGTGCAGTGCTCTATAGCATCGTTTTGAGGGTAGGAGTTGAAACAGTTTATGTCTGGGATGTGAGGGGTCTGTAAATATTTTCACAGCCCTCTTTTTGATTTGTGCAGTATACAGGTCCACGATGGAAGGCAGGTTGGTAGTAACTGCTTTTTCTGCAGTCCTAATTACTCTCTGAAGTCTCTGTCTGTCCTGTTGGGTTGCAGAACCAAACCAGACAGTTATAGAGGTGCAGATGACAGACTCAGTAATTCCTCTGTAGAACTGTATCAAGAGCTCCTTGGGCAGTTTGAGATTTCTGAGTTGGTGCAGAAAGAACATTCTTTGTTATGCTTTTTTGATGATGTTTTGGATATTAGGTGTCCAGAGAGCCTGTTTGGGACAGTACAATCCCATCCAGCACCAAATACAGTACAGTCATAGTATTGGTTGGCCTCAGAACCCAAAGTCACTCAGACTTGGCAGGGCTCAGTTGTACTCCATTCACACCCCCACAGCCTTCAGGAATTGGTTTAAGTCATCCACAGCATTGCTTAATTTGCCAGGGGCAGAGATGTACAATATAATTGGGTATCATCAGCATACTGATGCTACGTCACCCCATGGTGATAGATAAACTCACCCAGTGGCCTCATGTACATTTGAATAGAAGCGGAGAGAGCACTGACTGCTGTCAGGAGGGACTGAGGGAAGGGTAATAAGCAGCTGGTCATTGGCTGCCATGATACTAATTGATTAGAATGGGCTCATCGTATACAAACAATACACTCTCAACCATATGATGAAATCATTAAGTTAATTGATAAACCAAAAGAGCAACCCACAAAATTATAGTGAGCTGGCTGACAATACTAAAGCCAATGACTTATGAGATAATTTTGGAACAGGGATACCAAAATTGTCCCCTCCCGGTTGAATTTTACTGTGGTTTGTTTTCCTAGTTTGGGTAATAATATAATTCTGAAATCATGCTTTATGAATCGAAACTATGTTTTTAAAGGAGTAGCTTTTACAACAATACATGGTTTATTTACATTAACCAAGGACAAGTTTAATAAATAGTTGACAGATTAAAATGGTTTGAATTCAGAAGCTGATTGGTAGATTATAGTGTATATGGTCTGACAAATGACAGTCAGAAAAAAGTCCAGTAGCAATTAAAATTTCCATTTCTCTCTGTCTTAGCCATCACCTGCTAACTTTATAAAGCATCTTGCTATTCCTTTTAACAAAAGGGAAGGCCTGAGGGGTGGTCATACTTATAGTTTCCCTCTCTGGTGTGGTGTCGGGGGTTTTCGGTTCAATGTGTGAAGGGTGAAGGATGTGTGTTTGTGTTTATTTTCATGGTCATGGTCATGATGTGCACTGAAGATGGTGTTTGATTTCGTTGTATGAGGTGCAATGACAATAAACTGAACTAAACTAAACTCAGCAAATATGAAAAGAAATATTAACGAAGAGAAAAGAAAATATATTCAGGTTTATTAGAATTAAAATTAGAATTAGAATTATTTTATTGGCCAAGTGTGATTGGATACACAAGGAATTTGTCTTGGTGCAATTGTTCTCTGTATACATAAAAGAAAATATGCATTCGTCAAGAGTCAAGAATCATCAGGTACAACACTTAATAATAGTTATAGGGTACAATAAGCAATCAAATCATACTAGGAAACAGTCAATATAAATCGTAAGGATACAAGCAACAAAGTTACAGTCATACAGTCATAAGTGGGAGGGGATGGGTGATAAGGAGTGATGAGAACATTAATAGTAATAGTAGTGCAGACTTTGTAAATAGTTGGACAGTGTTGAGGGAATTATTTGTTTAGCAGAGTGATGGCTTTTGGGAAAAAACTGTTCTTGTGTCTAGTTGTTCTGGTGTGCAGTGCTCTACAGCATCATTTGAGGAAAGGAGCTGAAACAGTTTATGTCCAGGATGTGAAGGGTCTGTAAATATTTTCACAGCCCTCTTTTTGAGTCGTGCAATATACAGGTCCACGATGGAGGGCAGGTGGGTAGTAATTGTTTTCTGCAGTCCTAATTACTCTCTGAAGTCTGTGTCTGTCCTGTTGGGTTGCAGAACCGAACCAGACAGTTATAGAGGTGCAGATGACAGACCCAATAATTATTATATTTTTTTAATAAAAATTTTATTATATTCCAAAGACAAACAAAACAAACAAACATAAAAACATAAACCAATAACAATTTCAAGTGTGTCGGTCGGTCACAAGTCTCAGTGCCATCTCCTCACCATCAATACTCTCTATTACAGAAAAAAAGAGCTATACAATGCAAACAAGAAGTAATAGAAAAAAAAGAAAAATACAACCACCTATTTTCTATTTGGAGAGATCTCAAAAAACTTATGCATTTCAATTCATATATTACCTAAATTATCTCCTCTATTAACCAATATCATTATTATTAATTCTCTACAGTATTATAATCTCTATATTATATTTTCATTCAACAATTTTATTTATCTCTATTATATCCATATATTACCAAGCTTCTTTATCTAACCATTGATAAGACATACTCCATATCTTGTAAAACTGTTTTTCTTCTTGATCTCTAATTTCAAATGTTAATCTGCTCATTTCGGCACAGTCCAAAATTTTCTTAATCACTTCCAACCCAAGACTCAATAATTATTACAGCACCATTTAACGTAACTTATTATTTCTTTCTAGGTGGTCCTCAACTTACAAACCATTTGTTTAATGACCATTCAAACTTAACAATGGCACTGAAAAAAGTGACTTATGGACATTTTTCACACTTATAACCCTCTTCACAGTCACATAATCAAAACTGAGATGCTTGGCAATTGATCACATTTATGACAATTGCAGTGTCATGTTATATTTTTGTGACCTTCTGACAAGCGAAGTCATTGGGGAAGCTGCAGTGATTCACTTAACAACCATGGCAAGAAAGATTGTAAAATGGAGCAAAACTCATTTAACAACTGTCTCACCTTAGCAATGGAAATTTGGGTCATAAGTCAAGAATTACCTGTACCATAGCAATGCAATATATCCATTACTTATTCTTTAAATTCCTCACTGCTGTCTTTTTGAGAATCTCATTAACTCCCTTCAGACACAACTTTCCTGATCATTTTCTTATCCTAATTGGTCATTAATTTTTTTTCTGATTTCTTCCTCTCTGTATTACCAAACAACTTCAATGAACTTCTTTCTTAATCTCTAACTTCGTGATTGAGTTCATGTTCATTCAGCACCCCTGAGCCTTTCTCTGGTTTTATTACACGTATAAATAATATCTCACACATAAATACATTATATCAATATTTCTCAACCTTGGCAGCTTTAAGATGGGCAGACTTCAATTGTCAAAAGTCTGGAAGTTAAGTCTATCCATCTTAAAACTGCTTAATGTTAAGAAACACTGCACTATACTTTTACATTTCTCCTAGCACACTCTGCTGTTATATCCATCCAGTGAAATTGGCAAAGACAGACTTATTCACGGCCAGTTTTACTTCTTTTGGCAAACATTGAGGTTTTTTTGGAACAAAATGTGCTATCCACCTTTCTACAGGATTTTGTACTTATTCAACAATATCTATCCCTTTTCCAATCTTCAGTAAACATTTTAGCCAGCTACACAAATGTATCAAATTGTTTTACTTTTTCTCTATTTATGTATAACTTGCAATCATTTACTTCCATTTTCCTGTCAGATGTTGCATTTGGTCTTTGGTACATTGATTTTCATATCCACACTCTTGGTTGCCTCATAAAACTGTCTTAACATTTGCTATAGATCATTAGGAGTCTTAGTCAACATCCCTAGAGGCTGAATTCACACAACAAACTGATCTTCATTTCAACCATTTACTTAACAGCATGCTGTTCGAATTCACCCATTGAGAGTGTAATTAGGTATGAGTGGAACTCAGATATGACCAAACTTTGAAAGCGGTCATGCCTAGAGAAATGTTGTATTCTTTTCCTGTGCAAGACAAAAAGCAAGCACTGGAAGGTATAGTAACTTCTTAAAAAAACCCAGCAAAATATATTACAATGTATTATAAGACCTAATCACAAGGGGTTTTCTAGTGTTTTGATAGGTCCATTGGCTTCAGTCAATGTGGAAATCAAAAGCATGTTTCAACCTTGACAGCTTTAAAACTGCCAGAATTCCTAAACCAACCATGTTGGCTGGGGAATTCAGGAATTTGAAGTCTACAAATCTTAAATTTACCAAGGTTGGAGACCCCGGTCTACAAGTAAGTTATCAGGACCATGGCTACTTCAATACCAACAATACCAACAATTAAGGGAGAAAATGGAAAGGTACCAATTTAAAAAAAAATCTACCGGGGTTATTTAGATCCATCTCATAATATGATTACATGGACAGAGGCCTTCAAACAAAAATTACCCCGAAGGAACTTGTTTAAGTGCCACTGCTTACTTCAGAATACCTTTTCCTATTTCACATCTAATTCTGCAGCATAGCAAGTAAGGCTTTTTGCTGAAGGACAGTTCGATGCTACAGTCTTCTATTTGTTTCCTACATGGAATTAAAGAATCTCCTTCAGCAGATGATTGTATAGTGGTGTGAAGCATATACTAGCTTCAAGTAAAACAGTGTTTTAGAATCAGAGTTTCGTCTATCATCAATTTAGCACAGTGGTTCTTAACCTTTTTGAAAGAATCGCCCCCTTGAGCCATTGAGGAAGTTGTCATCGCCCCCTCCCCCAACATAACCGTCCCCCTGTCACCTCTTAACATCCCCAAGGGGGCCAGCAGAGGGGCACTAAGAGGCAGCAGGGGGCATTCAAGGCACTGGCCCTGCAGGCTCACCCCATTGACTGTTGTACCGCACCTGAACCGGCGCCTCGAATGGCACCTATCTACCTACCTACCTACCAATATAGATCTCTCTCTCTCTCTCTCTCTCTCTCTCCCAATATATCTCGCTCCATCGCCCCCATATCACCCCCCTTCCATTACTTCGCCTCCATGTTTCCCCTTTTTGTTCCATCGCCCCCCTGAAAAACAAAATCGCTCCTTGGGGGGCGATATCGCCCAGGTTAAGAACCACTGATTTAGCACATCATCAGTTGATGACAGTAGTGGACATGCAGTTACTAAGTTTAATTTGGGAAATGTTCAGCTCAGTTCATTTGTTTGTTTTGCTTTGGTGTACATACATGAATGAGAGAGGAAGTAAAATGTGATTCTGTCAATAAATTTTACCATTAAACTTGCCAATTTGCCAGTTTATTTTTCAAAATACAATTTTCGTCCTTGTTTAGAAAAAATACAGATCTGGGAATATTTTAAGATTCCAGGTTAGTCTGAGCTTCTCTTGTTGGCAATCTTCTGATTCCAGCTGTAGAATTGGAATTTACATAGGAATGTAAAATCGACTCAATTAAAAGAAAGCTCTTTAGTGAAGTGTGTTTATTCTGATTTTCCCCTGGACTGGAGCAAAAACATCTGGTGGCAGGCTTTAAGTAACAATCCCACATTTATTTTACTCCATGTGTGGCCTATGTGTGGTAAAATTTAATTTACCACTTCTGTTTGTTCTGTTTTCCTCTTTCCCTTTATCTCTTTTCCCCTCCCCTTCCCGCCCTCTCTCTCACACACATAGGTCCATGGTAAAATTGTCTTCCATGAAACCCGTCCCTAGTGCCAGAAAGGTTGGGAACCTCAGAATTAGACCATGCAGGGTCCCTACAGGAGAGCTCTTTTAAGGATTATATATTAATAGAAAAGCAACTAATTTAGCTCTGATCCTAAATGCTAAAGCTGCTGCACATGAAAAACAGAGGAGCTCTGATCAACTATCACAGCCACATTTTGGATCTGAGTGGAGGGCCTGGGAAAGGTGTCAGAATAATAGAATAACACTTAGAAGGGACCTTGGGAGGGACCCTATACCATTTTAGAGAAATCGCTGTCTGGTCTTTTCTTAAAAACCTCCAGTGTTGGAGCACCCAGAACTTCTGGAAACAAGCAGTTCCACTGGTTAATTGTTCTCACTGTCAGAAAATTTCTCCTTAGTTTTAGGTTGCTTCTCTTGTCATTGAGTTTCCATCCATTGCTTCTTGTTTTGCCTTCTGCTTCTTTGGAAAATACATTGCCCCCCTTTCTTTGTGGCAGCTCCTTAAAAGCCTGTTGCCTATCACACTCTTGGGCAAAGCATGTGAGCCATTTCCTCCTTTCAGTGATCCATGAAAATGCATCTATATAGTATGTAGGTAATAAAGTCGAAAAAAGGTGAACAACATTTTTACAGGACCATAGATATGTTGAGGCTGGGTATGACAAGGAATGGCTGGGAGGGGAGGGGCCAGGCGAGGCACTCCTTGAAATGAGTGACATTGAGTTGGTCATGCCCACCCAGTTACGTGACCACCAAGCCATGCCCAGCCACTCATGTGACCACTAAGTCACGCCAACCAGCAAGTCACGCCCACCCAGTCACATTGCCACCAAGCTACACACACAAATTAAGCCATGCCCACAGAAGTAGTTGTTAAGAAATTTGAATCCCACCCCTGAGTGAAGGAATCATTGAAACCAGCCAACATTTTTTTAATTCTGTCCATTTTATGCTGACACATGATGAATGTTAATCTTATACCTAATTAAATATCTGAGTCACTCTAACTGGTTTTATTAAAATATCTACTTTCACAGTAAAATGATTCCATTTTCTTAAGTGTGACCATGTTGTTGTGTTTGTTATGTTACACCTAGGATGTGCAGCAGTATGTTAGATAGATTGCTTTACCTTTTCAGTTAATCTGTTAATCAGTTTTATTTCTTCTTCTTCTTCTTCTTCTTCTTCTTCTTCTTCTTCTCTTCCTCTTCCTCTTCCTCCTCCTCCTCCTCCTCCTCCTCCTCCTCCTCCTCCTCCTCTTTTAGTACATTGGGTTGCAAAATATATTAATCAATCAGTAGAAATAGAAGAATTAGGTAAAATATGTTGAAAACTCACTTGCTTGTGAGTACCTTGTCATTTTTTCCTGCAAAAATTGCTCAGTCAAATATGTATGTGAATCTTTGCACATTTCTGAAGATCAGCAGAGATGATTCCACTTGAATCTGGCTGAGGCTCTCTTAAGTTTCAGGATCCATTGTAGAGAAGAACACTTGGATGCAAAACTGTTAAATGGGAGTAAAGAATTACTTCTGAACTGTAAATGCTTATACAGTAAAGTTCAACTCTTGAGGAAAAATATTTTCATATTGTCTAAGGGCACACAGCTGATATCTGGTCAGCCTTGGAGCATTATCAATTATAAGAGATGACTGTATTCATTGTTTAAAGCAGGGGTGTCAAACTTGATTTCATTGAGGGATGCATCAGGGTTAACAGATAACAGATAATCAGAGTTGGAAGGGACCTTGTAGGTCATCTAGTCCAACCCCCCGCCCAAGCGGGAGACCCTACACCATTTCTGACAGATGGGAGTCCAATCTCTTCTTGAAAGTCTCAAGTGATGGCGCTCCCACAATTTCCGAGGGCAAGGTGTTCCATTGGTTGATTGTTCCCATTGTCAGAAAGTTTCTCCTTATTTCCAGGTTAAATCTCTCCTTGTTCAGTTTCCATCCATTATTCCTTGTCTGGCCTACAGGCGCTTTAGAAAATAGCTTGGCCCCTTCCTCTCTGTGGCAGCCCCTCAAATATTGGAAGATTGCTATCATGTCTCCCCTGGTCCTTCTCTTTACTAGACTAGCCAAGCTCAGTTCCTGTAACCGTTCTTCGTATGTTTTAGTCTCCAATCCCCTAATCACCCTGGTTGCTCTTCTCTGTACTTTTTCTAGAGCCTCAACATCTTTTTTATAATGCGGTGAACAAAACTGGATGCAGTATTCTAGGTGTGGTTTTACTAAGGCTTTACAGAGTGGTATTAGTACATCCCTTGATTTTGATTGTATCCCTCTGTTAATACAATTTAGGATTGCATTAGCTTTTTTGGCTGCTGCTGCACATTGCTGGCTCATATTTAGCTGGTTGTCTGCTAAGGCTTGTGTATCCCTGACATAATTTTAACCTAGTACATTGGGGAAAGTCAATGGGGTTAGTTTATAGTTCAGTGTGTCATATGAATCCAGAAAATCAGGTTGAGTAAGCCATAGTTAAGTGTATCATGGAGAAGCATAGTGGCTGAACAGAATTTTATTTGTTGTCATAAACTCCGTTCAAATCTATATACTACTAAAACTGTCCAGTCTGTAGCCTTTGTGAAATGGTGCATCACAGGGCAAAATATTTTGAACCAAAACACTTCAAATGGGCTATTTTACAAAATGTTTCCAAAATCCAAGACCCATGATTCCTGTGGAATTGAAATTTGGCAAAATTTATAAAACATTTTACAACATAAAAATGATCATAAAACATTTATGGCACACTACATCATGTCATAAAACATTTCCTCTGGTCAACTCCTGATGTTTGATGGTGCTGTTTAGTTCAGCGTGGGCTATTTCCATGACAGATAGATCCCTGTATTTTTAGGAACTTTTCAAATGCATTAGAAGCTCTGTCATTGTGGAGGGTATTGAAGAATCTGACAAGGAAATATCTTTGAAATGATGACCCAAGGGGTCATGAGTTGTCTAGTTCTATTTATGAATCTTGCTTTGGTTTTCATCTTTTGTTTTCTTCATACTGGCAAATTTTTTGAAGCTCAGCTTTTCTGATCTTAATTATAGTTTAATCATTTAACATACCTTCTTCATCTGGTACAATACATTTACCTCAGGGTCCTCTTGAAATAAAAGGCTATGAGTAGAAAGGTACTATTGTATAATGTCATGCATTGTTAAAATGATTTTGAAAAGTGTTACAGAGAGCAGGACCTCTCTGCTTTTCAATAGAGTGGTCTGCAGAAGCTTGCAGAATGACTTAAAGAATCCATTTGTTGAAATTTAACTTGATTCTTAAAACTCAACAGCTTCTCTCAGACTCACATGGAAGTCTAACAATTGTTCAGATACTTTAATGAATGGTTCAGAGGTGTTGCAACAACATGAGGTCCACCACACTTTTTCCAAACTTTTGAAATGGGTCAAACTTGGATACTAAATTAGAGCTAGGATGTCTTTGCCAGCTCTGGGTGTGCATGCTTTCTACTTGCTTCCTTAGGTTATATAGAGTTCTGGCTTCACAGGCACCACACGTGGAACCATTACCTAGGAGCATAGGAAGGTCAGAAGTGTATACATTTAAGAATCAGGGAGCAGGTCCTTCTGAGTATTGGACTACATCTGTACAAAGCTTTCCCACTAAAACCATTGTACTGCAAACTGATTGTCGGCAATTGAGTCTTTAGACTCATAGATCATCAGAGCTTCCAATTCAAGATGCTGATTGCTAACACAAGACTTGCTTTGATCATTGCCAGCCCTTTATTCATTGACATTGCTGAAATGTCTTTCTGTTCCACAAGGTCAGGTGCTTCTCTTTGTGCATGAGTTGGCCTTTGCTTTCGCTTGTAAGGAACAGCTTCCTTCTACTGAAGACAATCTGTTTCTGTGAATGATACTAGTGCAGGCAATAAACATGCAGTAATCCTGATAGCTGAATAATCCAGTTTATTGTATGCATAAGAGAATTCAATCTGCCAACTATACAGCTACTAATATCTATGAGTTCTGGGAAGAATACTGCTCTTAATACTGACCACTTGAATTATGAGAGAGATGGAAATAAAACATGCCATTAGAGATGAGAAAGTAGGCGATAGTCATGTGACTGGGCTAGCAATATTTCAAAATTTGGATAAGGAAAGAACCCACATCACAACAATTTGAGCACTGTGCAGCCACCCAGCATCCTTCTGTACCTGTCTTAGAGCAGGGGTGTCAAATCAAGGCCCACGGGCCAGGTCTGGCCTGCAGGGTGCTTATATCTGGCCTCTGGGGCCGCCCTGGAAACAGCAAAGGATTGGCCCGTGTGCCTGTGCCAGCTAAAATGGGCTCCTGAGCTCCATCTTCAGCTATGATGGCCTTCTGCAACCCTCTATCCATGAAAACAGAGCTTGGGAGGGTGGACCTCTGAAGAGCTGCATTTTCACTGGCAGAGGGTTGCAGGATGGTGTTGCAGCTGAAAATGGAGCTCGGGAGCCCTTTTTCACTGGAGAGTTCTTGGGCCATCACAGACACCCCTGACATGAATGATGTCAAGCTGGTCATTTCCATCCTGCCCACACCCACCCTGGCCCCAAGGTCAAACACAACCCTGATGTGGCCCTCAATGAAATCAACTTTGACACCACTGAACTAGAGATAAAGAAAAATATTTGCATCATTATAAACCAGCTCCATGCATCTTAACTCTTCTACAGTTGTAATGGTGCTCACGTGAATGGAAGGTTTGACTCCCAACTCCATGGCCAATTTCCTATAAATGGGAGCAGAAGCAATCTCTTCACCTAGCAGCTTTATGAGCTTTGGAGTCTGTCAGTGTGTGGTTATTTGCTTTGCCCTGAAGAATGGCTAGATCAATGGAATAGATTTGAGCAATCTCTATGCTGTTTAAGGTGCTTTTCAGTTTAAGTCCTACAAAGGTGTCCAGTAACTCAATTCATTTACAGTTTTATAGTGTTTATAGATCATGTGCATTTTATTTTCTTTAAAAAGCAACAGGTTGCAAAAACCAAAAGTGCATATATTTTACAGAAAGGGCTTTAAAATAGCTTTTCTTATGGAATATGTTAGCAATATGTTAATATTCCATGGAATATTAATGTCATAGTGAAGTTATTCTATTAAGAGTCTCTTTTGTATTGCTTCTTCTCTTCCTTTGCTCTTCATATATATCGCACTTCATTAAAGGTTACAGCGTTGGTAATTTGCACCTGGCAATTTTGTGGCAACTCTTCTTTAATTGCAAATGCAGTGGTTGTTTAGTTAATTGGTAACATTTTAAAATAAAGAGTTCCTGTTTATAAATTATGTATTAACATGCAGTTTATGATAATAGATATGGCGCTGCTATTCTTTAGCTCTCTGGAAATTGTGCTAAAATTCTAGTGGCAATACAGAGCAGAACTGATAGTTCACACTACAATTTACAGGATGTTGATACAGATGCTTGGGTGAGTCTGTTGTTTAGGGTCTTTTTTTCCTACAGCAGGCTTGAGAATCTATAATGCACTCACAGAATATTGTGGAACTGTAATTCCAAGATGATAGTGAAGATGGCAAGGATTTGCAGTTCAGCATCTAAAGGAGGCCTTGTTTTCAGGAATTATGGATTTTATTGTAAGTGTAGGTCAGAGAAGAGAGGGGATGAGGTTTAAGAACTCTTGTTGGACAGCATGATCAGCACCAAGAAAATAATGGTAATCTTGGATGGATTAGGCTTGGTCTTTATCCCAGAAGGTGCATGAATGATGGGGCTTCTGGGGTTACTGGATGGCGCACAAATTTAGGTAGAGTGGTAGACGTGGCTTAACTCCCTGGACAGTTTTGTAATATTTATCCTCTGTAAGTCAACACCTGGGAAAGCCAAGGGAAATCATCAAAGCCATAAAAAAGTGAAAGTTAGAATATTTTGGACATGTGATGCAACACCCAGAAAAATACAGCATACTTCATTTAATCCTACAAGGAAAGGTTGAAGCCAAACAAGGTCCAGGCAGAAGAAGAACATTGTGGCTTCAAAATCTAAGGGACTGGCTTGGACAAAACTCAACAGCACTTTTTCTTGCAGCTGTTGATAAAAATAGGATTGCTAACATGATCACCAGTGTCTGATGATGGATATGGCACAAGAAGAAGAAGAAGTCAGTGGTGGCAACCTTGGGAAGCAGTGGTTCTGTCATGGAATAATACAATTAATCACATTATTCCCATCTATTTCCCCTTTTCTCACATTCAGCTTACAATTCAGTGATGGTGCTGAAGTTTAGAGAACTGGTTTAGAAAGCTTTAATTTCAGTTTGTGCATCACAGATTTGAAAAAAAAAAGTTTTCTGTGTTCCAATGCCATATCACATTTTAAAATTGGAGATATGGTTAATTTAACACGATGAATGAAATCTTCTGATCCTAGAGCTCCTACTGAGTTGAAGAGCAGTTACTTATTTATATGGCAAGAGACTATATCTTCTTGTTATTTGGAAACTGAGTTCCTACCCGACTTTCTAACAAGTGTATATTAATATTCACACATCTTTTAATGTCATCAAATTATTCGTTGTTGGGAAACCGAGTTGCTATAGTGTAGAAATAAATTCTCAAATGGCCACATTTCCTGTGACTAATTTTATTGGAGGGCATAACTTTAATTCGATGCCCATCTGAAACTGTCTATTTTCTTAAGGAGCTGATGAGAAGAGTCTATCTTTGAAGCAATTTACCAATGTAAAAAAAGTTGTGTATATAATTTACAGGGCTGCTGTTTGGATTTTCTTTTCTCTTTTTACAAATTATAGTGAGAGTCATTAATGCATGAATTTCTATTCTTCTTTGGAGCAAATTGTTGTATCTGTCTCAGATGGGGGAAAAAGATCCTACTGAACTGTAAGGATACATATAGTTTGAAGCAAATATACGTGTTTCAGGATAATGTTGCAGGATCCAATCTGGGTTGGTCATCGGAACCAGGGGCCTAGTCTTCCGAGCTTTCGGACTCATGCTGAATAGGCAGGGAAGTGATTGAAGCCTGGGAAACAGGCCCCTTGTCAGTCAACAGGAGTACTGATTTATCACCAGCTTATCAGTTAAGAGGCAAGGTCATGGCAGCACAGCAGCCAATGACTTAATAGCTGAATCAGCTGTATTAATATCAACACTCAAATCAACAACTACAGAAAGCCACACACAACCAGGCACCATATAAACACCACACACAGAATAGCTCAAAGCACACATTAGACCCGTGTTGGCGAACCTATGCCATGCGTGCCGGAAGTGGCAAACAGAGCCATTTCCCCCGGCATGTGAGAGGTTGCCCAGAAGAGCTGTACTGCACATGCGTGTGTGCGCCGCCCGACAGCTAATTGTTGAGTATCTTGCATGCAGGTAGAGGGGGGGTGCGCGGGAGACATGTGCGCATGTGCAGAGACATGCAGCGCACGAGGGGGAATTGCACACTCATGCGCAGATGTGCAGCAGGCAAGGGGGGTCGTGCATGCATGCGCAGGGGGCATGGGGGGTAGCATGCATTGCCTTCTGGATGCTGGCACACGAGTGTGCGCAAGCGAGCGAGCGTGCATGCAGTTATCGGCATGGGAGTCAAAAAAGGTTAGCCACCACTGCATTAGAACATAGAACATAGAATAACAGAGTTGGAAGGGACCTTGGATGTTTTCTAGTCCAACCCCCTGCTTAGGCAGGAAACCCTACACCACTTCAGATAAATGGTTATCCAATCTCTTCTTAAAAGCTTCCATTGTTAGAGCATCCACAGCTTCTGGAGGCAAGTTGTTCCACTGATCAATTGATCTAACTGTCAGGAAAATTCTCCTTAGTTCTAAGTAGTTTCCACCCATTACTTCTTGTCCTGCCTTCAGGTGCTTTGGAGAATAGTTTGACTCCCTTTTTTTTGGCAGCCTCTGAGAGATTGGAACACTGCTATCATGTCTCCCCTAGTCCTTCTTTTCATTAGTCTAGACATACCCAATTCCTGCAACCGTCCTTCATATGTTTTAGCCTCCAGTCCCCTAATCATCTTTGTTGCTCTTCTCTGCACTCTTTCTAGAATCCCAACATCTTTTTTACATTGTGGCAACCAAAACTGGTTATAGTATTCCAAGTGTGGTCTTACCAAGGCATTATAAAGTGGTGTTAACACTTCATGTGATCTTGATTTTATCCCTCTGATTCTGTCCCTCTGTACTGCTTTCCAGTTGAGAGAAGTTCCCTGAGAATGGGCTCCAGCACAAGTCCAAAAGCTGAGAAGATTAAATCCCTGGTCCCAGTGACCGGCCCAGATTGGATCCTTCATATATAGTTTATTTGCCAATTTAGTCTAAAAGGATCTGAAGTCACAATACTTATAAAACCATAATCTGAATATCTGGGGTAGCTACTAAAATGCATATATTGAAACAGTATCTGATCTACTGCAAAGAATTACACACATTCAGGTATATATATGAACTATAAAGCCCTAATCATCATTGTGCCATTCTGCCATTACAGCACCACCACATACATTTTCATATTCTCATGCCAGATTTCATGAGAAGTTGGCATTGTTTGAAATTTTAGCTATGGGGTGAACTAGAGTTCCTCTGATAGATCGGACATGCTGATGTCGCTGATCCCAGTGGTCACCAACCAGTGGGCTGGGGACCACTGGTGGTTCGTGAGAAAACGTTGGTGGTCCACAGAGAAATGTCACTCCCAAAGCACCCCCCAAAGCAATTAATCCAGGCTGCACAGGAACACAAGGCTGCACCGCCCACATGGCCCATGGGAACACAAGGCTTGCATCTCTTGCATTGCAAACAACACAAGGTAGTGAGGGAAGGGGGGAAAGGGCAGGGGGGGACTTGCCCCTCTCACCCCATGTGCCTCCCCTGGCCACCGGCCTGCTTCTTTCTGCTTCTTTATTCTTCTGCTTTTGGCTGCATGCAAGGAAAGCAGCAAAAGTCTTTCTTTCTCTCCCCCAAACTTCACCAGAAATGAATTTTTCAGACCCTGCAAGGTATCCTGCTCCAAGAGGCTGCGCTTGGACAACAAGTCTCACAAAGACTCATTTCTGGTGGAGTTTGGGGGAGAGAAAGAAAGGCTTCTGCTGCTTCTGCTGCTTTCCTTGTATGAAGCCAATAGTCTCTCTCTCTCTATCTTTCCCCCTGAGAACAGAGCTGGAGACAGTATCCTGTGGTCCCAAATAAAGAATGATTGATCGGTAGGAAAATGGGGTGGGGAATTTTCCTGCAGACTTTTTGGGGGATTTTCCCAGGGTCTCTGCTGCTTTCTTCAGAGACCATGGGAAAATGTCAGCAAGCCACCATCAGTCAAAATTCATATTAGTGGTCCACGGGATTTACAATTATGAGTTTGGTGGTCCCTGAGGTCCAAAAGGTTGGCGACCCCATAGACCAGGGCTGTCAAACTTGTGGCCCATGGACTGGATACATCACGCGCTGGCCATGCCCACGCCTGGTTTACCAAAGGGGAAAAAAGTCACAGTACATACGTGGTGACATCATGACAACATGCATTTGACCCCCTGCCATAGACTATAAATATTAGCAAAATAGAAATAAGTCATATTTTTGAAATCACACTACGCTCTTTTTATTTATTAAACTTAAAGGAAGGGGATTTTAGGTTGCAGTCCTTCAAAAAACATTGTTGGCTGGGACAAAGTTCACTTAACAAATGTTTTACTTAACATAAGTTTTGGGCTCGATTGTAGGCATAAGTTGAGGACTGTATTGCATTTTGCATTTTTGTAGTACTTTAATTTTCCAGTTTTATCTTTTTAATATTGTAAGCTGCTCAGAGTTACCCTGTGGTAGGATGGGTAACCAATAACTGTAAACAAACAAGTAAATAAAATAAAAGCTTCCAAGAAAGGAAAAGCAGAGAAATATATAAGTCAAGACCCAAAATAAGGGTAAGATTTTTTTTTAAATTCACCTCAAAATTCAGAAAATCTAATTTGGCTACCCCATTGTAGAGTTGTGTATGGTTTCTTTTTTGTATACTGCTTTATCCTAAATGGCTTAAATGTGTCTCATAGGAGTGAACGTCCCCAGACAGCCTTCATTTCAGCCATAGAACTACAGAGTAAACTGTGTATAGGAACGTCCTGAAGATGAAATCATTTGTTGATTCCTTTTTAAAGGAATCTTCCATTCCCTTCAGTAACTTGTGATGGTGTCTTCATGAATAATTGCCGTGCCATTCACAGCCTATTGTAGCTGTACAAGATGGAAAAGGCAATAAATGGGAAGGGCCATAACTGAGCAGTTGGCTCTGATGGGCACTAATGAACTGCCATTTCAATTTGCTGGTGTGAATTCATTTCTAGTGTTTGATTTCCCCTCTAGCTACCACTGCAAGTTACTTTCTGTTAAATGACTGTTGATAAGCAGATGGCTTTAACTTTTTCTTATTTAGGCTCTCGCACAGTGTTATTCCACAGGGATAACTTAGGGCCCTCAGGATAAGTAGATCGAAGGAAGTTGGCCTCTTCCTTCCTTGCATATTTATTAGAGTACTTTGTGTTTCTGAGTATCTGTGGTGAACTTACTTCATTAACAAAACTAGTATTTGCCTGGTATGATTATTTGCTTTTATCTCCAGATTTTTAAACAGCTTTTGGTAAATAAATGTTTTTTTAAAGGAAATGATAGAGGTAACAAAGACGAGAGAAATAAACATGTTGTTTCTTCTTCCATGAAATTTATGATAAAATACAAGTATTTTAATAATAACCTACCTTTCTTTTTAATTTATTTGAGGTCCTCATAGATTAGTTCTCCTAAACCTAGTGTCCTTGGAAACCTTTACCACCAAGTAGTTAGACTACACAGGATCAGTGGTGGTATTCAGCAGGTTCTGACCAGTTCTGGAGAACCGGTAGTGGAAATTTTGGGTAGCTCGGAGAACTGGCAAATACCACCTCTGACTGGAGGTTTTACAGTATCCTTCCCCTGCCACACCTACCAAGCCATGCCCACAGAACCAGTAGTAAAAAAATGAATCTCATCACTGTACAGGATGCTTTATTTCTGCCTGCTTTTAAAATGACTCAGAAGCAAAACTGTTACACCTCAACTCCTACCATAACTGAACTTGGCACTACAGTGGTAAATTGTGATGGCATCTCACACTCACCTTATTCTTTGCTTTGGTGCCAATGTGCCATGAGCTACAGGGGGGATGGAAACCAAACGGGAGGGGGGAAGGATGCCATTGTTCACTGTGCCAGCCAGAGGCACAAATTCAAGGACACACAAAGGAATGTAGCTATGTATCAAGGATGACCATTCCAACAACATTTAGTTTCAACATGGTGGTGTCAGCCTTGGAAGCCATTTTTTACTTGGAAGCTTCGAGGCTGCCACATGCAGTGCCTGGGAATTTGGGAAGGAGGATTTTATAGTGGGATAGAAGACTAGACACAACAATGTTCTTTCTCAGAGAGTCAAGGACAAGTTGCCCTGCACCTGGAAGGGTAGTGACTGGGGAGGATATCTCCAGTTGGGACAAAGATTTGATTGGGCCATGTGATGGACTGATGGGTTCAGGGGATGGAACTTTGATTTCTCTTTTGGGAAGGGAAAACCTGGAACTCTCAGATTCGGGTTTTCCCAGATGTGCCAATTTGACAACTCTAATAAAATGGAACTTTGAGGAATTGTTTGTCTTGGAGTTTATTGGTTTGGAGTTGGTTAGTTGGAATGCTGACAGATGGTACAATTGAGGACTAATGGCAGGGAGGAAATTGGAAAGGGGGAATTTGGCATGCAAACCTTAGATCTGCCTTTGCCTTACTGTACTTCACTTGACCTTTAGTAAAATATATCTTTCTCATAAAAGGGAGCCATGGATCATTCTTGCCTAAGGTTCAGGTTGAGGCAGGTGTGACAGCTGACCCTGAAGTGGGTCACTGCATGACTGGACCCTTTTTTGTGACTTTTTTTTGCATCAGTTGTTCATCATTAGAATTCTTTATTGGCCAAGTGTGATTGGACACACAAGGAATTTGTCTTTGGTGCATAAGCTCTCAGTGTACATAAAAATACATTAATCAGAATCATAAGATACAACACTTAGTGATAGTCATAGGATACTAAATAAGCAATAAAAACAATACTAGAAAACTAAATAAAACAATATAAATCATAAAGATACAACCCACAAGTAGAAAGGAGATAGGTAATAGGAAGGATGAGAAGAATAATAGTAATACAAACTTAGTAAATAGTTTGACAGTGTTGTGGGAATTAGTTGTTTAGCAGAGTGATGGCATGCAGGGAAAAAACTGTCCTTGTGTCTAGTTGTTCTGGTGTGCAATGCTCTGTAATGTCATTTTGAGGGTAGAAGTTGAAACAATTTATGTCCAGGATGTGAGGGCTCTGTAGATATTTTCACAGCCCTCTTTTTGACTCGTGCAGTATAAATAAGTTAAGCAGAAACTGTGGTTATTAAATGAACCCATTATTTGCTCTGGGCCACGTTTTGCTAGAAACTGGAAGTAAACACCAGTTTCCATCAAAACTGTTGCAAGTCATGGTCATGTGACTATGGGGCACTGTGAATAGCTGGACCAGGTGATGACTGTCCAAAACGAGAGTGTGTGACATCAGAACTTCAAAACTGAGTTATAAGTAGTTTTTTGGGGGGGTCCATTGTAACTATAAACAATTGATAAGTAACTGGTTGTAAGTTGAGGATTCCCTGTACAGAAACTAGTGGTGGGAGAGGGAATACTTGCCTTTCCAGAGTAATTCTTATTTTTTATGGTTGCCACACTGATTGAGCTTCCAGTGTTTAGGGATTATCATGTACAAAAAGAGCTGAACCTGTTAGTTCACTGTAGATCAATTCTTAGTTCACTATAGATTTTTTTTTAAAAATCACCATATACTACTATGAGAGCTAGATAATACAGAAGTTAAAAGCATTGGATTGCATGTAGGGAAAGTGTGCGCTTAGTCCTTCCTGTCACAGGCACAAGAACATTTAGATGACTTTGAACCAATGGCTGTCTCTCAACTTTAGAAGAAGGCATGAGCAAAACATTTGCAAAAAGATAAGAAATCCTAGTGTCATGAAAACTGCAGGGACTTGTAGTTGCCAGCAGACAAGATGGACTGTGGGTGTGTTTTGAAATTGCTACTTGAGATTCTTATATATTGCCCCTAAAGTTGTAAAAGTGGCATGGAACTTAGGTTAATAATAAAATGGGCTCCTTCAGTAACCAATTAAATATTTTATGTGAATGCAGCCACATATTCCCATAAGTCATTGTGGGAACTTCATATAGCCGTACACTAACATGCACCAGCTAGGAGCATCGAGCAAAACACATTAGGGTTGTGAATATTTGATTTTGCCCTCATTTAATTGCTCTCTAACATACTTCCAGGTGATGTTTCTCTGTGTTAGGCTTGATGCAAAACAAAAAAGCTGACCTTCTGTTTACCCCAGAGTATTTTGTGCTTCAGAACAAAGTTTAAGCTTGCAAAGAATTCATTTCTTCTCTTTGCTTGCTCTCAGGAGCAAAGAATGCCCCCTTTTCTACCCTTTGTTCTCTGCACATATTCTGCCTTTAATTTATTTACTAATGGATGAAAGCATTGAAGAGCAGTAGTGAGAAATATGAGAGCTTTCCCCCCCTTTCTTCTGTTTTCCCAAACACAGCTGTGATCAGATACTGCAGCTGTGAGGATCTGCAGTGGAGGTGGGGACAGCAAGGGAAAAAGTGTGCATCCAGATGCAAGCTGCACTCTTTCACACCCACATCAAGAAATGGTGGAGTTTGAGTTGTGGCATCATAATGTGTCATCATTTGGGCACCATCAAATGTTAAAATGCTTATAACTGCAGTTTAAGGATCAGAAGTATAGATGTTCCCTGATGCTTGATGTTGGATGGGCTAGGGCAGGGCTGCCAAACTCCTGGCCCACAGGCTGGATGTGTCATGTGCTGGCCACGCCCATGCCCAGTTTAACGAAGGGGGAAAAAGTCCTGATACATCATGTGACACCGCCTTGACGGGTGAGATTGACACCCCTGGGCTAGAGATATTTTTCCCTTTCCATCTTTTTATTTAAGGTCTTTTTTCTCTTAGCATTTTCCCATTAGTCCATTTGTTGGGGGGTGGGAAACGTGTTGCTTAAGGTGAGACTACAACTCACAGTCTCCTGGTTTTTAGCCTGGTGCCTTTATTACTAGACTAAACTAAGTTCTGAGCAAAATGTGTTTCTTCAAAATGGAAAGGGATGTGAGTAAAATTCATCTTGACCTCTGGACTATTTGGAATGGGCTTATTTCAAAGGGAGATCATTTGGAATAGCCCATTTCCAGCATGGATTTGCGAAAGGAATGTTAAATGTGTGCACTTGAAAGAACAATTTCCAGTGCTTCAGTGCCATTTTATTTCCTCCTCCTCCTCCTCCTCCTCCTCCTCCTCCTCCTCCTCCTCCTCCTCCTCCTCTTCCACATTTGCTTTGAACCATGTGCTATTTCTATATGGATCCAAATTTCAAACAGTACTGGAGTATCCAGCAAGCCATCCTTCTCTGATTTTTTTTTAAGTCCAAGGATGACATTGAACAATTTAGCCAGAATTCAGTACTTTCTTTGATTACATACAGCAGACAGAATCTTGCCAGACTAAACCCTTACTACTGCTGGCCTGATGCATATACCCTGAGAGATCTTAGGCAATGGTTATTCTATCTCTCTTCTTTTGTCTCCTATCCCATTCTGGGATGTGTGCTGCCTCTTGTCCCCCTCCACTTTCTGGAATGTGCTCCTTCCTTCCTGGGAAACTTGCCATTTCACTGCAGTTCATCATCCCCTCCGCAGGCACCATCTCTCACATTTGCACCTCTTTGTAACTGTTTTAGGTTTTGTCAAAGTATCAAGTTGTACAGGACTTAGGAACTGTCCCATAATTCTGTAGTTCTATTCTCCTCATCCATACTGTGCTGCCAATGATAAAAGTTCATTAAGCTAAATGTGGCCATATCTGCCTAATTAATCACTTCTGGCCTTCAAATAATATGCAGCCATATTTGTTATGTATGCAGGTTTAAATTCATTGGTTTAGTTTGAACTGTTCTTGTAAAATGTAAGAAATGATTGGTTTAAAAAGTGCGGGAAAACCCTGCACTCTGATTGGCTGGCAACTGTGGCTGCTGGCTATAAGTAGCAGCCGCAGCCCAGCCAAAGTGGGTTCGTTCTGAGCTGTAGTCACTAATAAACAAAGAGCTTGAAGCACTCCGTGTCTGTCTCTTCATGCAAACTTAACAATATTGCTTAACCTACAGTTGTGCTTAGAAGTAGGAAGAGAGCTATCCTTATTTATTTCAGCACCTTGACCTGTATTAAAAATGGTATTAGTGCTGCACGTTTTGTGGGAAAGAACAGTTTTAGTGCTGCCTTTATTACCTACAAAATGCATAGAAACTTTAAAATTAATAGTGACCAATGTACAGTAGCGGAGCAGAAAATGAAAGGATATGGTTATTACAAAGAAGCATCTGCCTCACTCTCTCTCTCAGAGAGCAGGGAACAGAAAAGCACCAGGCCTTCGCATAAAATAAAGTGTTTATCCATTCCCCCTTGCAGAGTAAAGCGTGTTCTTCTCTTTTTCACTCAGCATTAGCAAGAGAGAGGGAGAGAGAGACATTGTGAAAACAATGTCTAATTTTAGTTTGGAAAAACAAAACTAATTTTGGCTGAAATGACAAAAGAAGTGTTTTTAAGAAAATATGCCTTACTCTATGGGCCAAGGTAAAGTGCTTTTCATATTCATTTTCATACACTGTTCTTTCCAGATTATGATAGAGATAAAGTCTCCCACAAATGGACTTTGCTTTCCTGTAAGTTCATGGAGAGGCATCCATATACAGGTAGTTCTCAACTTACAAACACAACTGAACCCAACATTTCTGTTGTTAAGTGAGACATTTGTTGAGTTTTGCCCCATTTTACAACCTTTCTTGCCACAGTTGTTAAGTAAATCACATTCACTTAACAACTGCACCACTAACTTAACAACTCGATGATTCACTTAATAACTGGAGTAAATAAAGGTCATAAAATGGGACAAAACTCACTTAATAAATGTCTCACTTAGCAATGTAAATTTGGGCTCAATTGTGGTCTTATAGAAATTTTGTGTAGAGCCTAATAGAATTTTTTTTATTCACAATTACCACCCACTCCCCAATAGATTATGCCATCTTTTCTCATACCTACTGAACTCCTTCTATATCTGCTCCTCAGAAGAATCCAAATAATTTGCAAATAATTTGCAGAGAATAGTAGATAACCCATGCAATGCAACATGGAATATGGAGCTGAAATTTAATTTCTTGAACACAAGATAGATGTGTTTGACATGAAACATGGAGTGAATGTTTACCAGTTATACAGCAATGGTGAAAAAAAATAGATGAATGTTGAGTTCCCTGGTAGAAAGTTTACTAAGGGTGGAAAACTTTAAAGACAAATGTTTGCTGTAGAAAGGTTACATGGTCCATTATAAAGAAAAAAAATATTTATTGAAAGAAGTGAAAATGGATGTCATACAAGAAGTCATGTTTTACCCACTTTGTTATTTGAAATTGGGAACTAGCTATCAGCGTTCCAAGTAACAAGCTCCAAAAAAGAAGACTCTGAGGCTAGCATTTCCTCAAAGTTCCATTTATATTGGCACATCTGTGAAAATCCAAATCTGAGAGTTCTGGGTTTTCCCCTACCCAAAAGAAAGTCAAAAATCTATCCCCTGGCACCAGAGCTGGTATTCAGCAGATTCTGACCAGTTCTGGAGAACTGGTAGCGGAAATTTTGAGTAGTTTGGAATACCACCTCTGACTGACCCTGCCCCCATCTATTCTCTGCCTCCCAAGTCCCAGCTGATCGGGACTTGCCCTGCACAGGAGAACGGAGCTGGAAAGCAAGTTAGAAAGGTGGGGAGGGAATGGGGATTTTATAGTATCCTTCCCCTGCCATGCCCACCAAGCCATGCCATGCCACACCCACAGAACCATAGTAATTTTTTTTAAAATTCTATCACTGCCCTGTACCCAGAAGTCCATCACATGGTCCAATCATATCTTCAGCCAGTGGAAGATAGAGAAATTTTTTTTTCAGATGGAGCCAACACGATTCTCTAAAAGAGGGAGATGAAAAAATTAAAAAGGCAAAGGACATGTGCAAAACAGTTGATGGATGGGGTAGCAACGATCATGTTTTGCAAAGTTAGAATGCAGAGTTTAGTTTGCTTTACTCTTACTACTTTTTTGTGCTTTATCCCAAAAGGGAGGAATGTGATGTGTGTGTGTGTTTGTATATGTATTTATGTGTATTTTTAAATACACACACACTTATGTACAACAATGTATTTATGTACTTTAGGGTCCAACTTAATTAATTGCACATGTTTCTGCTTGTGCTGTTAATAGCAATACCAATAGCACTAAGTCTTATATACCACTCCATAGTGCTTTACAGCCCTCTCTAAGTCATTTACAGTCAGCATATGCCCCCCAACAATCTGTGTCCTCATTTTAACAACTTTAGAAGGATGGAAGGCTAAACCTTGAGCCTGTTTAGATTCAAACTGCCAAATTGTAGGCAGATGGTAGTCAGCAGAAGAAGCCTGCAGTACTACACTTTAACCACTGTGTCACCAAGGCTGTTAATGTTCTTAACATTACTCCTGAATCCTACTGTTTTGTTACAATTCCCTCTTGTCACACCCAGACTGACCTCCCCATTCCTTACTATGCAAGGCAAGAGTTATAGTTTTGGGGAGAATTCTCGGTGCCAGCCTATAGTCTTTGCTGAATCTTGTTTTAAAGAAGTATAAATTAAATCTACTACTGTTTTGGCAAAAATCTCACTTCCTATAGAGTTCATAAACATCTTAATCTGGCAACAAAATAACAGGCAATCTCTCTGGGAGATATTCCACAGCTAAGATGCCCAGTGAACAAAGCCTCACTCAATAGCTATCATCAGTGGTGAGATTCAAATAATTTAACAACTGGTTCTCTGCCCTAATAATTTCTTCCAACAACCAGTTCACCAAACTGCTCAGAAAGTTAACAACCGGTTCTCCCAAAGTGGTGCGAACTGGCTGAATCCCACCACTGGCTATCATGAGAGTCAGTTTCTTCTAGTGGCTAAGGAACAAGGCTAGGAAAAGAAGACCATGATTTCCAGTCCCACCTTTAGGCACAAAGCCAACTGGCTGTCCTTGGGCCAGTCATGGTCTCTAAGCCCTAGGAAGCAGGCAATGGCAAAGCACTTCCAAAAATCTTCCCAAGAAACATGCTGGGCTTATCCAGGCAGTCTCCAGGAGTCAACAAGCAAATACAACCATGCAGTACCTATACAGTGGAGCACCCTAGAACTACTTAACCATGGAAGCTAAATAGCTCCTGAAAACAAGTGGATCAAGGCAAATTGGCACTGTTGTGATGCTTATGGGGAGTAGAGAAACTCATCCACATGTGTGCCATGTCAAGGGTGAGGGATGAAACCATGTGAAAGTGCTTCATCCTGACAGATCAGTTTACGTGGCCTTTTGGTTTAGTTATTAGCTAGCCAACATGCTGCGAGAGTCCTTCTTTTTCAACGTACCACAATCCTGTCTCCAGTGATGCACACACTCCTTGGCATCTCCATTTTCATGAATGCCCAAGGAAAAGTAAGAGCAAGGACCTTGTCTCTCTGAGCCATTTTGGTTGCACTATTATTAGAACTAAATGAGAATTTTGCATTGAGTAAGTTCTTTCTTCCATGGACTTGGGGAAAATCATCTACTCAGTTTCATTGTCCCTAAATTTGGGGCAATATTAATGTGGTCCACACAATGTGGACAGAGTTGGGCTTTTAAAACCAAACGCTTTTTCTAATGGTTATGGTGTAGTTATTTTCAACAAGCTTTTTTTTTCTTTTGAGTTGCAGTCGCTTTTTAAACTCTTTAAATTGTTCTAGCGAACAGCATAAGCTGTGTAGGTGTAGCAGACTTGAGAATTGGACTGTGTTATAAAAGCAATCCACATGCTGCTTGAAATTTGCTAATAGGCCTTGCTTTCTGCTGTGTTTGTGATGCCAATGCAAATACATTTGGCAATTCTGATTTGTTCTGTTTGTGACAGATGCACATCAATACATTCACCTCCCCCCTTTTTTTCTTCTTTAACTCACATGTGGGGAAAAACAGCTTTTTTACACCTTTAATTGGGCTAATTAAACATGAGTGAAGGCTCCAATTATGACTATGTGCATGAATTTTTTAAAGACAGACTTAGAAATTGGGTAGGAGAAGAACTCTGTACCTGAACATTTTAACAAATGAGCACCATTTGTGATTTGCATGAGAACGTCAGCTGCATCAAATTTAGAAGCAATTCAAATGATTAGTGTGAATTTTGTAACTAGCAACTTTTCTCCACTTCAAAATGGAAGTGTTGAAATAGCACCAAAGGATGAAGTCAATGCAGGTAGTTCTCAACCACAATTGGAACCAGAATTTCTGTTGCTAAACAAGAAGGTTGTTAAATGAGTCCATCTGATTTTATGACCTTTTTTACACAGTTGTTAAGCAAACCACTCCAGTTTTTAAGTGAATTGCTTGACCATTAACAAATCTGACTTCCCCCATTGACTTTGCTTGTTGGAAACAGGCTGGGAAGGTTGAAAATGATAATGGTGTGATTCTGGGTCACTGCAACCATCATAAATACCTACTGGTTGTCAAGTACCCAATAGTGGGATGCGGTGACAGTTGTGTGAGGACCAGTTGTAAGTCACTTCTTTCAGTACTGCTATAACTTCAGTTTTTTACAAAGTTGAAGACTAACAATAAATATATTTATGAATCTGTGCTTCATTTTTGGGCCTCCTGGGCAGGAAGCCTCCTGGGGGCTGTTTCTGCTCCCAGGAAGGCAAAAAAGGAAGTACGGGGGGGACAGCAACACCCCCTCGGACCCTTTTTTTGCCTTCTGGGCCTCAGGGAAGACTCCTGGGCAAAGCAGTAAGATAGTGAGTGGGATCCCGGTACAGCTGATCATCAGAACAGCCGATTGTTGGGAGGAAAAAAAAGAAATACCTTAAGGAGTGACTAGAAGGGGGAGAATGCAGTCAGCGATGTTGGGCATGCGCAGTGTTGCAGCAGGGAGGGAGGGTGCACGGGAGGGAGGGATAGGCAGAGAGCCAGCCAGGGGCATGATTTGCTGGTTCTCCAAACTCTGCAGAATCAAAACAACTGGTTCTATAGAACCAGTCCAAACTGGTAGAATCCCACCCCTGGTATAGATTCTCCATGTCTACAACATATTCATAATGTGGGAGAATCAGCCACAAGCACATTTCCATTTTGCTATCTCAGGGATATTTTATCACATTTACCTGGATTTGGTGATTCTAACATACTACAGCGTCTGTAGTAGCAAGCAATTCTGTCTGCAAGTTAGAGTGAATGTGTTGAATGGTAATTCAAGAAGGGCTGACGTAGATATCTTGTCAACACAAAGGGACTCCAAACTAGTGGCGCATTTGATCCCTCCCTTAGGCTCAGCCTGCTCATCTCCTGTACTTCAGTACTGGAGCCTAGGAGCTATTCAGTGCTTGGTTGCAAGGAAAGGGTGGAAAGAGACATCTTGCCTCCCTGTTTGTGGATGTGTTGGATAGCCAAAAGAGTTTGAATCCAGTATATGCACCACCCCTTCCAACATAATCTCTGGCCAACCTCTGCAATGGTCTTAGAATTTCTGCCATCAGAAAGCAATTGCTCTGGTGCCTATGGGAGTGGTATTGAAGGGGGTTTCACTTTTTGAATCTCTCTCTGATGTCTGAATAATCCTATGATCCTTAGCACCAAAGTACAGTTGAAACATTGTCCCTTGTAGGCAGTAGTTGTACACACTGCAGAGAAAGTCTTTTCATTTTTTGAATATTTTGTACATTACGTAACAGTAAGAAAACAGGTATAACTCTATTAAAAGAAATATGCAGGTGTGTTGTTTTTTTCCACAAGAATAGATACTTGCCACCTGGCATATTCAGATATAAATATATGTTCTTAATAGAAATAAGTATCATTAGCAGGTTGAATTGTGGGTGACAACTGTTCATACAGTAACTATTACAAAAACAAAGATAATGAACTGGAAAGGATAAGAATCTTTCTGGAATCTGTCATCTAAATTAGTTTTGCTTTTTGATTTTCACATGCAGTTCTGAAAAAAAAAGGGTCAATACATATATGATTGGCTGAGATGGTGCAGCCCAGGGGTGTCAAACTCACATCGTCATGGCAATGTCACATGATGTATTGGGATTTTTTTCCCCTTTGCTAAACCAGGTAGAGGCGTGGTCAGCACATGATGCATCCGGCCTATAGGCCGGGAGTTTGACAGCCCTGCTGCAGGCCATTTTAAGAGCGTCCCTTCTTACCCAAAAGGGACATGGTAGCTCAGTGGTTAGGACACTAAGTCGTAGATCATTAAAGGCCAACAGCTTGGCAGTTTGAGACCCGGGGCCACAAGATAGAGTCTGTTCTAGTCACTTATCACAGCTCTTGCCAACCTAGCAATTTGAAAGCATGTACAATGTATGCAAGTAGATGAATAGGTACCGTGTACAAGCATGTGACAAGGTAACAGCATTCCATGTTTTGCCGTACGCTTTGTGCTGCAGTGTGATATCATGCTGGCCACATAACTGCAGAAATGTCTCCAGACAATGCTGGTCCTTTGGCTTAAGAAACAGAGATGAGCACCATGTCTTAAAGTTGGTCATGACTAGTGGGGTAAAACCTGCAGGGACCCCTTTACCCTTCACCTCTTTACCTAGGCATTGGAAGTTATTGGGCTGCACAGCAGCACATCCTTAAGCGGCCCCAGTCTTGTGTTCATACTGGTTTGTCTTTAAAATGTCTTAATAATATCCTGTCTTGAATGAGACACTTAGGAACAGCTTGCAAATTATTCAGTTCAAGCTGCAGGTTACAACATTCTCCGCTTCACTGCTGCGTCCTCTCCCCAATTTGCTCCAGGAACCAATTACCAGTCACTTTCGTTAAACCTCCCAAATGCACATATAAGCAGCTTTGAAGCAGTGCACTGGTGAACTTTCTTAAAGAGAGGGTTGGGGGGGGGAGCCAAGAGGGAAAGTAGATGCATCATGGAAATAAAACAGTATTTTTTATATATTTTTTTAAAAAAGGAGGTTTCCAGGTTTTAAATTGGAGATGTTCTGCAGGTCAGGCATGTGTTAAACCACCGTGCTAGTGAGAAACCTTTGCTGTAAAAGACTTTATTCAGGAGAAGTTGGAAAAATGAGGCTGGGGGCATCCTTTTCTCCATAAAGCAGCCAATCAAAGCAAAGAGGCCTTCTTAAAGAAAGTGAAGTGAACCAAGCAAAACTGAGAGCAACTCTTCAGCCAACAGAAATAGGAAAAACACCCACCTTCAAAACAGAAGAAAGCTTGCCTAGAGATTCTGTTTGTGGTGAGCAAGTTGCAGTATTGATAGAATACAGAAAAATTAGGAGCAACTCTCTCCTACCAATGCACACTGGACTTTTCCCCACTTATCAGTTGGAAGGCTCAAATCTAGGAAGCCTCCAGGGGCATTTGCACAACACCTGTTTAACAACACTGTTTCCCAGTGGAAATCTAAATGGGTTGCTGAATACCCAGACTCAGGAAGATCTATAGATGAACCTACGTAAAAACTGCCAGATTTTTGAACTACCTTGCCAGAAATGTACAATACTGAATATTGTCACACAGTATTTGCCAGGAGTCACTGTATTTAATAGATTTAACAGATTAACAAAGTTGGAAGGGACTTTGTAGGTCATCTTAGTCCAATCCCCTACCCAAGCAGGAGACTGTACACCATTTCTGAAAATGGCAGTCCAATCTCTTCTTGAAAGCTTCCACGGATGAAGCTCCCACAATTTCCAAAGGCAAGCCGTTCCATGGGTTGATTATTCTCAGTGTCAGAAACTTTCTCCTTATTTCTAGGATGAATCTCTCCTTGATCAGTTTCCATGCATTATTCCTTATCTGGCCTTTCAGTGCCTTGGAAAATAGCTTGACCCCTTCCTCTCTGTGGCAGCCCCTCAAATATTGGAACACTGCTATCATGTCTCCCCTGGTCCATCTCTTCACTATACTAGCCATGCCCAGTTCCTGTAACCGTTCTTCATATATTTTAGTCTCCAGTCCCCTAAACATGCTGGTTGCTCTTCTCTGTACTCTTTCTATAGTCTCAACATCTTTTTTTTATAGTGTGACCAAAATTGGATGCAGTATTCTAGGTGTGGTCTTACTAAGGCTTTATAGAGTGGTATTTGTACCTCCCTTGATCTTGATTGTATCTGTCTGTTAATGCAACTTAGGGGTATAAATGGGGTATAGCATCCCTGCAGTCACACTGAGATTCCCATGTCAAACTGTAGATCACATCGTGACTGGCTGTAAGCTGAAGGCATATCCAGTTAAACCTTGACTTACAACAGTCCACTTGGTGTCCATTCAAAGTTAGAATGGCACTGAAAAAAGTGACATGACCATTTTTCACACTTGTGATCTTTGGAGCAGCCCCATGATCATGTGATCAAAATCCAGATACTTGGCAACTAGTTCATACTTACGACAGTTGCAGTATTCCAAGGTCATGTGATCCCCTTTTCTGACCTTCTGATGAGCAAAGTCAATGGGGGAACCAGATTCACTTAACAGCCATGTTACTCACTTATCGTTACTCACTTATCAACTGCGGTGAATCACTTAACAACTGTGACAAGGAAGGTTGTAAAATGGGACAAAACATAACACGTCTCTCTTATCAACATATATTTTGGGCTCAATTGTGGTTGTAAGTCAAAGACTGCCTGTACTGGTCGAGTTTCTGATTTTTTTTAAAAAATATAAACAACGCTGCGCTTCAATGGTGAGATGGCCTAGATCCGTGATGGTGAACCTTTTCCACGTTGCGTGCCTGCATCCATGATGCAATGCGCCTGCAGCACCCTGTGTGTGCACTGCGTGCCTCTGCATATGCGTCCGCCCCCACCACATGCCGCATGCCTCTGCACATGTGCTCGCATCTCCCACGTGTGCGTCTCCCCTGCGCATGAGCGGCAGATACCTGACAATCAGCTGGCTGGCTGGGGATGCATGCATATGCACAGTGGGGCTCTTCTAGGTGACCTCTTGTGTGCTGGCAGAAGTGGCTCTGCGTGCCACTTCCGGCATGTGCGCCATAGGTTCGCCATCACGGGACTAGATACTGTATCCAAACATAGATCTTTCTAATGTTCCTATTATACTATGTTTTTAATTTAGATGAAATGTTAATGTACATTATAAGTTCATGTTCATTATGCCATATGCTAAATAAATTGTGGTGAGTCAGAGAAAAAATGGTGATTGCTCTGTCCCGGCAATGGGATAACCTGGAAATGTGGATAACCACTTTCTACCAGGGATTGCTTGTTCCTTTGCTATTCAACCCGGGATTTCTCTCTGCTCAGCTTTGACAAAGAATTTGTCCACAATTCAGATTTTTCTTCTCAGATTTTAAGATAAAAATCACTGATTATTGCATTTCTGATAATCAAATGTTGTGCCACAACATGTTGTGGTTAGCCAGGAGCAGGTGCTGATGGCTGAAGAGAGTGATGACTCTGATGAGGGGCCAGGACCATCAGGGAGTGGACTGCTGCCTTCAGAGATTGTGGGGGCTGGCAGCAGTGATGAGGAGGTTCCGAGGAGCCTGTGCCAAGTGCATGTGCACAAAGGATTGCTCGGAGGAAAGAACAATTACAGCAGCACAGGCGACTCAGGAGTAAGGCTGCAAGGTAATGGCCCCTTCCTCAAGAGGATAAAAGCCAGGTTTGGAAAAGCGTTCTTTGCAGACAGCAAAGAAGCTCTTAAACTCAACTGGTGGACATCTTAGTTCATGTTTGGAGAATTTTGTAAATTAGTTCTTATCTCTGGGTTTTTGGCAGCCTTGACAAGCAACTTGGCAAGGCTCTTTCTTGTTGGAGCTAATTAGTGGAAAGCAGCCTTCAGAACAGAATTTGTTATTAAACCTTAAAAGGTGGGGGCTGCTGCCTTTGTCTGTGTTTGCTCTTTGGGAACGCAGTTGGGTCAGAACACAACGTTTGAGTGCCACCTATTCTATGCCCGCAGTTTTCTGATGACAGTTATTTCACATATTGCTTCTATACATCCTTAACATATATACAGGTTGTCCTCAACTTATAACCACAACTGAACCCAAAATTTATGTTGCTATCTGAGACATTTATTAAATGAATTTTGCCCTATGTTGTGACCTTTCTTGCCACTGTTGTTAAGTGAATCACTGCAGTTATTAAATGAATGGATGAATGAAGCCGAAGTTGTTAATTAATAATGTGGTTGTTAGGTGAATCTGGCTTTCCCATTGATTTTGCTTATCAGAAGTTTGCAAAAGGTGATCACATGACCCCCAGGACACTGCAATATGAGTCAGTTGCCAAGTCCAAATTTTGATCACATGTCCATGGGGATGCTGCAATGGTCATAAGTGTGAAAACGGGCATGTCACTTTTTCCACTTTTGTTGCAATTTTAAATGGTCACTAATTGTTTTAAGTCAAGGACTAGCTGCACTTAAGTGCTATCAGTTATGCTTACACTGATAATGTATGCCAACAAATTATGTTCATACAATCAGCACACATAAATATTCTGTCCTCTACTCCACCACCCTAATAGTTAACAATTTACTAGCACACGTTGACAGCATATAGATCAGAGAACTAAATGTTTTAGCAAATGGCTAACATTCTCCTTCTGGAATTAATTTTAGAAATTTTAGCTAAACTGGAATTAACAAGCACTAGAATAACGGTCAGAACAAACTAGATGAATCAAATTATTTCTAATCTGTGTCACTGTTGCCTAGAGAATAAATCAGATCCAATTTCCATATGAATATGTAATTTGCTAAAAAAAGAAAAAAAATGCTGGTGTAGAATTGAACATTGAACTCCATTTAGTATAAGAACTGCCATATCAGATGAATTGGAATTGGCAAAGGTGAAATTTTTCTAAGACTATTTTAGAACAAATCACTTCTAAAATTTAGTTCATCTTTTGACTTGGGAGCTGATGCTTTTAAATAATCAATCTATAGTAAATGTTAAGCGGAAAACATCCAACAGCTTTTTTATTTATTTTTGGCCCATTCAAATTATTATTTTTAAATAATTGCTGAAGGAAAAAGAATTTGTGAAACTTTGTATTAATACAAATATAGAAAGAACCTTTTAAAGTGAAAAAGAGAAATCAGTCCTTGAGGAAAGTTGTCTTCTCTCTTTCCCTGTGAATTCTGAATTTCTGTTCACACTACACTGAATTTGACTGTACTCTTTCACAAATGCAAAGCAAAGCTCAACATACCGTGTTTCCTGAAAATAAGACCCTGTCTTATATTTTTTGCCACCAAAAAAGACACCAAATCTTATTTTCGGGGAGGTCATCCACTGACTAACTTCACTTGTGTGTGTTGCCCCCAACCTCCTTTTCGCTGTCAGAGGCCTTCAGGAACTTCTATTTTTGTGGCCGGCTAGGCTTTCCTGAAGGCCTCTGCAGCCAATAACAGAGCTTGGACTGATCCGTACACTGGACTGTCATTTACTAATTTGCAATTTTTTTTAAAGAGATGGGCCGAAACACTTTTGGAAGAAGGATGAGGTTCCGAGAAGTTGCGAGAATGCTTTACCAGAGTGAAAAATTGAAATACTCATCCTGGAGAGATATTTTGTCCTGAAAGGAAGCCCTTCTGATTACTTTCCACATCACGTTTGTAAGAAAAACTGTGGTATTTTAGCCATTGCTTGGTTGCCTAGGATACGCAGGCTATGTAGGTCTCAGATGATTCTGGCAGACACACTTTCAGGCCATGGTTCTAAGGGTTGCGAGTAGCTGGTTGCTGTTTGAAGATGGAGGAAATGCTGTTGAACTAAAAACAAAGTGGTTTCTTGAAGAAATTTGTTGTTTTGCTAACAAACTGTCGAGAGCAGCTTAATTATATAGCTTGGAATAGTGCTGCTTATGAAACACCAGTTTTCCCATACTTATAGAGAAGGTACATGACAAATATGATTCTCTATTGATCTGTGTATGCAGTAAATTGAATGTAAGTGCTAGAAAAAGTTGTGCGATCTCCAGCAGTATAGAAACAGAACAGTGTCTTACTGTAGAGTGGTAAGAAGTTGTAAGATTGGATGCTCTTGCACTTTAGGTTCCAAAACTTCCCTCAAGCTTTGACTTGGGTATGATCTAAGTTCATTTTTGATCCAATGGTTGCCTGTTCCATGGGCAAACTTTTTAATGGCTTTTTGTCAGGCTCCAAAAACCCAAGAAAGATAAGCTAAGAATCTTATAAGTAGTTTCCTTTATTGTTTCTCAACTATAGGCAGAAATCTTGCCGAACTAAATCATAAATCATATACATAAGGGAACTATTAGGGAGCAGCTGTCTTCACCCTCTTTCTCCCACACAAACTGCACTGTTTCTTGCTGCTCTGGAATGCAGCCCCTCCCTCCTTGGAATCAAGACAACACTCTATCACATTTTCTTTCATCAATAAGGTGCTGTTTTGATGGTTTGCCTTGCAGAATCACATGCTGATTGGGTGGCCATATACATGTATTAAATAAATAAAGACAGTCATGCCTGAAAAGAAGTTATAGCAACAAATGTACTAGAGGGAATCTCCAGCAAATTCATGTTGCTTGCTGGTTCACTGAACAATTGTTGTACCCAGGTGCACAGCTGTTTATCTGTACAGAATGGTTTATACAGTACAGCCAAATCTGTTTCGCTCAAGTTACCTCCATGCTTCTCTGCACAAATTCAGACTTGGTAAAGTCATTGTGTATCTGGCTGCTACAAAACAACAACAACAAAAAGAAACCCCACCACATACTATAGTTGGTTAACTTCCTAAGAGTCAGTTAAACTTTTGGGTGAGCTTTGTTTATTATAATAGCAAAAGCACTTAGACTTATATACCACTTTATAATATATAATATATCTTGTATAAACTCTCTGTTCATTATACTTATGTTCAATATGTTCATAAACATTCTGTATGTATTCCTTCCATAGATATATATTCTGTATATTCATAGATATTCTGTATATCCATATATAGTTATATATTTTGTATATCTGTATATCTCTGTGTGTATGTGTGTGTGTGTGTATGTATGTATGTATGTGTATATATATATACAAGATATATATATATATATACGAAGCTGAAGACACCAGCCTGAAGATGACGGATGAGATTTCGTCGAAACGTTGCCAAGGTATTCTCAATCTTACACGGGACAAGACCCGAATACACCAAGACCTACATACCTTTACCCGTGAAAATCTACGAAAACAAATATATATATATATATATATACCTACCTACCTACCTACCTCATTGCTGTTTTTGCACTTCTGGTTAGATACTAACTGCATTTCATTGCCTGTGTTCATGTGCAATGACAATAAAGTTGAATCTAATCTAATCTAATCTATAGTGCTTTACAGCAGGGGTGGGATTCTACCACTTCACACCTATTCGCTAGAACTGGTTGTTAACATTCTAAGAAGTATGGAGAACCGGTTGTTAGAAGAAATTACTGGCCTAATCCTGTAAGGAAGGCAGGAAGGAAACATTCTGGTGTTGCTTACAAAAACTGCCTCTCCATTAACCCTTATTACATTCTTGGCAGGACTAGACTTCCTGTCTCAGGAACTTCTGGAATTTTTTTCCCCTCCGTTGCTGGTACTTTGCTTGTGTGGAGTGACCATTCAAAGTTACAATGACACTGAAAAAAGTGACTTAGGACCATTTTTCACACTTACGACTGTTGCAGCATCCCCACAGTCATGAGAGGCCAGGCGAGGAGATGTGTGCCTCGATGTGAGTGATATTGAGTTGGCCACACCCAGCCAATAACATGACCACTAAGCCATGTCCACCCAGTCACATGACCACCAAACCATGCCCACCACCTAAGCCACGCCCACAGAACCGGTTGTTAAAAATTTGAATCCCACCCTGCTTTACAGCCCTCTCAAAGCGGTTTACAGAGTCAGCATATTCCCCCCAACCATTTGGTTCCTCATTTTACTCACCTCAGAAGGATGGAAGGCTGAGTCAACCTTGAGCCTGGTGGGATTTGATCTGCCAAATTGCAGTAGGAGTAGCTTGCAGTACCGTACTCTAACCACTGCGCCACCAAGGTTCCTTTAATACTTGTAATGTGGATATATTTTCTTGAAAAACAGATATTTCTGAAAACATTATTCCTAAAAGTCACATTTGATGCTTCTAAGCTAAGAGAGACACAAAACAAAAAATTAAGTGGAAAATGCGAAAGACAGCGGAGTTACAACTTGTACATTAGTTTGATTTCCAATTTAGACTGAATAAAATCTTGAAACATATTAATTGTCAAGCTCTGTTAGAAAAAATAATTGAAGATCCATGAATGTCTATTAGCCATTTTTCATCCCAAGTTTAATATTTTAGGGAAGCTAGTATATACAACATTAACATTACTAATAACTTAATTTCAAGACCTTGAATGGTTTTGCTGATTAGCTGCAGTTTTTTTGTTTCCCAATTGTCTGTGTGTAAAGAAAAGGAAAATATTCTAAATTGTTCTGTGTTAAGTGCCATTTTTGTTTTGTTCTCATCATGGCCCAGCAGCAGCTAAATGACACAATAAAGATAATTACAGTATAGAATTAAGGATTTGCAGCATGCTGAACAAGTCACATTGCCTCTTATTAATTGTCATTACAAGAAAAGAATGGACAGTAGTTTCCTGCACATAGCTAAATGCGTAAGTTATTCACTCAACACTAACCTATTTTATATCTATTTTGCTCCTGAGATTTCTGGCTTTGGGTAAACCATGGCATTTCAATAGCTAGCAGAATAGATGATTTCTCATTTCCAAATTCAGATCTCAGGCAAAGGAGGGGTAGGAAGAATGAAAGATAGTCCTACCCACTTCTTATCCAGATCCCAGAGAAATCTATTCTCAAATAATTTAAGTGCACGTACATCCCATCACACTTACTTTTATACTGTATATACTCTATATGAGAATTACATTGTCTTAGCTCTTTATTCTGCCTTGCTCATTCCTGCAAGATAGTTGGTGTGAAAGAATTAATTCAGTAAAAAATATATTTGACAGATAGAAATAGGTCTTTCTCATGGAGAGCCAGTTTGGTTTAGTGCTTAAGTGCTGGCGCAGAAACCAGGAGACTGTGAGTTCTAGTGCTGTCTTGGGCATGAAAGCCAGCTAGGTGCAGTACTGCAGGCTACTTCTGCTGATCACTGGCTGCCAGCAGTTTAGCAGTTCAGGTGTCACTGGCTCAGCCTTCCATCCTTCCGAGGTCGATAAAATTAAGACTCAGATTGTTGGGGGCAATATGCTGACTCTGTAAACTGCTTAGAGAGGGCTGTAAAGCACTGTGAAGCGGTATATAAGTCTAAGTGTTAATGCTAGTGCTAGGTGATTTGGGACAAGTCACTCTGTCTCACCCCAGAGGCTTGTTGTTATGGGCAAAATAAAAGGGTAAAGGAGTATCAGGTATTCAAATCAATAAATATAAGACTGGCTGATCCATTAAGGGCAGGAATGAGAAATAGGCACAGAAGGATTTGAATTTTGTTTCTATAGTGAAAGATTGCTCTTGAATGATGGTGGTCCTAATTTTCTTTCATTATGGCTTCTAGGCTTCAAAAAATGTTTTGTATCAGAAGTTCTTGGATTTTTTTCTGAGTTTGCTTAACTGGGTCCAGTATTGGAATAATAGATGTAGAAGAATCTCAGTTTCACTACTGGGTCTGACCCATTTAATCAGAATGCCTGTAGGGATGTGGCAGTTAATTGCTTCCACTGTATTTCCTTACTACTAACTCCACTTTCTCCTCTCAAATAGGAAATATATTTAATACTGAACAATAAAAAGTGCACTTTCAGCCAAGTATGTTGGTAGATATTCAAGAGACTCAGATTGACTACGACATGCGGCCAGATTGCAACCCCCAGACACAAAATTGGCAGCAGAAAGTTCTTTATTCCTTTAAGTGGAGTCTGTTGTTTATTTATTTTGGTATTATTGGGAGTTTATTTAAGATGCATATTGGCAAAGGGAAACAAAAACAGGTGAGTGTTAAGCATGGAAAAAAGGCTTATAGCAGGACAGTGTTTTTCAGTCTCAACCACTTTAAGATTTGTGGACTGGGGAATTCTGGGAGTTGAAATCTGCACATCTTAATATAGGAATAAGAGGATAACAGTGCTGGAAGGGACTTTGGACGTCTTCTAATACAACCTCCTGCTTATGCAGGAAAAAACCTATACCATCTCAGACAAATCATTCAGTGGTGGTATTCTACTGGTTCAGCCCAGTTCTGCCGAGCTGGTAGCGACGATGAGCAGCGGAGACTGAACAGATTCTCCGCCACTCTGCTGTTGGGCCCACCCACCTGCCTGGGCTCCTATACTCACCTTTATCCCCTGCTTTTGAAGCGCAGCTGCTTTGCATGGCAGAGCAGAGTGTTGTGCAAGGCAGCTGCTGAAGCGATCGGGAGAATGCAGGCTTGCAGGAGGTGAGTTGGAACACCTCCGCGCCTGTGCAAAGTGCGTGTTTGGCACGCACATGCAAAGTGTGTGCACACGCGCAAAGAGCGCCCACCAAGCCACGCCCACCGAACCGGTGGTAAAACATTTTTAATCCCACCACTGAAATCCTTGTCGATCTCTTCTTAAAAGCCTCCAGTGATGGAGCACCCACAAACTCTGGAGGCAAATTGTTCCACTGGTTAATTGTTCTAACTGTCATGAAATTTCTCCTTAGTTCTAGATTGGTGAGGTTGAGAGCAACACTGGAGTAGGAAAAGAAAAATGGAAAGAACTCCAATTACTTAATGCATCTAAAATCCTAGTACTTTATATTTCTCTTTCTAAATATCAGAAGACTGCAATCTCCTATGGGCTTTTCTTCCTTTCTTTCCCAGAACTAAGCTGTTGCTTTTCTGAAAAGATTGAAAGAAAATAATTCTTTTATCAAGCATTTTCCTACTCTTTAAACTTGGGGGTGGGAAGTAGTGTTGCTCATTAGCCTTCCTTAACTTCAGTACTGGAGATTAAGAAGAGATTATGTTAAGAGTAAACGGTGTGTGGTTTTTGATTTAATGGTGGATTCTGGAGCTTGCTTTGCCAGAGATCCTCATTATATAAACAAATAGATGAGAAATCATAGAAAAACAAGCTAGGAAATTATTAACACATAATAAATGAATTATAAAATGGTGATTCAAGTGATGTGAAGCAATTGCAGTGTCAATCTCCAAACTCAATAAATGGCAAATCCTAGATTAAATGAGGCATAATCAGTAATAAAAGGTGTACTAATTAATTTCCTACCCTTACTAGTCCCATTTGTAGTGTAATCATACTGAAGTATTTTAAATATTTAAGCTGAAAGGAAAACCTAGCTACTTAAGCAGAGGCTTAAAATCCTGAAGACAGTTTTCAGGTTGAGAGAAAGTGTCAAGAATACTGAGGCAAGTTGTAAAAATTAGCAAAGACATTCTGAAAAAGATAACTCTATAGAGTCACATTCATGAGATAGGCGGCTGTATAAATTTGATAAATATGTAAAGTAGCAGCTAAAGAAAATACAGTAATTTAACACTGCTTGTCCATTGTGAAAAAGGCTAAAACTTGACTTAGAATTATACTTAGAAAAATACAGGTAGCTGTCAATCACAATTGAACTCAAATTTTTTGTTGCTAAATGAGACGGTTGTTAAGTGAATTTTGCCCCAATTATGGACAGTTGAAGATTTTTCCTGATTTTGGTTTTAAACCCATTTTAACATTTAAAATCATAATATCTAACAAGAGTATGAATAAATAGCATACACCGTTTGCTTGATTTAGTACTCCAGAGACAAATACTGGCATACTCTCTTATCTTTGGTTTCTTTTGCGAATCTGTGTTTAGTCTCTGTCACTGAACAGCAAAGGTGGATTAACTGTACCATTGTTCAATTTGTCTTCATTGCTTAAATATTCCCTGCAGGTAATTATATGTCCACACTTGATTAAAGACTTAGTTATGTTGGAATAACAGGCTAAAACAATTTCAGCTGTAACATAACAAAATGCTTTTCTGTTTGTCTGGGTGGCCTTGATTCCAGACCTTGGCAAGAAATACAGTAGAAATTCAGTTGATTAAAATGCTGTGCTTCCAAGATATCAAGGAAGGGGAAAAATGGAAGAGGAATGAAGGGGTAAAGTAAGTAAATAAGCAGTATATAAAACATAGAATAATACCGGTAGAGTTGTAAGGGTCCTCAGAGGTCTTCTAGTCCAACCCCCTGCTCAAGTAGGAGACCCTATACTATTTCAGACATACGGTTGTCCAGTGTCTTTTTGCAAACTTCCACTTTGCATGATCTTGATTCTATTTCTCTATTTAGGTTTGCATTGGCTTTTTTTTTTTTTTTTGACTGTTGCCAGACACTCTTGGCTCATATTTAAGTGATTGTCCTCTAGGACTCCAAGATCCCTCTCACAGATACTGGCATTAAGTCAAGTCTCACCTAGTCTATAACTATACAGTTGTTTTTTCTTGCCTAAGTGTAAAACCTTACTTTTATCTACATTGAATTTCATTTTGTTAGATAGGACCTAGAGTTCAAGTATGTCAACATCTTTTTGGATCTTGAGCTTGTCCTCTGGGATGTTGGCTATTCCTACCAGCTTAGTGTCATCTGCAAATTTAATGAGTTCCTCTTCAGTTCCCTCATCTAGATCGTTTATGAAGATATTGAATGGGGCCTTGGGGTATTCCACGGCTTACTTCCCTTCATGTGGATGTAGTTCAGTTGAGGACTACACATTGTATAATCCTTCTATACAAGGACTATACATTTATCAACCAGTTGCAAACCCACTTGGTAAGTGATGCTGTCTATCCCACATTTTACTAGCTTGCCAAGAAGTAGATTGTGGCCAAATGCTGTACTGAAACCTAAGTATACTATGTCCACAGCATTTCACTGATTTGATCACTTTGTATGTAGCTAACTTCCCTGACTAGACCTCACAAAAGGCTTAATCAGAATAGAAACTATTTAGCATTCAGATGGGAGAACGGATGAGAGTGTTGAAGCTATACTGAAAAGTCAAAAAAACATCTCAAAAGAAAGGCATGGTAAATATCTGCATTGTCAATGAAAGCTATCCAGATAACCAATAGGACTTGAGAGAGTATTTAAAAAGAAGGGGTAGTTATTTTCAGGTGTCATGAGGGGAAATTGTATTTTAAAGTGGGCCTAAGTGATTTTGCATGTAAACTGAAGCTATTATCCTTTGAAATGGGTTTCTTGGACTTCTACAGTGTAGCTCTCTAATCAGGAGTACTTTAAACATATTTTTAAAAAAGTTACACAGATAGATTAGATGTGCAGTTAGGGAAATAAAAGAGAGCCAATTTGGAGTCGTGGTTAAGATAAATCAGACCAGACACCAAAAGTCTGTGAGTTCTAGTTCTACCTTAGGCACAAAGCCATCTGGGTGACTTTGGACCAGCACTGTGGGCCTTTACTGTTTCCAGAACGGCCCCTTGGGCCAGATCTAAGCATCCCATGCACTGGATCCAGCCCACAGGCCTTAAGCTTGACATCCCTCTTCTAGAAATAAGACCTCTGATATTTGGAAATCAGATGATTGGAAACTGGGAAGCTGATTGACAATTTCATCCCTTCCTGTTTTATGTACTTTTATATTTAGCCTGACTAACATGGCTGGCTTCTGCTGAGTCTCGGAGCGAGGCGGAAGGTTCGAGCGGTCCGAGAGGGTGTTTAGGGGGGTCTTTTTGTAACCCCAGTACCTGGCATCATCGCTGGTGGGCTTGGGGCGCCGAACGAGACCCTCAGTGGGGGATTCGCTGGGCTCTGGGGTGAGTGGGGATTGGCATCATCTCCCCCCCCCGGTTCCTGTAGGTACAGAGCTTGTGGAGGTGTCGGCATGATGCAGCAGCGGCTCCGGACGCAGCGACGACGAGCCCGACGGTGTTTTCCTCCCTGGGGGTGCCGGATGAGATCTTCGGCCTGGGACTCGTTGGGCTCTGGGGTGAGCTGGGGATCAGTAGCATCTTCCCCCCCCCGGGTTTTGTGCGTCGGAACCTGCGGAGTGCTGGTGTGGCGCAGCAGTGGCTCCGGGTGCAACGTGTGAGCCCGATGATGTTTCCCCCCCCGGCTTCTAAATCAGCTGGAACGCAGTCTTGAGGCTGCAGCTGATCCGGGGGAGTTAGCCCTGAAGATGCCAGGAAGACCTGGAGTGATGGTGGCGTCGGGAGCGATGGCGGTGATGGCGGTGAGGATGGCGCTGTTTGTGGCTAGCCCCTGGCCTTTAGTTTGGTCAGAGGGCCAATGTGACACTGTGGCTGTCCCGGGCGTGGCCTGGAGTGCAGCAGGAAGCATGGTTAGCTGTTATGGGCGGAGGCCTCGGCCCCGTCCAAAGGCTGTTAAGGGCTGTGCTGTTTTCATCTATGGCGTTGGAGGCGATGGCAGTGACGCCCTTCCCCTGCTGCTCCCTATGGCTTGACTCTGGACTTTTCCACTGACCATCGTGTTTGGTCATTCTGCCTCATCTGTGTTACTTCTTCCACTTATACCATCTGTTCCATCTTCGCCAATTACAAGGTACTCTAATTACTGGGACTGAATCATCTATACCGTACCGCAGGCCACGGAGGGGTGGGCTTGGACACCCTAGTGACCTGGGCCCGGACTCCCAGTGCCGATTGTACACCCTTGAACCTGGTTTGCGGCTATCAGATCTTGTTGTGTCCCTTGCCGTTGTGAGAGAACGGCAATGGGGACTCACTTTCATTTTAGATAGCAATTTAACATCTGTTTGCCAACTGTCCAACTGGTGCCCATCGGGGATGCCCGCGGTGAGAGTGTGGGACTTGATCCGGAGGAGGGTCTCAAACATTGACCACAGGTCTGCTGTGAGAGGGCAGCCTGGTTCCTGGATCCCACAAATGGGTAGTACCTAGGACTTCACCAAGTTCCTATATTCCGGACTTTATTACTTCCATCTGCAGACCCTTGTGCCGGTTCCTTGACATCTTTGGATCTGTAACATTCGAACTTTTACAGCAGCAGAGCTCCAGGCCTTTAGGAGGCTCCCTTCCTCCAGGACATGGCCTGCTATACTATCACCAGCCTACCTCGAGGATGGGTTATGGAACCCAGAGAGATGGCATGGTGGGGAGCTGGGTTGGGGTCGCGGCTCTAGGAAAGCAAAAAAGAGGGTCACTAGGGCCCCTTTAATTAAATTTTTAAATAAATTTTAAAGTAGGTTAGGGAGGAGGGTGGGAAATGATGCCGGGAGGGTGGATTGCAGCCCGGCTTGTGGGGGGGGGGGGTTGGGGGCTGGTGGGGGCCCAGAGTGCGGGCCGGGGACCATCCCCAGGGTGGTCGGGATCGGCGGGAGATGAGGCATAGGGCCAGATCATGTGTTGGGAGCGCGCCCTCGCTATCTTCGAGCGGTGGCATGCTCCGACCCTATGACCTCCTCCCCTGGGGGCAGGGGAATGGGGACCCCTGGGCTCAAGCTGGTGTATTTTAAGGCCAGGTCCATGGCTAATAAGTCTTCCCTCCTCCACGAGGTGATTGAGGAGGAGGCTGCGGACCTGGCCTGCATCACCGAGACCTGGTTGGGTCCAGAGGGAGGAGTCCCTCTGGTTGACTTATACCCCCCAGGTTTCCGGATTTTGCACCGGTCACGGGCTCAGGGGAGGGGTGGTGGAGTGGCTGTGGTTATTCGGGAGACCCTGATTCCAAGGGAGGTCGCTGTTCCTGAGATAGGCGGAAGTGAGACCCTCCTCCTGAGGTGGGGGCCTGGTGGTCGGGTTGGTTTGCTGCTGACATACCTTTCCCCCAGCTGTGTGGCAGCAACCCTGCCTGGGTTTCTCGGTGTCCTCTCGGGGGTGGCAGTGGATCTCCCAGGGCTTATGGTCCTGGATGATTTCAATCTGCCTTCCCTTGGGGGGACGTCGGGTTTGGCCCAGGAATTCATGGCCTCCATGGGGACCATGGGCCTGACCCAGTTAATTCAAGGCCCGACTCACGAGGGGGGAAACACTCTCGACCTAGTTTTTGTCTTGGAACAGTGGCGTAGTGATATAGGGCAGGCTAGTTGTACAACACTGCCTGTCCCATGGTCTGATCACTATCTCCTGCGGCTGGTCTTCCAACAGGCTGCTCCCCACTGCTGCGATGAGGAGCCATTTAGATGGTTCCACCCCAGACGCCTAGTGGTTTTTCCCCACTTCCCTTGCCCACAACTCTGCTGAAGACCTGGCAGCTGCTTGGCAGCAGGGTTGACAGGGTTGTCCCCATGTGCCCCCTCACATGCCGTGGATCCCGGGTAGCTCCTTGGTACACTGAGGAGCTCCGGGAGATGAAGTGCCGTCAGGAGGGGTTTAGAGAGCAGGTGGAGGGCCACCCGCTCCCAAACCGATCGAGCCCAGCTAAGAGCCCATATTAGGACTTACCTGGTAGCTGTGGGGGTGGCGAGAAGGTCCTATCTCTCTACCCTCATAGCGTCCGCAGATAACTGCCCAGCCACCCTGTTTAGGGCCACCCGCTCCCTCCTACATCCGGGGGAGGCGGTGGACCCTCTCTGGGGAAGAGCTGAGGAATTTGGTCAATATCTGTCAGATAAGATCGCGTGGATTCGGGGGGGGGTTGTGTTCCACCTTGCAGTGGTCTGAGGATCGTGGTGCAAGCAGTCTGGCGATTTGAAGACCTGGCTATTTACCAAGTTGGGCCATGATTACCTCACGGGGGGTATGGGATAGTTTTAACTTTTTAATTCGGTTTCATTGGACTTTATAATGGTTTAATTCTTTTTAATTATTTATTGTATTTGTATGTTTTAACTGTGAGCCGCCCCAAGTCTTTGGAGATGGGGCGGCATATAAGTCCAATAAAATAAATAAATAAATAAATAAATAAATAAATAAATAAATAAATAAATATTTCTGTAGTAATCCTTTCCTAAATTACAGCTCTCCTAGTTCTAATCCATTGCTTTAGATGACTGTGGAAAAAACACATTAAAAAGGCATTCTAAGGTGCATGCCTGAGGGCATGTAATGTCTGTATAGGAGACTCTGATTTTATAGTAGAAATATGTCAGCAGAGAAACATGCCAGATAAATAAAGCAAGAAGCATTTCTGCTTCATCTACACAAATGTTACCTTTGCACACATATTACTTCCAGCTTTACAGTGCAGACTCTGACTTGGGTTTTCTCATTTAAACAAGCCTTATATACTCTTTCATTTCATCGAGGCCTATGGGAAGATTGACAGTTTGTAGAAGGAAGGAACACATATAACTGAAACAACAGAGGAATCACACTGCCCTGGTTCTATGAATTAGAAAGATGAAAGACTGGTTCATTATTATTGATTATAGATTTCCTTTGTAGCTTGAAATAACTTCCATTACTGGGTATTTTCATAAGATGTCAAAAAGGCTGCAAAAATGAAGTAACATTGAAAAAATAATACAAATATCAAGTATACTTCTTAGAAGAAAGTGGAGTAGGTATCCTCAACCGGTAATAATTTAGATTAAAGGAAACACTTCATGCTTACAAGGTGAAATATTTCAATCCTCTTGGTGGGCCTAGAAAAGACTATTGAAAACCTGATAAGCACCACTGCTTATCAGTGGGTCTTTAAATGAAGCTGCTTGAGATAAACCATCCTGGCTTAGTGTCTGGAATCATCCATTGTGGCTTATTTAGTCAATAAAGTTTTAAAAGATCTGGTGAAGCACAGGGTGTCTATGGAGATTCTCAAACATCCAGGTCACAGTTGTCCCAAAGGTGTTTTTTCCAAAAGACAACTGGACTTCCTTGTTTGTTTGTTTTTCCTTGAAAATGTTTTGCTTCTCATCCAAGTTAGAACTGAAGAAGCTTCTTGGATGAGAAGTAAACCATGAGAAGAGCTGTGGTGGTGCAGTGGCTAGAATGCAATGTTGCAGACTGACTCTGCCCACTGGCAGGAGTTTGATCCTGACCAACTCAAGGTTGACTCAGCTTTCCGTCCTTTCAAGGTCAGTAAAATGAGGACCTGGATTGTTATGGACCATATGCTGATATTTGTAAACACACAGAGTGCTGTTAAGTACTATACAAGTGTAAGTGTTCTTGCTAGTTTCAAAGGAAAAAAAAACAAGAAAATCCAATTGGTTTTTGGCAGGCACTTTTGGGTTAAGTGCAGTATGTCAACTTAAATATGCTATGTTAACGATTGCTCATGGGCAGCTTCTTCAGAGAATGAACCAAGCTACTCTTAGGATAGGAGTAGCAGTGGGTCGTGATAGGTGAGAGGAAGAGCCGTATTTTTTCTAATCATGTTATGGTGTCTCTTGCAAAGAAAAGACAGTGTGGACTGAGAATAGAAATAGAAATAATTAAAATAGAAATAGAGCTGGAAGGGACCTTTGAGGTCTTCTAGTCCAGGCTCCTGTTCAAGCAGGAGAACCTTATACTATTTCAGATAAGTGATTGTCTAGTTTCTTCTTTAAAAAGAATGATGAGTGATGGAGCGCCCATGATTTTGAAGGCAAGTCGTTCCACTGGTTAGTTGTCCTCCCTGTTACCGTGTTTCCCCGAAAATAAGACCTACCCCGAAAGTAAGACCTAGCACTATTTTCTAAACCTGCCCTAATATAAGACCTACCCTGAAAATAAGACCTAGTGTAAATCTCCAGTTCCAGGAAGACTTTTCAGGGAGCAACCGTGCACCCAAACACCCCCTACACACTCACACCCACTATTTGGCACCATAAATATATAAGACCTACCCTGAAAATAAGACCTAGTGTGTTTTTGGGAGCCAAAAAATTTATAAGACAGTGTCTTATTTTCGGGGAAACACGGTAGGAAGTTTCTCCTTAACTCCAGGTTGCTTCTCTCTTTGGTTAGTTTCTAACCATTGTTTCTTGTTCTGCCCTCTGGTGCTTTGTAGAATAACTCTTCTTTGTGGAAAATACTGCTATCATGTTTTTTTTTTAGGATTTGCCTTTCCAACTCACTTGGGGCAGGTGCTCCTTACAAAGGGAAGACCAATAGAGATAGGCATAAAAAAGGGACTGATCTAGTAATATGACCTGTTATATCAGATATTTCTTTACTTTAAAGGTCTAGAGGGGTGGGGTGCTGGGGGTTCACAGGGGTTCAGGAGATCCCCTAGCTGAGATTTGCACAGTTGGAGAACCCCCAAATCCCACTCCTGGCTGGTCCTGCCCGCCCCTCCCAACAGTTCCCATGCATCCCGTTTTGGATGCAGGTAAGTGCAGGGCATGCAGAGAGGCTCAGGGACAGCAAAAAACTGGCCTCCTGGAAGTTTGGGAAGGCTGAAAACGGGCCGGTTTGCAGCTTCCAGAGTGCCTCTGGAGCCCTGGGACACCATTTTCACCTCCCAGAGGCTTGAGGAAAGCCTCCGGAGCCCAGGGAGGGCAAAAATGCCCCCCTCCGCCATGGTGCAGGAGACCGACTAGGCCACACCCACCATGGCCACGCCCACCCAGCAACAGGGCAGAGAACCCATTGCTAAAATTTTTGAAGCCCACTCCTGAGGTCTAGCCCTACAATGGTTCAGACTCAGAACCATGTCCTGCTTCAAACTGGTCAGTTCTGCACTGTCATGAAATTACAGTGGAGCCAGTAACCACAACTCCAGTTTGCAGATTGACTAAGTGTGTTTGTAGCAGTGGTTCTTCATCAGTTAGGAAAAGGCCAATAAATTTCCCCAAGTTGCCTGTTCCCTCCAGAAAACACCATATAAATCTCCCTAGGTCTCTTGTCCAGCGACTGAAGACTCTATAAATCTTGCCATATCTCCTGTCTTTACCATCAAGGCATCTCTGGCTCTCTTCGTGCCACCTGTCCCAATGCAGTGAGTTGAAGGGCAAAGATTTATATATCTAGTTCCCTGTATAATAAATCTTTGTATCTTAATTCATTACATTGGGGACAGATGGCATATGGGTGAGTGGGTGAGTTTACAGCCACACAGTCACACACACACATGTGTGATTTTGATGGCAAAAACTGAGACAGGGATTTAGGCCAATAAAATGTTTGTGGTAAGTTCATTCCTAGCCCTCTTCCCCATAAAACCTTTCTAAATGGCAATTAAGCTATAAATTCCCAAACTTTGAATCCCTGATTAATTTTTGCTAGACAGTTGTATGGACAGATCTACTGCTTTCTTTTGTTTCTTCCTTCCTTCCTGAAATTTACTAACCTTGACATCGGAGATATGCCATTCATTTCCTTTTCTAATTAACGGAGCAGAAGAGATGATCAGACTTTAATCAGTGCTGTGATATATGTGGGAACGTAGTATGGCTGAGGATTGCAGCAAAATTTTCTTCTGAAAGCTAAGCAGAAGGAGCTTTTTGTTAAGCTATTTCTCCCTGATAGGGATTCATCTGAGCTATTTCACTGTTCAAGCAGGAGCTCACCCAACTCAAAGATTTTACTACTACTGAGGATAGGTGTCACAACATCATAATCCCTTATTCCTAGAAAACCAGCTTCATCTTCTTTTATCTTCTTTTAATGACCCCATAATCCCTTGTGGGGCAACTAAATGGAGCCCAGTGTTTACTGGCCGGATGCCATTCCTGTCGCCAATGGGGAGCTTTGTTCAGTAGATATATTCTCATTGTGCCCAGAGAGAGAACTATCTGCATCTACCTAGGATCAAACTCACAGCCTTCTGATTGTGAGGCAAGAACTCCACCTCTAGGCCACCGCACCACTCATTCATAAAAACTAGCATATAATAAAAATAAAAAACTTTTTGTTAAAAAAAGAAAACTAGCATATAAGGAAGAAATGGTACCATCTGGTTTTTCCTTGATATAACACTTTCTAATGGTCAGATAATTCATTCTGAGCAATGGATTACTTGTTCATGTTTTGCTTGTATTATCAGCAGATTGAATTAAACGGTAGCTGCTCCTTTTTGTACAGTATATGTGATTACCAACATGGTGGGACCTTCCAAAAAGTTAATGTGTCTTTTTTTCTTCTTTGAGGATCAGGGAAATTCGGTTGGAAACATATTTGGCTATATTATTATGAAAATGGTATCTCCAGTAAGGTAATATATCTTTGATGCTTCAGAAAAGAAATCTCAGATTAAGTTGGTTTCTCATCCTCTTGGATGAAAGTCTTTTAACATATATGTTCCCTCAGTGGATAGGAAGATGCTCCAGGGAGTTATAAACACAGCACAAAATATCATCGGTTGCTCTCTTTCTTCTTTGGAAGAGATTGCGAAGACCAGATTCCTCTCTAGAACACTAAAAATCTCCACAGAACATTCTCATCCTGGGCATTCATATTTCGATCTGTTACCATCAGGGAGGCATTATAGGTGTCTTAAAATGAGAACTAATAGATTGAGAAACAGTTTCTTTTCCAAGGCAGTAATTGTCTTGAATCAAACAGTGCATTTGTGATTTAGTCCTATTATTATTATTATTATTATTTTAATTTTTAAATACTCTGTAGTGTGATGTGGTGTGTTGTGATGTGGTGTTTGGGACACTGTGCTGGAGTAGCTTTCAAATTTCATTGTATTCGTGGAATGCAATGACAATAAAGGTATTCTAAATTCAGTTGGAAACATATTTGGCTATATTATTATGAAAATGGTATCTCCAGTAAGGTATATATCTTTGCTGCTTCAGAAAAGAGTTTATGTCTGGGGTCCAAAATTTAAGGAGGTAGGAAAGAGAAAAAAGATCTTTGTATTTTGACCTTTTCTCTTCTTTGTTAGAAGGCTCTTTTTATTACAACATCATCTTGAAATTGGAACATTTTTCACTTTTTAATGAACTAAGGGGGGAAAATACATGGATCCTTTTTTCTGTACTCCTTAAAGTTGTTTTATATATAATAAACATCAATAGGAAGATGATTCTATTAGCACAAATTTATATCATACATAGATAGACAGAGTGAATCTTTCATCACTGAGTAACCATGGTTTTTATTATTATGGTTTCTGTTCTGAGACTGGTAACCACTTCAAGATTTGAAACAATTGGTTTGCTATTTCAGAGATGCCAGGATAGGATTTATGCATTTTATGAACAGAGTGTATAGCCGGCAGTTTAGTTGGGTTGGCCAACGGACCAAGTCATTCCATAAACTATTTCTAAACAATTACAACAGGCAATAGAAAGAGAAGTGGTCCTGCAGTTGATACGGAATCCATGACAATAGACTGAATTAGATACATCATATGGAATCGGTGATTAAAGCATTTTTGTTCATTAGTATTGCTTTGAGTTTTTTTGTGCAGTGTGCCTTTTGAAGGAAGAGATTATGATGGCTGAATTCTAGTAGCTGCTTCTTTTAAAGTTGTACAGTGGGAATCTGCAACCAATAGTTTTCAAGGTTAGGGTGGCTAAATGGCTAAATTAAAAAATATAGATCTCAGTGAAAAGCTGGCTTGATCTGGGTATTAAAAAATGGTACAAAAGCATGCATGCTATCAGTCAAAGAAATAGGGACATAAATCTGTAGTGTTATTGTGAGCTCAGGTTATGAAAGAGTTGCAATATGTTTTAATGTGTCCATGTTAAATTGAGGAGGCAGAAGATTTTGCAATTTCACATCTTTTATCAACAAGAAGAGAATAAACCTTTTTCTCCTACCAGTAAATGCTTGAGCACCATTCAGTCACCCCAACTCCACCCCGGTGCAAGGTTATTAAAAGAAAAAAATGTAGGGCAACTCACCGCAGCCAACTCACTGTGGGACAATTCATCATGGCCAACTCACTGTGGGAGAATTTGCCATGGAACAAGAGTTAACACTAATATTGAAGAAATGGTGGAATATAATAATTAAAGAAAGGATGCCAAAGGAGGGACAAAATGAATTACAAATTGAATTTTTGAATTGTTCCACAGTGAGTTGTCCTATGGTGAGTTAGCCATGGCAAATTGGCAAATTGGCGAGTTGGCCATGGTAAGAGTTGTCCCATTCTGAACTAACCATATTGTTGGGGGAAAAAGTACAATTTGTGCAATCATTCAGCACAGCCTCCTAGTACAGCTGTTCAGATCACAGTATCTTACAAATTTAAGATTGTTTACATAGGTACATAGTTAAAGAGTAAAAATCAAAATACCTGTGTAATGTCCTTTGACTGCTACCGCTAAACAAACCATCGAAATGACCTCCCACATACTTAGCAGTATTGTTTGCTGTACTCCATATCTTAATTTTACTACCAGAAAGTAGTGGTCAACCACTTCTGAAATGTTGCTGGGGAGACTGCATGGACTATCTATGATCATCAGGAATCCCAGCTGACTTTGAAGACCCCTTGGGCGGTATAAGGGATCTCAATGTCTTGGCTGACTTCTGCAACCATATCTTGAGGTGGATGAAGAAATAAAGGCATAACTGTTTAGGAAAGACAAAGGGGTAGGAGTGGGGAAGGTTGAAAGCATGGAGTCAGGTTTAACCAGTGGAATGATTTGCCTCCAGAAGTTGTGGGTGCTCCATCACTGGAGGCTTTTAAGAAGAGATTGGACAGCCATTTGTCTGGAATGATGTAGACAGGGTCTGCTGCTAGAGCAGAGGATTGGACTAGAAGACCTATGAGGTCCCATCCAACTTTGTTATATTATACCCATCAGAACAGCATCTTTGTCAATTGTATACATCTTTTTTTTAAAGTTCTCAAAGAGACAGAGGACTCACAAATAAATTCCCTGCAGGAATCAGAAGAAGTTCATTTGGTTTGATAAAAATGTAGATTGAACTCTTACCATCTACAGCCATTTATCTCTGCAAATCCAGCCCAGCCATAGTTTTTGGAGAAACAGAACAGACAATGACTATGCTTTGGGTGCAAAAAAAAACCTGGTATTTTGCTTTGTAATGTTGAAGGGTTGAAGTAGGAATCCAACATGTTCCCTGTGAATTAAGATGAAGGCACCAACAGGAAGAAGAGACAGAACTAAAAGCAAAAATCATAACATCAAACACGACTCAGGATGGTCCCATCTTTAGCAAATGATATAAAAGGAAAGAGATCACTTCCAAGGTTATCTACGTTTTGAAGTTCTTTTTCTTTTCTTAGGGAGGACAGCAAGTTTAAAACAGGAGGCTCATCAGCACAAGGTTTATATCATTAAACACAAAGAAGGTCCTTGATGAAATAAGGACAATCTGATCCCAAAACTGAATTGGTGAGGATACAAAGTAAGGGCAGATTCTTCTGGCTTTGTAGCTATTTTTGGATCTCATACATTACTTCATTATAAGTTGGGCACTTCTGCATTGCCCAAAAAGGACAAGAAGACACAGATTAGCATAAAATTTCATATGCTAATAGACATGTCTAAATGCAAATTTAGACCTAGGTGATTATAATTTAAATAAAGAGTATAATCTCCATCACTTTGAGCTGAACTCCTAGTGACTACATGGTCATATCCATGAAGTTTTCTTGACAACAGTGCAGAAATTATTTGTTTGCTATTGCTGTCTTTGGTATTTATTGGTTTGTCATTTTTTTTATACTGCTCGACTCCCAAACAACTTTGGGCAATTTCACAAGATTAAAAAGAAAACATTCTATAGAAAAAGGACATACAACATCATAAAGGAATGCAGTAATAATCTGAGGGAACAATGTAACACATTTGCTATTTGGCCTACAGTCCTGGGATTTGTTGATGGTCTACCTCCAATTAAGATGAATTTATGTTATTAAGCAAATTTATGTAGTCACCCATCTACAGAACAATTTTTGTGTTATACTGCTTAGTTTCTAAGAGGAGATCACTTTAACCAAATACTGCCACATGCTGAGACATTGTTTGAGTAGAGAAATTTTCTCACACTTACCCACACAGTATAGGACAAACTGCCCCAAATGTCTCATGAAATTGTTCTTGAAATGCTGGCTGCAAGATCTCTTTTCTCACTTTTTATGAGTGGGAAATCCTTCAAGTACAAGACCGATTGCAATAGAAGAGAATATTTGTAACTCAATTGAACTGTGGGGTCCTTGTTTGTTTCTGAGCGGGTTTTTTTTTTTGACATTTCATTACCCAACTAGATAACATCATCAGTGCTAGAAGGGAGCAATGTTTGGTCTCTGTTTATATACAAGTGGTTTGTCCTGTCAGTGTTGGTGGGAGTGTTCTTTTCTTCTTGGCAATTCCTTAATTCGGTTGTTGTTTGCTCTTTGATCATTTGAGTTGGTAGTTCCTTGACTGAGGTATTGTTTACTGCTTGGTTGTTGGTCTAGTATTAATGAACATTAAGAACATTCCCTTAACACTGAGCAGGCAAGCCATTTCTATATAAACAAAACCAAAATACACTCCCTTCTAGCACTGATGATGTTACTAGTTGAGAAATGAAACATTTGCAAGAAAGCAACCAAGCTCAGAGAGCAACAAGGACCCCATTCAAGATTGATCGTTTATCTATGTATTTTGTATCTCTCTCTCTCTTTCATCTACCAAGGAAAACATGGGATCAATCCTTGATTTTTCTTTTATCCTACCAACAAGAGATAGCTTGAACTAAAAGATAGTGACTGGTCTCCCACCAATGTCAATTCTTTGGTTAGGAGTGTGAACTGAAACTAATCCCCCCTCCTATTATTTTCTAAGTGTGAACCTCACAACTTTCTATTTATTGGGTTTTATAAAGATGAAAAGGAGTTGTGGTACAAGATTTACAGGAAATGAACATCCTTTTCAATTTAGGATCAATATATCAATTGAATTACTGTATAGGAGTGAGACTTTCTGAGCAGGTTGCCCCCCACCCAATGGCTTGGTTGTTACTTGCTGTTCTCAAAATGATCATCTAAACATTCATCAGTCCAAGAAGAAATTGTTTCAATATCTCAGGGCTGCCACAAAGAAGAGGGAGTCAAGCCATTCTCCAAAGCACCTGAGGGCAGGACAAGAAGCAACGGGTGGAAACTAATCAAAGAGAGAAGCAACTTAGAACTAAGGAGAAATTTCCTGAGTATTAAAACAATTAATCAGTGGAACAATTTCTCCTCCAGAAGTTGTGAATGCTCCAACACTGGAAGTTTTTAAGAAGAGATTGGATAACCACTTGCCTAAAGTGGTGTAGGGTTTTCTGCCTAGGCAGGGGTTTGGACTAGAAGAACTTTAAGCTCCCTTCCAACTCTGTTATTCTTTTCTGTTCTGTTCTATTCTATTCTAAATTTTCGGCAGTTGAATGAAAATTTGAATCTTCCTGATGCTGGTCTGAGACTCTGATTTCTACTCTACACTAGGTTTCTGAAGAATAGGATACAGAATAGCAGACTTGGAAGAGATGTTATAGGTCTTCTAATCCAAAACCCTCCTCAAGCAGGAGACACTACATCAGGGGTGTCAAATTCAAGGCCTGGGGGCTGGATCTGGCTCCAGGTTGCTTAGATCTGGCCTGTGAGGCCTCCTAGAAACTTTGAAGGACTGGCCCACAGTGCCTCTGTCAGCAAAACAGAGCTCGGAAGGGCTGCATGCGGCTCTCCTGGGTTCTGCTCTTCGCTGGCAGAGGATTGCAGGAGGCTAATGCAGCCAAAAACAGAGCTTGCAAGGGTCACAGGCAGCACTCCCAAGCTCTGTCTTCACTGGCAGAGGATTGCAGGAGGCTGTCACAGCAGAAAACAAACTCGGGAGCCCATTTTTGCTGGCAGAGTGCTCAGACCACCACAGTGCCCCAACACGAGTGATGTCAAGCTGGCCATGGCCACCCCGGCCCTCCAAGGTCAAACACAACCCTGCTGCAGCCCCCAATTAAATTGAGTTTGACACCCCTGCCTGTTGTGGTTAGCCAGCAGCAGGTGCAGATGGCTGAGGAGAGGGAGGACTCAGATGAGGGGCCAGGACCATTAGGGAGTGGACTGCTGCCTTCAGAGATTGTGGGGGGTGGGAGCAGCAATGAGGAGGTTCCTGTGCCAAGTGCACGTGCGCGGAGGATTGCTCGCAGGAAAGAGCAGCTGCAACAGCACATGCAACTCGGGAATAAGGCTGCAAGGTAATGACCCCTCCTTCAAGAAGATAAAAGCCAGCTGTGAGCGAACGTTCTTTGCAGGAAGCAAAGACGTTTTGAAACTCAGCCTTGTGGACATTACAGTATCTTAAGTTGGTATTTGAAGACTCTTGAGTTGTGAAATATTTCTTATCTGTGATTCTTGACAGTCTCGTATAGTTTTGGCAAGGTTTGTGCTTATCAAAGTTAATTAGTTTGCAGCAGCCTTTTAACCAGGGATTCGTAAGACTCATTAAAAGGTTTCTGTTCCCTCTGGTTATTGTTTGTCTTATTGGAGAAGGGTTTGGGCCAGAACATTGCCCAACATCATTTCAGACAAATGGCTGTCCAATAAACCTTCAGTGATGGAGAGCACCCACAACTTCTGAAGGCAAGCTATTCCAATAAATTAATTGTTCTGTCAATAAATTTCTTATTTTTAGGTTGGTTCCTCTCTTCTCTGTGATAGCCCCTCAAATATTGAAAGAAAACACTTTATTATAGAGTGAGAAGTAAAGCAAGATAACCAGGAAATTGATTAATGTTTTATGTCCATTGTCAAGACCAACCTAACTTCTGGGTGTTAGGAAATTTCAGCAGTAGAGAGTATTATAATATACCCTTCAAAAATCCTTGCTGTGCTCTAAATGATATCTGTTGATGGAAAACTGTTGAGTTAGGGAGAAGACTAAGGAGTCTATTTCCCATCAAACTCTTAGTAGGATCCAATTGGGACAAAAATCAACTATATAGAGTTAGATTTCTTGCCAGGCTGCGATTAAATCTGCAAGTTTCCATTGGAGGGAGCAAAATGAAGCTTGAGACGATTGTCCCAGTGTTCCATTCATTTGAATTCTCAATTGTTTCCCACTTATTTCAATATCTCACAATGTTAATATTTGATTAATTGAAGCATCCAGAGGCAAAAAAGTAATCAAGCAAAACATATTCAAATATACATGACCAGGACGTAAATGAGGCAAAAATGACCCTTTTGACAAAGATACTAAATTAGATTTATAGCTTGCTTTATTGAAAAGCAGAGAATGTGCTGTTTTCATGTTATCATTGTTTCACATGTGCCAGTGTGTCAAACACCTTCAGCTCCTGAAAATGCCAACTTCATTGAGTAGACCACAATTGTTTTTGCAGACTCAACTATCCAATCCTCCTATTATCTGTTCCCATAGAATACTATCACACAGTGTTAACAAGCTGTTTGAGGGTATCTGCCCATCCCACTAAATCAGATAAGGTGGTCAAAAATATTGTCATCTAGTGGGACATAGGAAGCATGGCTTTCCCTGCCTTATAGATTACCCTGATCATCCAAGCAGACCATGTCCCTTTCAGCTTCTGAAGATTGAAGTCCATACATCTGGAAATGGTGAGATACCCTGAAATAATGTCACTGATATTTTTGCACAGCCTTATGCTCTTTGGTTTGATTGAATTCTACTGTATAGTGCAATATTAATGTAATATTGTATATAATAAATATCAGGGATTTTCAATTCAGTGTATAGAATGTGAAGGATGTGTGCTTGTGTTTATTTTCATAGTCATAATGTACACTGAAGATGGTATTTAATTTTGTTGTAAGAGGTGCAATGACAATAAAGGAAACTAATTGGATCTTTATTGCAGCTCTGCAATTCCACTCTTCTGCAAACAGGGGAGTGTAACTTAGTAGTAGAGCATGATCTTTTTATGCAGAAGGCACCAGGTGCAATCCTTTGCAGTCCAAAGGCTGATGGGAAAGTTCACACTCTATTGAAGAACCTAGAGAACTGCTGCCAGTACTGGACAACTAGATGAGTCTAAGTTGAGTTAGATGACCAAAATTAATGTTTCACTTCAACTTTGCCTGGCCAAATGCATTGAAGTTGAGAAATCAAAGGGCTACAAACATACCAATTTGCATAAAATGTGGGTTTTTTTTGTTTCCATTTTTGTAAAGTATACCAATAAATTTTATTTTATTTTTTGTAATCCAAGTATTCTGATTCAAAAGTAATACAACCTGACCAACTGCAGCATCCTTTCCTTCAGAGTGAGAGTTTTTTTTTTACTTCACTACATCTTACTGGTTTCATAAAATTCATATTGTTTTGGAGGTGTCAGTAATAATGAAGAATCGGGCTTTATAATAAATCCTTGTGCAGTTTTCTTTTTTTGGTTTTTTTGCTTCAGGATAAAAAAAAGGAGAAAGGTTCAGGATCTTTTCATGGTTAAAGAAAATTGTGGTAGAAAATTTTAAATGTTGGGTTTTTTTTCAGTATTGCAGTAGGTTTCGTTATTGTTGTTCTGTTATTATTCCAATTATGTGTGTGTCACTTCTTAGGAGCAAAAAGTTGTTTAAATTAGACAGGCATTGATTGCCACCTATGAATCTAACCAGGGGTGGGTTTCAAAAATCCCAACAACCAATTCTCTGCTGGGTTGCTGGGTGGGCATGGCCATGGTGGGCGTGGCCTACTGGAACTTCTGGGAGGGCCATTTTTTGTCTTCCCCAGAGTCCGGAGGCTTCCCTTGGGCCCCTGAGAAGGCGAAAACAGCCTCCCCTGGGCTCCTGGAAGCTGGAATCAGGCCCGTTTCTGGACTTCCAGAACTTCCAGGAGGGCCATTTTTCACCCACCAGTGCCTTCACACAGACCCAACTTCCCTGTATCCAAAATAGGCTTCCTGGAGACTCCTAGGAGGGCAGGGGCAGGGTGGGTGGGGCCAGCCAGCTGGTTTAACTACCAGTTCAGCCAACCAGATGTAAATTTAACATCCGGTTCGCATGAACTGGCCTGAACCAGCTGAATTCCACCCCTGAATCTAGGACCAAGTGCAATATCTTGCTTTGTTTTTACTTTATTTTTATTTGTGTTTTAAATTGTAACCCAAGTCTGTAGCTAACAAAAATAGTCTATTTCTCTCTGTCTCTCTCTGTTTCTCTCTCTCTCACACACATACCCCTTAGAAATTATTACAAATAAATAATGTTTCCTCTTTTTTTTAAAGTCTGTATACAGTGCTTCTCCTAATTCAACTGGTGAGATTTCATAACTGTGTGGGTTTGGTATGATCACCCAATGGAAAATGAATACAGGTGGAGTAGAGATTGATACTAAGCAATAACTTTCTTGCCCCAAGTTAGCTTTTGTCTGAAGTGATCTGTGTTTGCTGAAAACTTTTGTTAGCATGTACCTCTCTCTCCCTCCCTCCCTCCCTCTCTCCTTCCCTCCCTCTCTCCTTCCTTCCCTGCCCCCCTTTCTTTTGGTGTATATCAAATATTTCACCACCTTCTCTGCCTCTAAAGCTTAGATGCTAGTTTTAGAACAGTTTCATTCCAATTTAGATTCCTACCCCTGAGTCACTTGAGTTGACCTTTGTTGTACATTTTCAGGCTCTGCAATATGCTTCCAATAATCCGCCTGCCAAAACTGTAAACAGGGTTTCAAATATGATCTCGTTAGTGATTTAAAAAAAAAGAGCATGCAAAAGGTCTCCTAAACTTTGCAAGTGTTAAAGCTACTGTTCTTGTCAAAATGCCACAAGAAGACAAGAGACCTTGTTGTGAAGTGGCTAAGTGTGAGTAACATCCTTTTATGCCATTTCTTGACTTGTTTTGATTGTGATCTCAGATACTGTAAAAAAAAAAAGAACAGAAATTTAGGACATTAGATCTGAAGGTCTGGGTATATTTTGAAGCCCCCAACCAAATAGTCCATCCAGCGTGCATGCAGGCAAGATGCATTTTTAATCTGTTTTATATTTCATCTAGGTAAGCTTCAAAATCAGGACGTTTTCTTAGATGCACAGAAGCTGTTTTCTCTAGCCTATAGAACAGAGCAACTCGGTTAAATGAATTGTCTGTCTAGATCTGTATTGTGCAGATTGACAGGCAGAAGCTGTCCAAAATTTCAGCAGGAGTCCTTCTCATCCCTGCCCAGCAGGAGCTGTGGGCAGTTGTAATTTGGGCCATCTGCAGACAGAATACAAGCTTCTGTCATATAAGCTGGATGATCCCTTCCATTCTGCTTCTATGTTGTTAAAGCTAAAGCTGAAATACTATTTTCAAGGATTAAAAAGTTGGGAGATCTAGAAAGTATAAATGACAGATGTCTGTAGAGATTCCCAGTCATCCAGGTTAAGGTGCTTTTTCAGGAGGCAAGTGGACTTTCTTTTTTTTTTTCATTTTGAAGCTTCTTCAGCTCTGACTGGATGGTGGGGAATGGAAGGATTTATACTCCTTGCAGGCAGCTGGTCATTTGTGTCCTTTTAGAGGGTCGTTGAAGCACTTGGAGGTTTTTCTGTGTCCTCAGGGTCACCTGAGTAGTGCTAATGATTCCTGTAGTCTGCAATTTTTTTTCTGGAAATCCGTTCATACTCCCACACCATTCGAAGGATGTTCATCCCAAATTGCATGGCTAAAAAGTCTATAAATGGCAGGAATCTTCCAAACAATCCAAAAAAATAGGAAAATACATTTCTTAGAATAGAATTCTTTTAGAATAGACTAGACATAGAATAGAATAGAATAGAATATTATAGAATAGGATAGGATAGGATAGGATAGGATAGGATGGGATGGGATGGGATGGAATGGAATGGAATGGAATGGAATGGAATGGAATAGAATAGAATAGAATAGAATAGAATAGAATAGAATAGAATAGAATAGAATAGAATAGAATAGCTTTATTGGCCAAGTGTGATTGGACACACAAGGAATTTGACTTGGTGCAAATGCTCTCGGTGTACATAAAAGAAAGATACATTCATCAAGAGTCAAGAATCATAAGGTACAACACTGAATAATAGTCATAGGGTACAATAAGCAATAAAATTATATTAGGAAACAGTCAATATAAATCGTTAGGATACAAGCAACAAGGTTACATTATTGGCCAAGTGTAATTGGACACACAAGGATTTTGTCTTTGGTGCATCAAATGTCTTCAAATGTATACTCCTTTTTTTTACTAATTGTCATTTCAATGGGTGTCAGAATATTGGTTTCTCTATGAATTATGGCCATGGTTTCCTGCTCTCTGTTCCAATCAGCCCTATGAAGTAACCTAAGAAGACTAAGATACCAATGCCATGTAGGCCTATAGTTACTTTAGTGGAACATCAAGTGACAGAATCTTGCAAGTCTGTGTGAGCTTCCCTCTCCCTCCCTTAATTTTCATGTGAATCAGGGAGGAGCTTGCCTGGATATTAATCAAGTTCTGTTTGTCTGACTGTTGCCTTCATAGTGATTGGTCTTCTCCTTCCAAACCAGTCCCTGTGTCCTCTATAGTTCCTTCCAACTGCCTTCTCTGGAATGTAGTAAGTAGTCCTCAACTAACAACAGTTCATTTAGTAACTGTTACAATGGCACCAAAAAAAAAGTGGCCTATGACCATTTTTCACACTTACGACCGTTGCAGCATCCCGTTGGTCACATGATCAAAATTCAGATATTTGGCAAACTCACATTTATGACAGTGGCCATTTCCCAGGGTCATGGGATCCCCTTTTCCGACCTTCTGACAAGCAAAGTCAATGGGGAAGGCAGGTTCACTTAACAAAATGCATTACTAACTTAACAGCTGAAGTGATTCACTTAACAACTGTGGCACGAAAAGGTGTAAAATGGGGCAAAATTCACTCAACAAATGTCTCGCTTAGCAACAGAAGTGTTGGGCTCAACTGTAGCCATAAGTTGAGGATCACCTATGCTATGTAAGTTATATTGGACTTATGTCTCTGAAGTTGTGGGACAACCTGTTGACTGCAATCTCCTTCAACTCGCAACACTGGTTCCCCTTGCCAGGATCAAAAGTAATTGACATTAAGTAACAGCAAGAGGGCTACCCTTCGTTCACTTCTGATTAGCTGATACCTCACCATTCTTAATTTGAGGTACTCTTGTTATAACTCTGAACACATTTAGACCTATTTTGTTTTGTAAAGTGATAGCTAATAGTAAATATCTTAGACCAAGGATAAAGAATGCAAGATTATGCAGTGAGCAATATCCTCACCTTCCATCCTGACTGGCTGCTGAAAACAGCAATAGCATTTAGATTTATATAGTGCTTTACAGTGCTTTACAGCCCTCTCTAACTGCTTTACAAAGTCAGCCTAAGGCCCCTAACAATCTGGGCCCTCATTTTACCAACCTCAGAAGGATGGAAGGCTGAATCAACCTTGAGCCTGGTGAGATTCAAACTGCTAAACTGCTGGCAGCCGGCAGTCAGCAGAAGTAGCCTGCAGTACTGCACTCTAACCACTGCGCCACTGTGGCTCCTCTGTGGAACATCTGGTTTTAGACCACAGGTCTTCAAACTTGACAACTTTAAGACCTGTGGTCTTCAACTACCAGAATTCCTCCTCCAGTCATGTTAGCTCAGGAATTCTGGGAGCGGAAGTCCACCAGTCTTAAACTTGCCAAATTTGAAGACCCTTGCTTTAGACCAAGAGAGGACAATATGATATTTTCAATGTCTATCATGACTAGCTAGCATGGATAATGATGAGAGATGAGCATAAAGGATGATCTGAAAGCTTCTTACTGACAGACATCAGAATCTCTGTCTTGGTGAGGTTGCTTTTCTTCCTACCATCATACTTTACAAGGATTTTGCAAGGACATTTCAATCCTATCTATGTGACTGAAAAAGCAAGTATATAATAGCGAAAAGTCTAGAACTCAAGGTTAAACTCTTATTGGGTAATGGAGCTTCCAGGATGAGTTTGGGTCAGTCATTTTCTCTCAACCCTAGTCCATTTCATAGGAATTTGAAATTATGCCATCCATTCTGTTTTTACTAGCAAGAATCTTTTGACTGTGCAAAATGTGAAAAATAAATACATGAAATAAACCTGAACATTTTACAGGAAGGTTAAAATCATAATGTGCTTGTCCTTCAAGTGTTATTCAGACGTTCTGAAAGGGGATCTATGAAGAGACTGTGTAGAACTTCATTAGAGTCCTATTTCTCTGCCTTTGGCCTTTCTATGGTGGTGCAGAGTCATGGTGGTTTAGTGGTTAGAATGCAGTACAGGTAGCCCTTGACTTACGACCACAACTGAGCCCAAGTGAGCACAATTGTGGCCAAGTGAGAAATGTGCTAACTGAGTTTGTCCCATTTTTGGACTTTTCTTGCCACATTTGTTAAGTGAATCACTGCAGTTGTTAAGTGAGTAACACAGTTGTTAAGCGAACCTGGCTTCCTCACTGATTTTGCTTGTCAGAAGGTCACAAAAGGGAATCCCGGGACACTGCAATTGTCATAATGTGAGTCAGTTGTTGAGCATCCGAATGTAAATCACGTGACCATGGAGATGCTGCGATGGTCACAAGGGTGAAAAATTGTCATAAGTCACCTTTTTTCAGTGCCGTTGTAACTTCAAACAGTCACTAAGCGAACTGTTGTAAGTCAAGGACCACCTGTAGCGCCGGCTAATTCTGCCCACAGCCTGGAGTTTGATCCTGATGGACTCAAGGTTGACTCAGCCCCAAGGTTGGTAAACGAGAACCCAGATTGTTGGGGGCAATAGGCTGACTCTGTAAACCATTTAGAGAGGACTGTAAGCACTATGATGCAGTATATAAGTCTAAGTCAGGGGTGTCAAACTTGATTTCATTGCGGGCCGCATCAGGATTGTGTTTGACCTCAGGGGGTGGGGTGGGCATGGCCAATGTGGGCGTGGTCAGCTCGACGTCACTCCTGTCGGGGGGCCTGAGCGCTCTGCCAGCGAAAATGGGCTTCCAAGCACCATTTTTGTCTGTGATGGCTTCCTGCAACCTTCTGTCAGTGAAAACACATGCAGTCCTCCTGAACTCTGTTTTCGCTGGGCCCGTCCTTCACTGTTTCCAGGGCAGCCCTGCATGCCAGATCTAAGCTCCCCATGGGCCAGATCCGGCCCGCAGGCCTCGAGTTTAACACCCCTGGTCTAAGTGCTCTTGCTATTGCAGTGTTCGTTTGGAAAATCTGCAGTGAGAACATTAGTGCTTTGAAATGAACATGACTGCAAGCTGTTGTGTGATCAGAAACCTCTGCAGATTTGGGATCACACAGAGATCATAAGGTTCTGCCAGAGTGGACTATAATCCCACTCCAAACCTTTGCAATCAGCCCACAGCACTGGTTGTATATAAAGGTAGAATCATGGGAAATCTTCTGAGGTTTACTATTTGGAATTCCCCCAAAAAGTCTAAACGCACACAACAAATTACCATTTGCTATTGCAAAGAAATATGATCCAAGTACTAAAATGCTGAAAGGTAAAAGAAAAAGAAAAGAAAAGAAAAGCAGTTGAGCTACATGATAATTTAGTGGCATTATACCACTAACTGCCTTTTTTGCTTGTTTTTTTTTTTTAAATTTGACCAGAGGACAAATGAGTGTAACCTCGTAAAAATTCTATATTTCTCTTTCATGAATAGATCCATCATTACTATTGGCCAGCACAGAAACAAAATCCATAACACATTTTTATTAGTCACCTTAATGCCGCTTGGAATGATTAAAAAGAGGAGAAAAGAACAGATTTCAAAATGTTGGAAAGGCTCCAGTTTTCCTTATACCGATGCTAATTAAGCTGCTGACTAATTTACTTGCTGCTTAGCCACAAAAATAACAAGGCAGAGAAGGAGGGGTGGGGTGTTAGAACAGGTTGTAGCATTTGCTACGACGATACTTATATACCTCAAGCTGCACTTTTTTTTCCTGTTTGTTATGCTTTCTCTCCTTGCAGGAAAAGAATGTGAACACAATCCAGCCACATTTTTAACTTCCATTTATTTTAGATGTAGAAGAGGTGCCAGCAAATGCTCCATTTTCCTTCTTGTGTCTTTAAAACCTGAGCCGAGATGCCCTTCGAACGGTCACTCATGCGCTCGTCACTTCCAGAATCGACTACTGTAATGCTCTCTACATGGGGCTGCCCTTGTGAACTACCTGGAGGTTACAACTGGTGCAGAATGCGGTCACGCGGGCTGTCATGGGAGTATCCCGATACTCCCATGTTACACCCCTCCTGGGTGACCTGCATTGGTTGATGGTTGCCTTCCGGGTTAGTTTCAAGGTGCTAGTAACAACTTATAAAGCCCTAAATGGCTTGGGTCCAGGGTACTTGCGGGAATGCCTCCTGCCAGCATCATATTCCGATTGCCCTGTTCGCTCCCACAGGAGGGGCCTCCTTGGGCTACCGTTGGTTAGGCATTGTCAGCTGGCGGTTCCCAGGGCTAGGACCTTCTCCGTGGGAGCGCCCACCCTTTGGAACCAGCTCCCCGTGGATCTCCATTTGGCCCCTGATCTCCTTCCACCGGGACCTGAAGACCTGGTTGTTTCAACAGGCTGGCCTGGAATGACCTGGGTGGGTGGTTTTTAACTGTTTTAGTTTTTAATGTTTTAATGTTTTATTGTTTATTCCGACTTGTTAGGTTTAATTTGTTTTTATGTAAATTCTGTGCTGTTTTAATGTTAGCCGCCCTGAGTCCTTAGGGAGAAGGGCAGCACACAAGTCGAATAAATTATTATTATTATTACTAAACTAAGTGCTTAGCATTATTTATCATTTTTCCCAATTTTGAATCCTAAACTCTGGCGTGTTTCTTTAATTGTCATTATTATAATTACTGTTCTAGAATATTAACATATATGTCATTAATGTAGTGGTTTGGGATTGGTTAGAGCTAGGCTCCAGTTTATTCTCAGCCATGAAAACTCATGGATTTAGGCAAGTCACTCTCTCCAACCTATGTCAAGGGTTGTACTTGTGGAGAGAAACTTGGAGATGTTGAAAAAATTGGAGGAAAATATATATTGTGGTGTTCTCCTTATAATTCATGCTTATGTCACTTTGGTAGGATTTGAAGGGACCTAACTTTTTTTCCAGGTGGGGGAAACGTGGAAATGCTAGGAAAAATGTTGTAGCTATGCATTCTCTTAAGATTCAGTACATCTGAAATAAAGTTTAAAATAGAAAGTGTGGTGACCATCAGAAATCATAGGGAATATGAAATAGGAATCTAAAGTTGGGGCAAAACTAGCATCAGAAATAGTCTTATTTTATTTTATTTATTTTATTTTATTTGTCAATGGCTTACAAGATAATAAATGTAAGTATAAATACAGGAAATGGGTACAAATAATTGGGGACAATAGGACAGGGACGATTGTGCACTTATGCAATAGTAGAGAAAAACCATTAAATTATGATCATGGAGACAGAAGGAACTTGTAAGTGACCTTATGGTGTCCTCTCAAGCATTAATCAGGTCTTACGTAGCTTTCTGTGATCAGTCAAGTCTGCTTAGGTGCTTCGATTTAGTCGGGCAATTGAATGTAAAAAAGCCTCCAATTTTAAAGAATCTGTGCCAAAGCGTATATATTGTTCAGTATTATGTTGCAAAAAAGCTGTGATCACTCTTAAGTAAGCTTTGCTTGCAGGAATTTGATTTTTACACAAGGAATTGATTTGCTGAGTCATAATGCACAACAATGCATATTATTGGAATTCAGCATATCAAATCATTCTTTTCAATGTTACAAATTGTACCAAATTTTCATTGGGTACGGTTACCGAACAGCAGGGATATCAAAAAATTTTTTTGCTAATTTATTTATTTTTGCTAATTTTGAACACTTAATCTCATGAAAACACACCCTAAATATTCTCATTTTAAAACCCTTCTGCATTAGGGTTCTGTGAATTTGGGTTGACATTTGTATTTTTGAAATCAAGCAGCATTGCACAATAAGTCCGATTTTAGAGCAGTATTGACCTGCTGTGATCTAATGTCAGTCAGGGTGTTTTGACTTTCATACTTTCATACTTTTCAGATGAACACAATTCTCTGTCATCTCCATGTACTTTTATTTATTTATTTTTATTATTATTATTATTATTATTATTATTATTTCTAACCCACCCCATCTCACGAAGGACTTGGGGCAGCGAAAAATTATAAAACAATACAAATATACAATTAAAAAAATATTAAATAAGAAACCCAATTAAAATTAAAAATAATAAAACCATTGTCTAAAAACTCCCTTCCCCACCCTCAGCCCAGTTCAGCACGTTGGAACTACCAGGTTTTGAGGCCCTGGTGGGAGGAGCAGAGGTCAGGGGCCACCCAAAGCTCCAGGGGGAGCTGGTTCCACAGGGTGGGTGCTCCCACAGAGAAGGCCCTACTCCTAGGGGTTGCCAGCTGACATTGTCTGGCTGATGGAACCCCAAGGAGGCCCACTCTGTGAGGTGCACAGGATGATGGGAAACAGTTGCTGGCAGCTGGGTCTCCCGTAAATATCCCAGTCCTAAGCCATGAAGGCCTTTATAGCACCTTAAATCTCACCCGGAGGGCAACCAGTAACCAGTGCAGCTCACGCAGGAGGGGTGTAACATGGGAGTATCAGGACACTCCCATCACAACCCACGCTTGAATGCAGTGTTCAAAATGTAGAAAGTGGGTGTGCCATTCATGGGCATGACAGAAAAATAGAATTTAGTTGTTGGGATTTAACATTTACATTCTCGGTATAGAATTTCACTGAATTGAGGATAGTCTTTAATTATGCTACTTGTCAATATTTTATTGCTGCCTCGCTTGTCACTGTTATCCTCCTAATCATGTCTCATTTGAACTGATCACATTATTCATAAAATAGCATCGCAACCCTGCCTTTGAATACATGGCTTTGCTTCTTCAAAGATTTATTTCATTTCCTCTGCTGTTTTCCAATTTGTAAAGACTTCCCTTTGCATAAGTCTTCTTTTTCCCTTTTTTGTATTTATTTGTTTCCCTCCTTTATTATGTTTAATACAATTCAACATTAAATTATATAACATAACCAGCACATCTTCCTCCTCCCATTTTCCCCATAACAGCAACCTCGTAGGTGGGTTGGGCTGAGACAGAGTGACTGGCCAAAAGTCACCCAGCTGGTTTTCATGGCTAAGGTGGGACTAGAACACAGTCTCCCACATTCTATCCTCATGGCTTAACCACTAGACCAAACTGCCTGATGTGTCCATGTATATGTATGTATGTATGTAAGTATGTATGTGCCTTCAAGTCAGTCTTGAGTCCTGGCAACTGCTTAAGACTGTCAGGCTTCCAAGTGATGAAATCCAATCCATCCCGAAATTGACAAAGACTTCATTTCAGGAATTTATCTTGTCAGAATAACCTAGTTGGAGTTCTTCTAGTGCTCACAGACTTTTAAGAAGAGGTAGGGCAGCCATTTGTCCGACACGGTATAGGTTTTCCTGCTTGAGCAGGAGGTTGGATTATGAGACCTCTGAAGTTGCTTGCAACTCTGTTATTCTGTTATTCCTATTTTAAGATGTGCGGACTTCAACTCTCAGAATCCGCCAGTCCACAAATCTTCATAAATGATCTAGGTGAGGGAACTGAAGGGGAACTCATTAAATTTGCAGATGGCATTAAGTTGGTAGGAATAGCCAACACCCCAGAAGAGAAGCTCAAGATCCGAAAAGATCTTGACATACTTGAACTCTGGGTCCTATCTAACAAAATGAAATCAGTGTAAAGAAAAATAAGGTTTTACACTTAGGCTTAGGTGTGGCTTTGTGTTCTAATAGCTTCAGTTAAAACATAGAAGAAATCTGAATAAAACTGTATTAAATTTTCTGTGAATCCTTTGCATTTCCTTAAAAGCCCTGGAGGAATAATACTTTTAAATACATATCTCAGAGAAATTTAAACAACAACAACAATTGTTGATTGGGTTATGTATGAAACAGAAGATATCCCAATGCTATCATCCTTGGCACCTTTTTGCAAGACAGATGGTTATTAATGATGTGGTTAATGCTTTTATGTCTGCAGTTATTACATAATGCAATTCTTTTTACCCCATAATGTGTTAATATAGTTTTTGTTATTGCAGGGACACTTCAGCAGATCATATTTCCACTCTTAGATAGAGCAGTTAATGCTTCTTTAATCAAATCAGCTTCTTGCTGGGGTAGAACAAAAGGACTGAGCCATCCATCCGGCAGAGGAACCATTGTTAAAAGATTGAGCAGAAACACGGAAATTCATTGTCACGTTCTTAAAAGGGAAAAAAATCTTTCTTTTAGCAGTTGGTGGCTATGAGCATATGCCATCCTAGCTTGATCAGGATAGGAATATGCTGTGTCTCTGGTTTGATTCTTTGTCATTCAAGTCAAGTAGCATCTGCTCTGACTGACCCTGGTTTCCAAGGTATTTAGAAAGACAGATTTCATATCACCTGCTTTTTAGTTCTATTAGCTGGAAATACCAGGTTTTATCTTGGATCCTGCTGAAGACATAATGTATATTATGCCACTGAGACAGAGCCACTCTTATTCACTGGCAAAAAGTAGTGAAATTGAAAATGCTATTTAGTCTCGCTGAATAATTTTAAAGTTAAGGTAATTGCTAGGGTTGAGATTTCCAACATGATGCCTATCAGGAATGACTTGTATGCCTGCTGGCATCTTGCTTAGTGTCTGCTTCATGCCTACCAGGCTACAGGCTTAACATGTGTTCATATATTCAATGTCTCCAACAATGCTTCTGTACCAGGCATCAATACAGGATCTCCACAGCATCATTTAGTTGCCCCAGGGTGGAGATATAAAGCTGGACATCACCAGCATATTGATGATACCTAATCCTGAGCTGTTGGATTAACTGGATAAAGTGAATTACCCAGAAGCTTACTGTAGGTGTTTAAACAGGAGAGGAGAAAATAGTGAATCATTGGTAGAAAGCAGGGGCTGAGGGTGGGACCTCTCCCCTCTCATCAACACCAACTAAATCTGATCCTAAGGAGGGAAGAGAACCAGAACATCACAGTGCATCCTACAGCCAACCCCTGAATCTCATGGTCAAGGATTTTGAAAGCCTCTGAGAATTCAAGAAGAGCAAAGATGGATGCACTACCGCCGTTCCATTCCTACCAGAGGCCCTCCATCAGGGTGACCAAAGCTGTTTCAATCCTATACTTAGATACAAATCCAGACTGAAAGAGGTCCAGATAATCCATTACATCTAGGATCCTCTGAAGCTGTTGGGAGACCACCTTCTACACCAGTGGTGGGATTGAAACATTTTTACTACTGGTTCTATGAGCATGGCATGGCTTGGTGGGTGTGACAGGGGAAGGATACTGCAAAATCTCCATTCCCTTCCCACCCCACTAACCTGCTTTCCAGCTCTGTTCTCCTGTGCAGGGCAACAAAAGAAGGCCTAGCCAATCAGCTGGGAGTTGGGAGGCAGAGAATAGATGGGGGCGGGGCCAATCAGAGGTGATACTTGCTGGTTCTCCAAACTACTCAAAATTTTCACAACGATTTCTCCAGTACTGGTCAGAACCTGCTGAATACCACCTCTGTTCCACACTGCATAAAAAATGTATGGAACAGTTGGGTCTAGTGGTGGCTTTTTAAGGAAGGAGAAACCCCATTTCTTTGTTAAATATATCCTAATTGATTTCTTTACTGGTAGTAGTCAAAAATAGTTGCCTGCATTGCAGTGACTTGAATTGAAGAAAGAAAAATAAAGATGAAAAGAAATATTTCCAGTGTTCAAACATTAATACCTTGTGTGTTCCTGAAATAATGAAATGTCAGTACCTTGATTCTGAACCTCATCTGTACTCTTTCAGCAATGATTTGAATTAAGCACTTTCCTATTTTTCCTGCTTGAAAACATTTGAAACTTTCAGGTGACCCAAGAATTATGAAATGATGCAGTGGGAAAGGCATGTATAGCCAATATCATGTTCTTTCAAAACCAGAGCGCCTCCTAGTCTTTCTTGATCTTGAAATTCCAATAAAGAGGTTAAAATTATTGAGAGGAATACTGCTTTTAAATGACACTTTCATTCAAATGATGAAATTGTTATTTTATTTTAACTTTTCAGGTCTAGTAAATTTTGCAATAAGTAATGTTTTCTTTTCTTACCTGTCAATACCATGCTTGGGGCAAAAATAATAATCCAAACATAAACAGAATAGCTCTTCATTTCTGTGTATGTGTTAGGGTTTAATAACATTATTAAGAATGAGGTATTTATAGCCATGCATGCATTTAATGCAACCATTAATGCAGCCATGTTGTTTAAACACAACATAAGGTCATATCATTGTGTCCTTGCTCTATGTTAAATAGATGTTTTGGGACAGGACAGAAAGAGAAAATCATTTGAAGACCTTTTCTAACAATTTGGTCAAAGCTTCTTACTGGTGTGTAGCCTTACTTAACAAAATCATTATTTTGCCTTCACCCTGAATCAGTTTAACCTTTTCAGTCCCTTTTATGTAAACTAAAAGATTGCTATAAATGTGAGTTTTCTACTCTGCAAAAAGCATTGTAAAGGTGTCTCTTCTTAGTTTGGGCAGGTTTCTATTAACTATTTATAATTGTTCTTTGAGCAAATAAATACTGAAAATGAGCATGCAAACAGATGCATGCAGTTATTTTTTTTAATGCTTATTGATACCCATTTGTGCAGTTTCTTATGATCCCTTCTTTGAATTTAATTCCCTTTCAATAAGAGTTGCTTTAAATATATATTTAGGAAAAACAAACAAAAACAAATGGCATTTGTGTGTGTGTGTGTGTGTTTAAATTTTAACTGAGCTATATGCTTTGATTTGTAGGGGGTGCTTAAACATTAGGGAAAAAAATGAAAATCAGCCTAGATAGACAGTCCCGCCTATCTATCTATTAAATTAATATCCTCCTCTTTTTCTCTTCAGCTTATTCCAAACAATATGGTGGTTCAAATGTTTCTCAAACCAATTTCAGATGCTACTGATGGCTTTGTTTCTAACACTTCATCCTTTGGAGTTCTTAGAATTGTCCCTGGCGTAATAGCTGGTCTTTAAAAAAAAGAGTCAAAGCCATTCAAATACTGTGATTCATAGATAAGAGTTTGTTGCTAGAGTCATCATTTTATGGTTTAAGAAATCTGGTGCTAGATTTGAATAGAAGATAATATCTGTACTTTCACCTACATGTATACTCAGAACACTGCATCCAGTTTTAGTCACCATATTATAAAAAAAGATGTAGACACTCTAGAAAGAGTGCAAAAGAAGGATGAAGGGAGCAGAGATGATATTCAGCAGGTTCTGACTAGTTCTGAAGAACTGGTAGTGGAAATTCTGAGTAGTTCAGAGAACCAGCAAATACCACCTCTAACTCTAATTTTACAGTATCCTTCCCCTGCCACACCCATCAAGAACCAGTAGTAAAAAGAATTGAATCCCAAGGGAGACATGATAGCAGAGTTCCAATTTTTGAGGGGCTGGCACAAAGAAGAGGGGGTCCATCTATTCTTCAAAGGACCTGAAGGCAGGACAAGAAGCAAGACAAGAAGTTTCATAGTATGATTTGATTGCTTATTGTACCCTATGACTATCATTAAGTGTTGTACTTACGATTCTTGACTCTTGATGAATGTATCTTTTCTTTTATGTATACTGAGAGCATTTGCACCAAGACAAATTCTTGTGTGTCCAATCACACTTGGCCAATAAAGAATTCTATCTATCTATCTATGGATGGAAACTAACCAAGGAGAGAAGAACTAGAATTAGAAATTTCCTAACAGTGAGAACAATTAACTATGGAATGGCTTGCCTTCAGAAGTTATGGATGCTCCATCAATCGGCGCTTTTAAGAAGAGACTGGATGGACAGCCACTTCTCTGGAATGGTATAGGATCACATGCTTGAGCAGGGGATTGGACTGGAAGACGTCCAAGGTCCCTTCCAACTCAGTTATTCTGTAACATCTGTAAATTAGAACCTTAAAAACTTTACCAAAGGCATTAAAAATAACCACATCTACTGTTTGAAGAGATAATGAAAAAAACTAACTACTAGATGTATAGGAATATGATTGTAATAGGGACTCCAGTGTAGAAAAAGATGTTTGGCCTTTTCTATCTCACCATACTATCTACCAATGTGATGAGTATTGAGTCTCTAGAAAGAGTGCAGAGAAGAGCAACAAAGATGATTAGGAGACTGGAGGCTAAAACATAAAAGGAGCAGTTCTGGAATTGGGTATGTTTAATCCAATGAAAAAGAAAGAGTAGGGGTGACATGATAGCAGTGTTCCAATATTTGAGGGGTTGTCACAAAGAAGAGAACCAGCAAATACCACCTCTGACTGGAGATTTTTCCTTCCCCTGCCACACCCACCAAGCCACGCCCATAGAACCAGTAGTAAAAAAAAATTGAATCCCATCACTGGAAGGGAGACATGATAGCAGTGTTCCAATATCTCAGGGGCTGCCACAAAGAAGAGGGGGCCCACCTATTCTCCAAAGCCCCAGAAGGCAGGACAAGAAGCAATGGATGGGAACTAATCAAGGAAAGGAGCAACCTAGAAATAGGGAGAAATTTCCTGACAATTAGAACAATTAATCAGGGGAACAACTTGCCTCCAGAAGTTGTGAATGCTCCAATACTGCAAGTTTTTAAGGGGAGATTGGAGAACATTTGTCGGAAATGGTATAGGGCCGTGATGGTGAACCTATAGCACGTGTGCCACAGGTAGCACACAGAGCCCTCTGTGTGGGCATGCGAGCCATCGCCCCAGCTCAGCTCTGCCATGCATGCACGTGCGCCTTCCATTGGCCAATTGGTCTTCGGGTCTCTGCCACGCATGCATCAGGTGCATGTGCAGGGGGTGCATGCGTGGGATTCACGTGCATTGCATTTTGGGGATGCCCATGCGCATGCGCGTTTTGGGCACTCAATGCCAAAAAAGGTTAACCATCTCTGGTATAGGGTTTGCTGCCTAAGCAGGGGGTTAGATTAGAAGACCTCCAAGGTCCCTGCCAATTCTTCTGTTATTCTGTGATAGTTTGAACACCTGCTTCACATTTTATCCTCCCTGCCTTATTGTTTAGTTAGTCATGTTTAATGGAAACCACCTTTTGTGTACTCTGCTTCATGCCATTAAAATGAAACAAAAAAACCAAAAAACCAAAAAAAAGCCCGAACACCCCAATTTTCTCTCTACTTGCCTCATCTTTTCTGCTAACAAGAACAAATGGCATGTTTAATATATCATTCTCTGAAGAAACTTGAATACCAGTGACAACAAGTGATGCCTTTTCCATAATTGGCAAGAACACTTGATCCTAGCTAAGAATAATATGCTTCACTGTAGCAGGAAATGATAGAAAACGTTATTCTATCACTTCAACCTAGGTAGTCCTGGATAGTGATTTTATTTCCGGGAAGTGGAACTTTTTGGGAAACGGGAATTAGAGGACTCTCAGCCTCTAGTTATCTGTAGGAGTTGCAGATTATTAATAGGATTATTAATTAAATCTGATATTCTCACTTAGGTAAGAATTAAATACTCTACAGAATTTAACTGGATCAATTCTGCTCTCAGAAAGGAAGTCTATCCTAGCAGAGCATAGATGAGGCTAATAATATGGGAATTCCTTGCATATAAATATTTTATTTGAGAAGTAGGCAGTACATGTTATATGTGTTAGTTGAATCCAGAGTTTAGGTTAATGTAAAAGGCTTTGCTCGGTTCCAGAATCCTTTATTTGGGGCAATCTCAGCCAGCTTGGGGTGAAAGTGAATGGGAAAGTTAATTCCAAGAAGTTTAGAGAGATGTGAGATTGTTAAGGGATGGCGGCAGTGGGAAGTAATGGTCTAAAGACCTTTGATCCCCATACAGGTAGTCCTTGACTTACATGAGGTAATTTAGTGACTTTTCTACGTTACAATGGCTCTGAAAAAAGTTACTTGTAACCATTTTTCACACTTATACCCATTGCATCCCCATGGTCATGTGATCAAAATTTAGACACTTGGTAAATGATTGATATTTATGACGGTTTCAATGTCCCGGGGTCATGTGATCATCTTTTGCAATCTTCTGACAAGCAACGGGGAAGTCAGATTCACTACACAACTGCATTACTAACTTAACAACTGCAGTGATTCGCTTAAACTGTGGCAAGAGAGGTCATAAAATGGGACAAAACCCACTTAACAAATGTCACGACAACATAAATGTTGGGGTCAGTTGTGGTCGTAAGTTGAGGATACCTGTACTGGAATCCCAATTCACACAGTTATATATGTTTGCATATGTCCATGTATCGGGCTCTGGGCATCTTGTGACCAGTCCTGGAGCTCGACACTGCTGTGGGGTGGCAAGCGGGACATCTTACCAGGTGGCAACACTTGTTTAAACCTCCTGATGGGGCTGGAGAGGTGGCCAAGGATCCAGGAGCTGCAGCCAGCCAACATGCCAACATCCCGCTGGGCAAGAACCCGGAGGCCGCCAGCCAACACTCCAATGCCGGGCGAGAACCTGAAAATCACCATCACAGCCGCATCAGGCTGTGTATTTCATTCATTCATTCATTCATTCATTCATTCATTCATTCATTCTCAAGGGAATTCATTCCCATACTCAAAGCAAACCATAGAATAGATTAAGCTTGACTATATATTGAGTGAAAGCTTATTTAAAGACCATGGATTTCAGTGGTTTTGTTTCATGTATGTTAAAGCTCAACCAAACTGACCTTTAGTCTTGATAGACTCCAAAACCTTCAATCATTCATAAAGCATAGGTATTACATGTGAAAGGTAAGTTGGGAAAGATTCATGTCCAAAAACTTAAAGCACCATAACTGATCAGTGCTGAGTTTGATGATCCTGTGAAATGTCCTTCTTCATTATAACACTGCTTTTAACAATGAGCTCCATTTTCCAGGAAAGCTCTTGAAAAAAATGAAGATATTTTTTTCACCTTGGATACTTGGGAAACGTGTACATGGAAGTAACCAGTTATTCTGTTTCACAATCAGGTGTGTGAGATGTTGACAGCACAGGTTATACATCTCTTGTGTTGCAAAATACACAATTGCCATCATTCATGTTTTAGACTCTTCTTGTTATTTCGTAAACTGATCATGTCCCTGTGTCTGCTTGCTGTGTTAAAATAACACACACACACCTACCTCTGTGGTGGGTGTGTATGTATGTAAACTTGGAGTGGAGCAAGCATAGTAAAATAATGCTATTACAGTGAGCAATTAGTTTAATTAGCTCTGATTAGGGGTTGCAATTCTCAGGCAAGTGGGAAGAAAAGGTAGTAACTTAGAGAGCTAAATTCATTTGCAAATTTAACTCTCTCTGCAGAGCTGCCACCTGCATAAGGTTAGGTACAACCCAGCTCAGTAATAAAGCAAGACATTAGGAAAAGGAAAATTAACATAGGTGTCTTAAGACATATAAATTACTTTTATAATAGGTGTTTGTGTGTTTCTTTTAAATAAGCTTGCCAAATTCTCATTATATAGGGGATCTTCTTATCACACACTGAATACTTAATATGCACAAGATAACACCTATATGAATAGGACAACCCAATAGCCCAATCAAGAAACTACCAACTCAGATAAACAATCCAACTGTTAACTACAGTCTAATCAAGGAACCACCAAAAACACTTCCACTAACATTGACTGGGGAAGCCACTTGCATATAAATAAAATAGAAAACCCCATTCCCTTTTAACACTGATGATATAATGTAGTTGGGTAATGAAACATCTGCAGGAAAACAATAAAGTTTCAAGAACATCAGGGCTCCCACAGAATATGATATGGTATGAAAGATCAGAAATACTGCATGCTTATGCAGGCAGGCAGAGACACACACAGAGAAATGTTTACAACAGAGTGGCAGAAGAAAATAAAATACCTTCATTTGAGCTCAATTTTCAGTAAATTCATGGCCACCTCAATATTGTTTGCTTTGCAACTGCATCAACATATTTTACCATTATTTCTTCATGAAAGCCGATTTCCTTTGGCGGAAGAGCCTTCTGATTTTCCATCTCTTCTTTACTGTGTTTAAGAATTTATTTGTATGCATTGACTTCACATATTGCCACCTTTATTGAAAAACTCTATAGAAATTTAGCAATGTAGAACTTTTGTGTATCCTAAATGTAGCAATGCACTGCACATGTCTTCTTGTTAGGTAGGTGTGCACTACAAAATGCTGGCTTATCAGGCAGACTCTAATTTAGAAATCCTAGCTGATGTAGAATAGAAGCAGCATGTTTGTGATAAAACTGGGCTTTGGTTATGCTTGTGACATGAAGGCTTACATATTTCTTTACTATTCTTTACTATTATGAGGAACTGTTCCATGGACCATGGAAGGCTGGTAATATAGTATAAACTATTCTTTCTAAAGAGCATTAAGTTACTGTTTCATTTGAGCAAAGCCAAAGTTTAAATTTCATGGAGTTATTTGTTGAAGACCATGGCATATGGAAGAATGTGCTTTGTAATGTAAAGAACACAAAATGAAGGGATGGATGGATGGATGGAAGGAAGGAAGGAAGGAAGGAAGGAAGGAAGGAAGGAAGGAAGGAAGGAGGAAAGAGACTATGAAACTATGAAACTGAGAGACAGGAAAAGGGTCTAAATATATTTGTTTGAATGTGGTTTTATATTATGGAATGGAATTGATGAATGCATATAGAAAATCTTAGTTTAATGAAAAAGCAAAACATATGCCAAAGGTATAAAGTTGTGATATTAATATTATTATGGTGGTATATGAAACTAAGAATTCATGGGTTGGTAATAGTTGCATCCATGGTGATGATAACAAAAAAACCTAGGGAAGAGTTTTGAGAAGAAATGTATTCTAATAAATGCAGTTTAAGGAAAAAAGTTACTTCTCTAAGGGACATGAAAAGATAAGTGACTATAAGATGAAAGAAAAAGTGATTGGGCCATTCAGAGACCAAAGAATAAAAAAATATATTGAGAAAGTTTATATGCATTGTTTGTTTGTTTTTTTTAAAAAAAGACCAGTCAAGTTGTTTAAACATATCTATCCATGCGTACACATGGCAAATGGAAGTATTGAATGTGAGGTAGACATAATGTCAAGAGGAGATATCAATCCAAAACATGGCAATTATGGGATAAACCTATGCCATTCAAATAAGTATCTCCTAACCCACTTTACATTTCCAACGTAATCAGCTAATGCTTTTTAAGACATTCTCTGGAGTGCCCAAAACAAAAGAAAGAAAAATGTTGGGTTGAATAAATTTAATCTTAGATCAAAAGGAATAAATTTAATGGTCTTTAAAACTGTAATCATTAATCTGTTAATATGGGATGTTTTAACTCATTATTCAGAGTTCTTGTAACTATTTAATAATCACTTTACAATGCTCTTTAATTGTTTAAAAAGAATGCTGCAGGCTTACCTATAATCAAAACAGGTGGAAATATTGACTACTTTGGGAGGCATAGAAACGGCTAGTGGAACAAATTGTGTAACCAAAAGATGTTTTAATATACTGACATTCTGCAGGTATGCACAGTTAAACTTGATGTTGTAGTAATTCAACTAGTTTAAAAACTTCATTAGCAATAAGTTCAGTATTAATCCATGACTTCCAAACACAAATTTACCTGCAGTTTCCAGATAGGCATTATATGCCTATTTTATGCATAGATTATAATTTATCTCCCATTTTAACAACTTGCAACTGTCTACCATATATAGAAAAATAAATAGAGCTAAACCATGCCATGTTATCAGAAAGATCACACAATAGCAGTCTAATAATCCCTATTTGTTTTTTTTTTTTTTTTAAACTTGATTGCTTGAATACAACAAAAAACTAGAAGGGGCTGCAAACATAAAACTAAAAGGAAAGATAGACTGTTGAGTTCCCTGAGATATTGTGTTAGAAATAATCATTTATAATAAACCTGTGAGGGATTTGGAATACACACAATCCAATTAATGAACAAAATAGGAAAATGATAAAGTCTATGGCTCCTAGAATACTTTCTGAAACCTTATACATAACTCTGCTCTAGGTGTCATGTTGGGAAGGAAGCAAGTGGAAGACTTATAAAGAAGGAGTGAGCAAAATTTTGAACTGCTGTCCATCTAGAGGTGCATTTGGGGATTTTTAATGACTCCCTTTTCTCTGCAGAAGTAGGATATGGTGGACTCTCTGGCTAGATTGGAGAGAGAGAGATTAAGAGGGGCATGAGTTTAGAATCTTTGCACTGCAGTAAGCGTCACAGCCTGGAATCTTTAAAGACTTATTTTGCCATTCCCAAGGAATTCAGACAATATGGTGAAATGCTTGCGAAATAGTTGACTAGCAATGAAACTATTGTCGAGAGTCCTCATGAGTAGTTCTGGTTGCTTTTGCCTGACACTGGCCTGATGCAGTCCATTTTTTAACCCAGTCTTTCATTTTGTTTTGTTGTGTTTTGCAAGGTTCTCTCCTTAAACAAAATTCAGCCTTATTGTGCTTTGCTTTCAGATAGTTATCCTGCTAAAGGGTAAAGTCCTAAGAGTCTTTTTTGTGATTTGTTTACAAAATCCTATGCAGTTGGCCGAGACTTTGTTCAAAAATTCCCACAGCACCAGATCAGTTGATATTTCTATATGTAAGATCAATACCATGTATTTCGATTTTTCTGAAGTAATATCCAGGTTATCTACCTGGTGCCTGTGCCAACCTTTATGAAGCCTGGTAATCGAAGAAAACATCCTATAATCACTGCTGATAAGTTAGCATCAACTTTTAACAAGGAAATAGGGCACTATCAGCAGACTTTTAACCTGTCTTCAAACTCAATAATGGAAACCTCACATTCGAGAAAACTTTGTTGAATAAACATTTTACATTTCTCATACAATCTTCTCTCTCTCTTCAAACTCATGTCAGACCAGTTTTTGGTTTTTTTTTAAAGGTGGACCCCTTTAATTTAAACACAATCTTGAATAAATAGGATAACTCTTCCATATGAACCATGTAGCAATAGGGCATACATTAAATTCACATATCCGGTCAATTAATGATCAGTATATTAAAATGTAAGCAAGATAAGCATATAAAATTGATAAATAAAATAATAAAATAGGCAATTGAAAGTTGTTTGATATGGAATTGAAAGAACGTGTTCATGTCGGGAAGGGCTTAAGGCTGCAGTGACCAAGTTAAACTTCATTTTATAAGCGTCTTTTAATTTCTATGTGTAATAATTAAATTTCAGTGGAACAGTATGGTAGCTTAATGAAGGATCTAAAACATGTTGCTTAATCATAATCATACAATCCCAGCCAATGCAAATACTTGTTCAAAACACCTCAGTAGTCATTAATAGGCTCATAATTTTATGGGTTTTATATTGTTAGCCACCCTGAGTCCTTAGGGAGAGAGGGAGAGAGGGCATACAACTCTAATAAAATAATAATAATAATAATAATAATAATAATAATAATAATAATAATATGTTTATTAAAATGACATTTAAAAATATTCTGAATATCTTATTTATGTTCCATGATTATTTTTGAATAGTTGTTATGTTCTAATAGTTGGCTAGAGATATGTTCTCTGAGAATGGGTTCCATCATGAAAGCTCAGAAAATTAAACCTCCGGCCCCAGTGACCGACCCAGATTGGATCCTGCAACATCTGGGACACATATATTCGCCTTCATTCATGAATAGTTGTTAATCAAAATGGCTAAATCCTAAGACTGTGATGGTGAACCTACAGCATGCGTGCCACCTGTGCACAAAGCCATTTGTGCTGGCACATGAGCCGCAGGCAAAGTTAGCTCACTGCAGATGCACGCACCTCACAGCTTCAGCAGCCTTTGCAGGCTGAAAAATAGGCCCGTTTCGTCACTTCCTGTAATACCGAAAGTGATGAAACGGGCCTATTTTTTGGTCTGCAAATGCTGCAGAAACTGTCCTCAAGCCTCTGGGAGGCCAAAAAAAGCCTCAAATCAGGCCAAAAATCAGCTGGCAGACGTAGTGCAGGTAAGTGGGCAGCGGGGGGGATTGTGCTCGCATGCACAATGGTGGGCAGCATTGCCTTCTGGATGCTGGCACATGAGTGCACGCGCACAATTTTTGGCACAGGAGCCAAAGAGATGTTTTTATTTCCACTAATATATATTTAACAGACCCATCTCTTATTGCAGCTTTCTTTCTCTTGTGGATGAAATGGAATTTCCTTTTTTTAAAAAAAATAAAGGCAGCTTGATATTTTAAACCACCCAATTTAATAGGTATCTGTCTGAGAAGAACATCAAAGTCGCCCTTTTACATTCTACAGATCTAACAAAGACATCTTACTGAACTGAAAAATGAAAAATGTACAATATTTTTGTAGGTCAAAGACAAAAGAAAAAAGTGGAAAACGAAATAGAGGAATGCAGGGAAAAAGTATTTCAGTAATTTGTATGGGAAAGATTCTAATATGTGGTAAAATTGAACTATATTTTAAATGATATAGCCAAGAAAAAAATGAAGAAAATAAAGTCATAAATGCTGTATTGTTGAGGTATAGTAAAGCTGCAAGTAGAAATGTAGGCACAGAAAACATTACGTTATGGTATGAAATATGTCATAGATTCAGTGTAGGACGTGATCTTGTAAAAAAAAATTAAATTAAAATATTAAGCAAAACACAAATATACACAATTTCATTGTATAGATAAAATATTATAGAATACACTAAACTTTATCTAAAATGACATAACTTTTAAAGATAAGTTTTGACATAATTAATTGTTAGAAATAACTCAAAATCTCCAGCTGGTGTAAAAGCAGTGGCTACAGTAGTGTTTCATTAGTGAATTATCTTCACAGAGTTTTTTAACATGAGTGTGAGAACTGTATTTAACCCCGATGATTGAAAGGAACCTATTTTTATTCTCTTGGCCAAGGGAAAAACTGCAGGGATTGGTTTATTCAGTATGTCTAGAAAACTGCTTGACATATTCTAGTAGAGAAAGTGATACTGAAGAAGGGCATGAATGGAATGGAATTTGGAATGGAATTTGACAGTATACTGATTGAAAAGGTAGAGGGAATGATACCAAAGAATGGAGTGGAATTTGGAATGACATGGCATGTTCTTAAACCAACATAAACAACAAATTTGGGAAGTTTAGTTCAGCTTTATGCAGATGAGACAGTATGCAACATGGGTTTTTGCTCTTTCCTCAGCAAGTTATTGAAAAATGTACAATGTACAATGAGAGAAAGTAAAGAGCCTTGGTGGTGCAGGCTGTTAAATGCCTAGCACTTAAGTTCCAGCTGCCTACAATTACTGTAGGCTCGAATCCCACCAGGCTCAAGGTTGATGCAGCCTTCCATCCTCTCAGGGTAGGTAAATTGAGGACCCAAGATTGTTGGGGGCATAATAATGCCTTTGTAAAAATGCCGCTTAGTAAGAAGCAGGCATATACAATGGAATGAAGGCTATTGCTGAACGCATTGGGTTGTGCTCCAAAAATTGTAAGCCGCCCTGAGTCTCCGGAGAAGGGCAGCATATAAATATCAATTTAAAAAAAATGTATTGTGCATTTGTTGTCTTAAAATGTATGATAAAATGATTAACTTATGATTCTGAAATGTTTCTACAAATATGTAGCTGAAGATCAATTACTGAATGTGATAAAAACCAGTGTATGATGGAAGCAAAGTGCATATTACCATAAAGCTCAGTGAACTGTTCAGCTTTAAACAAAGAATAAAGCAAGGATACGTGATGCCCGATGTCTGATGAGTTATTTTATGTATTTATAGATGGATGCGTGAAGAATGTTTGTAATAATGTTTGAGCTGTGTAGTTGAGAACAATAATGTATGTGTATCTTTATATGCATAGGATGTCATATCATTGGCCAAGATCCTGAATTACCCAAAGCAAATGTTAGACAGATGTACAAAGCAGCAAGCAATATATAGATTTGAGAATTAATGTACCAAACACCGAAGTATTTGTGTTTGACAAGAAAAATAAGTGTGCATTGCTTGCAGGTTGTATATAAATGGTGAATTAGAGTAAATAGATAACATTTTGTATTTGGGTAGACTATTAACTAAAGATGGGGAAATGGATAAGTAAATGCTTAAATGATGTCAGTGAAAGATAGTGGATAGCATGCCATCTATTGTGAGGAATCAATTTTTGTTAAAATGATTAAAATGGATGCAAATGAGCATATGCTTCTGATTGTTTTGTGATATAAAAGTAAAACTTAAGACCATCAGAAGAAACAGTAACTAAAGTAAGTTTGATGCAGTATGAATGGGGACTCAAGAAGCCACTGTAATTAAATAAAATGAGAGCTGAGAAGAACAGAAGGTAATATATTTTATTTATCTTATTTTTATTTTATTTGACTTGTATGCCGCCACTCTCCGAAAGGACTCGGGGCGGCTCACAAATAAAACATAGCACAATAAATAGTTTAAAAAGAAATTAAACCTAACAAGCCAAATAATAATAAAAACCCAATTAAAATCCCCCCTCCCCCCCAGGAGGTCAGTCCAGCCCAGCCTGTAAAAATAACCAGGTTTTTAGATTGTGCCAGAAAGAGGAGAGATCAGGAGCCAACCGGAGCTCAACGGGTAGTTGATTCCATAAGGTGGGAGCCGCTACAGAATAGGCCCTTCCCCGGGGCACCGCCAGCCGACATTGTCATGTGGACGGCATCCTGAGGAGTCCCAGCCTGTGTGCACGCATAGGGCGATCGGTATTTGATATCGGCAGGAGATGCTCCCGCAAGTACCCCAGACCCATGCCATGAAGGACTTTGAATGTTAGTGCCAGAACCTTGAATCGCACCCGGAAGGCAACCAGCAACCAATGCAGCTCACGCAGGAGGGGCGTAACATGGGAGTATTGGGTAACTCCCATCACAACCCGCGCGGCCGCATTCTGCACCAGCTGGAGCCTCTGGATGATATGCAAGGGCAGTCTTAAATAGAGAGTGTTGCAGTAGTCGAGTCAGGACATAACAAGTGCATGAGTGACCGTGTGAAGGGCATCACGATCCAGGTAAGGGCGCAGCTGGCGAACCAGGCGAAACTGGGCAAAGGCCCCCCTGGCCACGGTTCCCACCTGCTCCTCCAAACTGAGCCGTGAATCCAGGAGAACCCCCAGGTTTCGTGCCCTATCCACAGGAGGCAACACCTCTCCCCATGACCAAAGATGGAATCTGTTCACTGGAACGAGATGCCTGTATGCACAGCCACTCAGTCTTGGCCGGATTGAGCTGTAGCTTGTTCCTGCCCATCCAGATCCATACCGCATCCAGACAATGGGACATCACATAGAGGGCATCACTGATTTGGTTTGGGGTGGAGATGTATAGCTGAGTATAATGTCGATTATAAATATGCATCCCATGTCAAGGGTAGCTTGTAAGAATAGAAAGATATGGAGTCAGTGAAGCTGTTGTTAAATAGTTTGTGTTGGATGTCCCAAAGGTGCTTTTTCAGAAACTTTCTTCTTTTTTCCTTGAAGACATTATGCTTCTCATCCAAGAAGCTTCTTCAGTGTGGCTGAATGATGGAGAATGGAAGGATTTATATTCCTTGCAGTCATCTGGCTGTTCGCACTCTCTCTAGCACTTTTGCAAAGAATATAAATCCTTCCATTTTCCAACATTCAGCCACAACTGAAGAAGCTTCTTGGATGAGAAGTGAAACTCTTCGAGGAAAAAACAAGAAAGTCCAGTTGCCTCCTGAAAAAGCACTTTTGGGACAACCATATCTTGGTGGACTGAGAATTTTCATAGACATTGTGTTAGATGTTTCTCCTTAGTTCCTACCCTCGATTTCTTTTGCTACCTACTTCTTTTTTGCCTTACTCTCGTAGTTTACCCTGAAAGGACATTACTTGGACATTGCTAAAAAAAAATCGAAAGACCTTGAGTAAGAGTTATTAAGGACCAAATCTGCTTTCCTTGGTGATGGCCTGAGGAACTATCCAGGAAACCGGAAGTCATATTTTGGCCTATATTACTGCTATTCACAGCTTCTGATTAGTTGGTCATACTAATTTTTACAGTTGCCCTAGTCATTTAACTATAAAACATTTTTAAAAATTGCAAGCTTCTACAGTTAATTTTGCAGTTTCCTGAATAAAAATATAAGGTCTTTGGATGGGATTTACAGTATCTATCTGTACTTTATATTGGAGAAACATAGGACAGTTTAGATTTTTATACCGGTAGTCCTTGACTTTTCACCACGATTGAGCTCAAATTTTCTGTTGCTAAGTGAGACAGTTGTTAAGGAAATTTTGCCCCATTTTATGATATTTCTTGCCACAGGTATTAAGTGAATCACTGCAGCAGTTAGTAACATTTGTTAAATGAACCTGCCTTCCCCATTGACTTTGCTCATCAGAAGGTCACAAAAGGGGATCACATGGCCTTGGGACACTGCTACCATCATAAATAAGAGTCAGCTCCCAAGCATCTGAGTTTTGATCACAGGACTATGCTGCAATGGTCATAAGTGTGAAAAATGGTCATAAATCCCTTTTTCAGTGCTTTTATAACTTTGAATGGTCACTAAATGAACTGTTGTAAGTCAAGAACTACCTGTGCTTATTCGGCCCATGAAAAATTGCTTGAAACACACTAGTTGTTTATTGCTTTATTGTTCTAATTTGGCACCACTGAAATACTACTTTTCTCTCTGACTACTGTTCCCCACCACTCCTTCTAGTTAGTAGTGGCATCTTTGGATGCAGAAATGAACTGATTTTCTTGGTTTCCAGTTACGTTTGTGGATCTGATTATTGTAAATTGTAACATCCTTTTTATATGAGATACTGGAACTGTTGGAAGTGTAAGCAGAATGATTAAAACAGCTCTTGTCCCTGCGTGTATCTGGTGTACCAATCAGGGTTTATGGTCTTTTAACTTTTCCCCCCCTATGGTTATGCTTTAATCCCTTTTAAATGAATAAATGTTATCTGCTTTGGTATCTCATTAACTGGAGAAGAATTACATGCTCCATAATAATTAAGCACCAATCATATTGGTATGTCAGTGCCTTGATCACATGCCTTATAGACATTCACATGTCTTCCTTCAGGCACACAATCTCATTCAGAAAAGATACAACATGATGTATTTTCCTCTTTAAAGCTGGTTACTTTAAACCTGGTAGGTCTCTGATGAGCAGGCTGAGTTATATTTTTAGTAGAAAATGAGACCAAGGAGCAAATGTAAATGAAATGAGTTCAGAAGGAGCTTCCCCTATTTCACACACAGCAGTTTTCTTATTTCTGCCACCCAGCCATTAATTGTTATTATGAGATGCCATAATTCCTTTTGCTCCTTGCATTGCACTCCTGGGTCACTGACCTATGGTCCATTTCCCCATTAGTACTAATAAGTATCATGAGATAGTTGCAGTAGGAGTCAAATGTAAGATGTCTCTGCAGCTTGATCAATGTCATAGCAATCAAGGGACTTTCTTTTACTAATGGTTTAGTTCATTTGCTAAGCAGACTATGAGATATTATATACAGTCAAAACAAAAACAAAAACCCACCACCACCACAAGTCATGACACTAGTTACATTTGTTGGGGTTAGGTAGTTATAATTCAGTGTCTCGGTTTTTGAGGTGGTTGAGTTTAATTATGGCTTGATATTGTGCTAAATAAGAATACAGATTCTACAAGACTCACTGGTTGGATTGAGCTTTACGGTTTACAGTAGGGTAAACCATTAAATAAGCAATTGTATTTTAGAGCAGGGATCTCCAACCTTTGGGCTGCAACTTAATACTGGTCCACAGCCTGTTAGGAACCGGGCCATGCAAGCAGCGAGCAAGTGAAGCTTGATCTGCACATGCGCAGGATGTAGGTTGTGGGCAAAACCATCCCTCCCATGCCTGGCCCATAGAAGACTCCCCCCCTGAAACTGGTGCCAGAAAGGTTGGGGACTTTTCTTTTTTAGACAATTGTATTGTATCCAGCCAACCTTTATGTGTCCTTAAAAAAACCACAAATTGAGTCAAGTAAACTGTGGTTCTATTTATGTTGTTGAAACATGTCAAGAAAATGCTTGCGTGGCTCAGTTCCTAACAGGCTTGTTTACTACAGTGTGTGAATTACATCAGTGGATGAACACATAATATATATGAGGATATGCCAGCATCAATCCCTGTGTTCCTGTCCTAGAGTAATGGATTAAAATCCCAAGCCTGAAACCTCTCACAATTCTGACTATCAGAATACACTTATTTGACTGTGCTTGCTTAAACATAGCTTACTATTAATCATGATGAAAGCAAATCATCCTGTGGCAAATAATAACAGGCTTAAGGATGCCATCGCTATCCTTTGGAATCAGAAGTTTGTCATTGATGGTTACTGGTATTCCCTCCAATTTTGGTGGGATGAACATCAACAACAAACTGAATGGTGTCCACGGCAACATTGAAAAACCATAGGATGGAGGGAAAATAAATCTTTCTCTCTTCTTCCTCTTTCTAATCTCTACACGTTTGGAGGTCAAAAATTAAAAACAAAGCAAAAGAGATGTTCCGTTTTGCACTATCCTGCTTTTCCAAGAGGAGTAAATACTAGCCAACTAATCACCTAACCATTAGTCCAGATTTAGGCAATATACTGACAGACATGTATTGATCTAAAGATATTTTCTGCCATTTTCAACTAAAATATCACCAATACAGCTGCACAAAGGGCCATTTTACCCACCTTTCAAGAGGGAATGTTTCTTTACTTGTGTTATTATTAGTTTGAGATGAGTTGGGCTGAAGGGCACAGAAAGAAGGGAAATGGATATAATAGTTGAAGGTGAGCAGCCTGAATCTGCCTTTCAGAATGCCGTTTGATGCCTTTAATGGCTGCAAAGTAGATATGAATTCAACAAGTACAGCCTTTCTTAACATGACAAAGCAATAAAAAGGAGAAATTCATCTCCTGGGTTCTTGTCAGTTATGCACCAGTCAAAAATTACTATTTTAGTTTTCTATTTAGAAGGAGAATCACATTTTTAGATATAGTTCAAATACTATAGAACTCAATACCTCCCTTATACCACAGTTTATCTGGTGCCTCCACTGGTGTGTGGGGTCAGAACAGTTGTCATTTAAAAATTCACTTCTGTGTTTGGTTTTGCACTTCTGTGTTTCAGTTGTAGCGGTAGTAGTAGTTATTGTTGTTGTTTTTTTGACACAATGAGAACCTGTGTTGTGGCCTATCAGCCACCAGCCTCTCCAGCAGCCAAATCAGATGAGGAGGAGAAATGGGAATCAAGATCAGCATCATGTCTGTCAGTCCTCAGATGGAGAGTATAGCCCCCAGGTCTGGAGGTGGCTGATGAGGAAGAGGAGGAACAGGTAGGTCCAGTGCCTGATGCACAGATATGCAGAAGGCAGAGGAGAGGAGAGCAGTGGAAATCTGTGGGCTGATCCTTGGGATGGAAGAGCCACCGCTGCTAGTGAAGCCCCACCCTAGCTCTGAGGTAAAAGGCAGGGGGCGGAGGTGAATAAATGTGGCAGACAACTATTCATCTTCCGGCCAGATGGATTTGTTAAACGCCTGCTGTGACGGAGAGGCTTTTTGCCAGGGCTGCTAGCGCTCCTAATAAAGGAATCATTGATTGATTACAGAGGGTTTGTCACGTTTGGGAAGTTGGTGTCAGAACAGCCTGGGCATTGTCCTACAGCATTGTCCATTTGTTCATAGTTAGCAAGATGATGTTTGAAGTGTGCGAAGAATTTTAGTTTTTGATGCCAATGGGTATGGATTTGGGTAAGCCATAACTCAAAAAGTGAGGCAAGAAAGGACACCATCTTTAACTATTGAAGATGTTCTTCTGGGTGTGTAGTGTGCATTTGATGATCACTATCTCCATCTCTAACAGCATGATTTATTGCAAGGTTATAGGAATCAGGTGAAGATTTGTGGAACTAAATATGGTCCTTATTTCTCTCCCCAGCAACACTGAATTGTGCCGCTGGGTCTGCATCTGAAATGAGCATGGAAAGAGATGTTACTCTTTACCTCAGGCAACAAACATTGTTTTTTTTTGGGGGGGAGGGAATCCTACGAGTGCATTTGATTGTATTTCACAGTCTTCTCTTCCACTCTTCCACATGGGTTTTTTTTTCTCCTCACACTGCCAATTTCTAATCGGTTTACTATTTTATAGTCATGTGAAAAAAAATGATGAAAACAGAATATTTGATGCATAAGTCTTTTAATGTTTCTTTGGACTGCTGTGTGCTTCTTGCCTATCCATGTTCTGGTGACTCTTTATCGCTCCCTTCTGATTTTTCTTTTGTCCTTCGTTTCTTTCAGTTGTCATCATTTTATGCATGAGATTTGTATTCTTTTCTTTTTAACTTGGTGCTTGGCTGCTCTTTTAAAAACTGAATGTTCTATGTTTCTACTGTATATCAGCAGGGAGAAATATCCCCCTGTGACGCATGCAAGTGACAGAATTATGTTAGTGCAAAAAAAGAGTAAAATAAATGTGGTGCGGAATTTTAGTTGTTTTGGTGTGTGCTTTCAAATTATAAAAAGATGTGGTATATACAAATAGTGTCTTTCATGGCCTTTGAGTTTTCTTGAAGCAATCAGAAGAAGAAAAACACAGAACACAGAATGCTTGAGGAAGACAGTAGCCATTTTCATTTGCAAAATGTGATTAATCTTGCACTGGTTAATGGTATTTTTGTCTCCTGACATCAAACGTTTTTAAGTCTTAATTCTTTTATTCTTATGAATCAGTTTGCAATGCCTTGACCTGCTAAGACGGTAATGAATTTTGTGAAAGAAACCCTTCCAGTGTTTGGTTTTTAATCCCTATTTTGGTATCTGTCATTTTTAACAAGAATGTCAGCAGGTATTCTAAAGTTCAAAGGGATTTTTATGTTCAGAACTGCATTTAAATTATATACACCGGGATGAAAAAAAAACACCAAGTCCTTACTTAGCATTGAAAATTGTTAATTACTGTGGCTGGATTTATGAAATTCAATTTGCATATGTTAGACTGTTTCTTTTAAAACAAATTCCTTTTTAAAAACCTTTATCTTGCTTTTTCAATTTGGAATCTTTGTAATACAGACCAAAAGCTAAACGGTTGTTCCCTGAAATTTACATGTTTCAGCGCTCATAAATAAATTTGTCAATTCAGCAGATGAAAACATTCCTTGGCAGTTATTTTGTATATAATGGGTCTTTTATTATTATTTTTTCCTATTAAAAATATTCATGTTCAGGTTTAATATAATATCTGGACCGCATATTTGCTTTTTATATAGAAGTTGATTAAAAAGCATCTCAATATACCCATTGAGGGATGTTTCACTGGAAAACACATTTTCAAGATAATAAGATAATAATCTCTTTCCTGGAGAATTTTTCTTGAAACAACTTTGGAAGTTTAATATTGACTTTTTTTCTTTAGTCTTGTATATTCTTGAATTGTCTTTTTCCTCCATTTTCTCCATTCTCAATCCTAGGTCCCCTAACAAAGAAACAGACAGATGATTTAGGTGCTAACGAAGGTGCAGAAGATGAAGGTATATTTTTTCCCCCTGCCAAACTGATTTGCATGACAAGGATCCCGTTTGAAAAACTTTTTTCTCCCTTCTTTTTTTTCTTCTTGTCTTCTTTTGAAGATGTGTTTTTTTAATTCCCATTTTTGATGTGTTTTGTCTTCTTGCTTGTTGTTACATATTTTATTTTTTAAAGAAAGAATGTTGTTAAGTTCTTTAAATTACAGTGTTTTTTTTTAAAAAGGAGGGTGTTTTATTTTTCTTTGCTTGGGACCAACTTTTGGTGTGTTGCATCCCAACTGAATTTTGTCCATGATAACTAACACACTCTGGAAACACACTCCGTAAACCTTCTTGCATGTTTTCTAACCTCTGTTTTGATCAATTTCACTCAATATCAAGGCGATGTGTTTTGTTTCTTTTTGTCACCCACTTATTTCCATTTTTATAGAAATGTGTTTGAAAGTGTGATAAATGCTGTTATCAAAATGTTTCCTAAGCAACCATATTGTTCCAATGCTTCACATCTCAGTATCCTCGATGCAGTTTTACTGTTGTAGAAAAAGGGAGACTGCAGAACACTTTCTTCTAATTGGAGAACATACACAAAATCTTAGACATCTGTCTGTCTATGTATATATGTATCTACCTACCTATCAGTGGGCTGCAACTGATTTAACAACCAGTTCTGTGAGCTCACACTTTGCGTATGTGCGCAGCATTCAATAAACACCAATTTGAACTTTTCAACTCACCTTCTAGCCTTCCCCGGTAAGTAGAATGGCTGAGGCGTGGTAATCCATTTTGTCACGCAAATCAGCTGAGCTGCAGAAGAAGGAAATATAAGACAGGATACGGCGGGGGCTAGTGGGTGAGGCCAGCTGATTGTCGTTCGTACTGGTTCACTAGAACTGATCCGAACCAGCAGCAGCCCACCACTGCATCTATCTATCTATCTATATCCCGCCTTTATTATTTTTACAAATAACTCAGGGCGGCAGACATACTCAACACACCTTCCTCCTCTTCTTTTTCCTATAACAACAGCTCTGTGAGGTCAATTGAAATGAGAGAGAGAGAGAGAGTGGTTCCCCCCTCCAAAGAATAATCTTGCTCTCTTAACACAGTTAATTTGTAAAACCTGGCTTTTCCCTGCTTTCGAGAGCCCTCCCATGCATCCATGAACTCCCAAATTCCACTGTGTCATTAATTCAAAGGTTGACTGAAGAAGCTGAATTATTTAACACTTTAAATAAAAAGAATAAACTGAAAATCGAGGGGTCAAAGGCAGAGAGTTAATTAGAAAAGTGAGTTAATTTTCCCATTGGTGCAACCACTGGAACCAAATTCATCTTAACCCTCTCTCATTCAGATCAAACTTTAATATGCCCACTTCAAACTTCTATCTCTAAGTCTGAGGCTCTTTAAAAGGTCATAAGTTTTGCAAGAATCTTCCATTCAAAGTGTAGGCTTAGGATATCGGTGTTCCAGGCATGGGTACTTAATTCTTAGCCTCTACAAAAGCTTTAGGATTGTTCTTTTCTGATGTTCAAGAAAGAAAACTGTACTTTTTGCAATGTTTCCAAGATGTACATACAGAAATAGAACAAAAGTTGGACTCTCCATGATTTGAAATTATTCAGCTATATGTAGATGCCTAAGATCTCTTGTAATTATTAATTGATGGGTGGCGAGAAAGTTGAATGACCATTCTGACATTATATAAACAAACAAAAAACAACATTTTCAAAGCTAGATGTCCTCCTGTCACACACATTTGTTTAAAACACAAAGTGCCTTACAGGAAGTCCTCATTTCATGACTGCCTTGATTAGCAACCCTTTGCAATTACACAGCAATGAAAAAGTCACTTTACAACCAATCCTCACATGTACAACCTTTCCAGGTCTGCAAAGCAAAGTAATGTTGAAGTAAGCTCTTAAGCACAGTCACAGTTTTGCTTAGAGACTGTTTCATTTAACAACTGAGTAGCCAATCCAAATTGTGGTTGCTACAGTAGAAGACAACTAACCATATTGGTTAACCAGGACCTCGTGCATTGTAGATCCTAATTCTGTACCTTTGGTACCATCCTCAGATTTAACTGTTACACTTCTTAAAAACTTCACAGAAAGATGTCTAGAAGTTGAGTCATGGCAACTGAACTTCTCTTTTTTGGTTTGAAACGTTTTACTGCTTATACAAATAGCTTCTTCGGTGTTGTTGATTGTTGCCTTTTGCTCTTTGCCACTTAGAACATCCAAGAGTTATATGGAGTGATTGAAAAACAGCAAAACATTTCAAACCAGAGAGAGAGAGAATGCCATGGCTCAGCTTTCAAACAACTCTACAAATTGTCATTATTTAGAAGTACAGTAAATTCTAAACAAGCCTGATTTGTTTAGAATTTACAGTCCTTGATTTGGGGGCCACAGACAGAAAGTGACATTTCTCCAAATGGTCTCATAACTAGAAAAGAAAACCCAATAATCACATTTCTGTTTTTCCCCTCCTTTTAATTTTATAGAAAGGAAATGAAAGTAGGGCTCTTGTGTATTTGACTCTTGTCTTTGCCACTTAGAACATCTTGTGTTGCACGGAGTGATTGAAAAACAGCAAAACGTTTCAAACCAAAGAAAAGAAAAGAAATTCAGTTACCATATCTCAGCTTCTAGATAACTTTACCTGGATGACAGAGAATCTTCATCTTCCTAGAAAGATATTAAGTCTGAGATAAAATGATTTATTATTTCAATACATATTTATTTATTGTATTCGTTTGTCAAACATGTACAAGATAACAAATATAGGTATGAACATAAACATGAACAAAGGAAGTAAATACAGATAAATGGGGACAGTTACTGTAAGATTCTATGCCGTTTTGTCCACAGAATACTCAAGATGTCAAATAATTTAAAATAAAATAAAATAATTTAAGAAATCCTTCAAACCACAGTTAATTTGTTTATTGGTATAGCTGAAAAAGCCAGGCTGAAATGAAAGCAGAACAAGTAGGGCTAAATCCTACTGTTCTCAGAGTGCATTTGGAGTGATGATAATGATGATGAAAATCACATGACCGTACTCTTCCAAAGTCACGCTTGAGTCCTTTAGATTTCACAGCAGTTTCCATGTGTCCCCTTGAGCAAGAAGTTTCTCTGGCAAAATAAACCATTGGATTTTTAACATTCCCCTTTTTCAAACAATGCTCTTCTACAGACCACCACAAATGGTGACCCACCAAGGTTTATGAAATGGATTGGCTCAGTTATTTAAAAGATTTACAAGCCACAGGGTAAATGTTTATTAGATTGTTGAAAACACTCGTGTTCTTACAGTCTCACATGAATAGCAAAATAAAGAAGCTGATCTGTTCCAGACTGGCGATCATAATTAGATGGTGACTACATTAGCTTTGTAAATTAGAAGCTTCATGATCTATCCTAAGGTAGGAAAATACCTTCAGGATCCAACTCACACATTTAAAATTACGCCCTCTGCTGCTTTTTGCCCACACTCACACTTTCTTACACATTCTATGACAAGTTATTAGTTATTTACATAACCCTATTAACATTCAAAACTCTGAGAGCAATTCCCCCATTAACAATGGCCTTTCCTATACAATCCAAAATGAATAAATGGATATTGTGTGATATTAAGAGGTTCCTAGTCCTAGTTTTTATTTGGCTCGCAGTTTGGGAAAGGCTGTGCTGTTTACAGATCTTGTTGAGAAATTACTTCAAAGATCAGCTCTTCACCCTTCAGACTATTGTGGCTTTTCTAATTTGTCACATAACTGTGGGGCAGGCACTAATAGCGAAAACATCCATCAGATTAATCAGTACCTTTCACTCTTTGGGGGGGGGATGTAAGAACATTTCTGTGCAAAATAAACTTAGCTAGCAGTGACAGGAGAAGTATAAAAAGTAACTCCGTTCTTTTTATGAAATTGATTGGGTGGCACCTCTTCTATTAGTAACAGATGACTACTGAAGTTAGAAATAGCGAAGTTCTCTGAAGTTGTGACAAATTATCTTTAGAGGTTTCAGAGTCTTTTTTAAACTTTGAGAAATGGAGCAGAATATTCATTTCCCCTTTCGGAATATTATTTCACTGACTTGTATCAATATTTTTTTTTCAGTTGTCTTTTGCCTAAGCAATAGAACTTCCTTAGGTTAATTCTGATGCAAGTAGTCTCAATTGACAGACCATTTACAATTACACTAGTGATGAAAAAGGTCAGATCCTTATACTTATAACTGTCATAGTATCCCTTCAGTTGTGTGTTTGAGATTCAGGCTCTTCACAATCGGTGGGTGATTATAACCATTGCATCATCCTTCGGTCATGTGACCATCCTTTGCACACTTCACAGCCAGTGTCTTTTTTGTATATAATTCTTATTAAAACTTTTACATAAGAGTAGTCAATAGAAAAGTAAATTCACCAGCATGTGGTCATGTCAAGCCTTGTTTAATGGCCATGAGTGACTCATTTAACAACCATGGCACAAGTTAGGTCATAACTCCATTGGGGTCGTGCAATTTCTCACTTAATGATTGCATTGCTTAATAATGGAGTTGATGGTTTAATTTGGGGACCATTATCTTTACAGTGTGCACAGTTCTAATTTCTGGATTACTAGGAAAACAACTAGGAGATCATTCTGAACAAATTGTGCTACCCTGACTTTTCTATACCTATAGTTTCTCATTATTTTCTGAATGAACTTGCAAATCATTTGGAAAAAAAGATCATAAAATTATAATTGAGAGCAGTGACCCAAGCTGACAATCTGGGCAGCTGTGATGTCTCATCATCTGTAAAGATATCTAGAATGTTTATCCTTCGTTGCACTTAAATATTTATTTTGGCCGAAATAAAGAAAGGAATTAAAAGTTATAAGAGACATAGATGAGCTCACTTGTGTTACATGGATTTGAGCTGAAAAGTGGACATATTTTCTATCTTGTCCAATCATCCTATCTTCCTCTCCTAGTCCTGTAACCAGTGGTGGGATTCAAATAATTTAACAACCGGTTCTCTGCCCTAATGACTTTTTCCAACAACCAGTTCATGAAACTGCTCAGAAAGTCAACAACTGGTTCTTCTGAAGTGATGCGAACTGGCTGAATCCTACCACTGCCTGCGACACACAAAACACACAAGAGAAGCTTTGATCAAACCATCATGACCAGTTTCTACCATTCACTAGGGACATCCCTGTCTGAGATCCCTTTGTCCCTTCTACAAATTATTGTCATTGTTTCGGAAGTTCTACTGGAAATTCTAAACAACTTTTTGATTTGAGGACTGCACACGTAATATGACATTTTTCCAAATGGTCTCATAGTTGGAAGAGAAAACACAATGATCACACTTCTGTTTCCCCCCATCTTTTAATTTTATAGAAGGGAAATGAAAGTAGGGCTCTTGTTTTTTTGACTGTTGACTTTTGCCACTTAGCACACCCTATGTTGCATGGAGTGATTGAAAAGCAGAATGACTTCCAAGGAGAAATGAGACACAGAGCACATAAATCCTAATAATATGACAGCAAGGAAGCTAACTAGATCTGCTTACTAAATTCAAGAAGTGTAAATTCATATTCTGTATAAAAAAAGTCATATCAGTGGATCAGTCAGACATCATATCTTTCCCCCATTTTGGAACACTGCTTTGCTGTATTTAAACCAATTCTTTAAGAAGAGGTGAGCTGTTTTTCCTTTCATTGTTCCTTTGCTTCTGTTCCTTCTTTTAAAAAAATGCTGGTATCTCTACATCCAAAGAGTATCAAGGAAAGCTTTGAACTGTTCCCTGAACCCAGCTCTAATCAGACATATATCTTAATTTTAATTTTAGGAGCGGCTCTTCCAAGGTTCTTGCCAAGCTGACATATAGCTCACATTTACTGATCCCAAAAATTGTGCTAGGATCTGAATATTACTCGGATGGGAGAACATCTGGAAATCTAGGGTTCAAAGATCAAATGAGAAAATCTCTCTCCCTCTCTCCCTTTCTCCTCCCCCCCTCCTCTCCCTCTCCCTCCCCCTCTCTTTGTGTGTATGTGTGTACAAACGGATAACAAACCGTTTGTGAAGAAAACTAAACGGGCATGTCACGAAGTCACCAGAAATCAAGATCAACACATAGAACGCTTTATATTCATCTTCACAAGATATTATAATACAGTATTTCTTAAATTTGGCAACTTTAAGATGTCTGGATTCCAATTCCCAGAATTCCACAGCCAGCAAGACTTGCTGATGAATTCTGTAAGTTGAAGTCCAAACATCTTAAAGTTGCCAAACTTGCCTCCAGAAGTTGTGAATGTTCCAACACTGGAAGATTTTAAAAAGATGTTGGATAACCATTTGTCTGAAGTGGTATAGGGTTTCCTGCCTAGGCAGGGGTTGGACTAGAACAGTGGTTCTTAACCTGGGCGATATTGCCCCCCAAGGGGCGATTTTGTTTTTCAGGGGGGCAATGGAACGAAAAGGGGTGACTTGGGGGTGAAGCAACAAAGGGGGCAATATGGGGGCAATGGAGTGAGATATATTGGGAGAGAGAGAGAGAGATCTATATTGGTAGATAGGTAGGTAGGTAGACAAAAGACAGACAGGTAGGTAGATAGGCAGAAGGCAGGCAGGCAAACAGACAGACCTTTTGGATGGATGGACGGACGGATGGACAGATGGACAGACAGAAAGAATGTGGCAGCACTTTGGGAAAGTGGTGGCGGCAGCTTTTCCCAACATACTGCCATTCGGCTGGTTCAGGTGCGGTACAACAGTCAATGGGGTTAGCCTGCAGGGCTGGCGCCTTGAACGCCCCCCTGCCGCCTCTTAGCGCTCCTCTGCTGGCCCCCTTGGGGATGCTAAGAGGTGGCAGGGGGTGGTTATGTTGGGGGAAGGGGGCGATGACAACTTCCTCAATGGCTCAAGGGGGCGATTCTTTCAAAAAGGTTAAGAACCACTGGACCTCCAAGGTCCCTTCCAACTCTGTTATTCTATTCTATTCTATTCTATTCTTTGCAAGTTGAGAAACACTAATATAGTACACACATGTCAGGTTACTGATATGTTTTATAAACTACCTTCCAGAAAGAGTATTAGAAAGAACATATAAAATTAATTACTCTAATGTATTGATTGTAGTTAATATTGAGTAGTATGTTTTCTATTAGAATTGCTAGCATGACAATTTCATGGAACAAGGTGTGCTTTGAGAGCATATCTAACTTGATTCTCCTGAAGCAAGGCCCTATGGGTTGGCATGGGAAAATGAGAATAATAGTATTTTTGGAAACTTCTAAACTGAATTGTATGGGGGACTATGTGTATTAATCTGAGGTACTCTGTCAATTCCATGCTTCAGGATTCAAGTGTACTTTTATACTGCATGAATGGATGATACAAAAAGCCTTAAATCTCTTTTTAAATCCATGAAAAAATCCCAAGTTAAAATTTCACATTATTTGAGCTTTCATTTTGCTATTGTTTTACATTTCCCTCCTTAGGGAAGTTTGCACTGCATTATCAGTGTATTACATATTGCATTAGTAATACTTGAAGATATGGGAATAATAACTTCTGACAATGCATTCAGGAATGAAGCTCTCATATAAATTTTAGCAAGGAAGAGTCTTTCAGCATTTCTATTGTTTGGTAGTGCATAATGTGAAGTCATCTCTTAGTTTAATTACTGTTTTTCTTTCCAGAAAACTTATTTTAACCCTTCTAAACCCTTCTATTGCAATATTTATATTTATTCTAGCTGTTGTTCTTCAATCATCAGCTTGAAAGTGGGTTCAACATAAATAGCACCATGACCCATGTATTTGTGGGGTCCTTGATGCTCTCTGAGCTTGGTGATCTTCTTGCAGACTTTTCATTACCAAACTAGATAACATCATAGCACTGATACTTACCTAGTTTCATAATGAAATATCTGCAAGAAAGCCACCAATCTCAGAGAGCACCAGGGTTCTAACATAGCTAGAAGGTACTATCTGACTGATAGAAAAACAATTGGTTCAAGCAAGAAGACAGAATTTCTCTCTTCCATGAACCAGAGGTCTCTAACTAATTTGAGTAATTTCCAATGGCCCATAATGAATCTCTCACTATTTAAAGTGGCCACCTTGGATTTAATTAGTTTTCATTGGCATCGTTGGTCGAAGGACTCTGTAATTCATATATGGAACAGACAGTGGGAAAAGACTGATTAGTTACATGGTAGAGTAACCATTAAATCATTCAGGAAGCTCTGGGCATAGATTTGAAAGTTTGTGTTTTCAATATTTTATTAACTTCTCTTTCTGGACTTTCAAATCTTACAATTTGGGGCTGTTTGCCTCCATTTTTGCAAGGTCTCTCTCTCTCTCCCCCTCTCTCTTTCTCTAAACAGTAGCCCATCTTACATTTATCACCCTGTGTGTCTTAGAATTAAAACATTTAAGGACCTCTTCCCCTGTGGCTCTTAACAACAGCAGAAACTTGTGGCACAAACCACTCTTGTGACATCATCACTACACTTTTCCTTTGAGGTTGAAAAAAATAAAACAAAAATTGTCCATCCATTATTTAATTTATTTGTCTGGGTTGTCTTCCTGAAAATTAATTATCTCTTGTGTTTGTATTAGATTTGCTTTTCCTAAAGTAGCTCTTATTTTATGAATAAAGGTGGTGGCACAATGGTTAGAACTCTGCCCACTGTCAGCAGTTCAATCCTGACTAGCTCAAGGTTGACTCAGACTTTTATCCTTCCATGGTTGGTAAAATGAGGACCCAGATTGTTGGGGGCAATATAACGACTCTGTAAACTGCTTAGAGAAGACTGTAAAGCACTATGGAGCAGTACATAAGTCTAAGTGCTATTGCTAGTGCTAAAGGTCTGTCGTCATCATTATCATCATCAAATTTTGCCTCTCTTTAAGTTGTTAGATTTTCCTGAGAGTTCAATTATTTATTCATTCATTTATTTTATTTTATTTTATTTTATTTTATTTTATTTTATTTTATTTTATTTTATTTTATTTTATTTTATTTTATTTTATTTTATTAGTCAATTGCTTACAAGATAATAGGTATAAGTATAAACATAGTTATAAATACATGGATACATATAAGAAAATAAAAGAAACAATAGGACAGGGATGGTAGGCACTTTGGTGCACTTATGCATGCTCCCTACAGACCTCTTAGGAAAGGGGTGAGGTCAATAGTAGACAGCCTAAGGCTAAAGTTTTTGGGGTTTGGGGAAGAAACCACAGAGTCAGGTAGAGTATTCCAGACATTGACCACTCTGTTGCTGAAGTCGTATTTCCTGCAATCAAGTTTGGTGCGGTTAACCATGAGTTTGTATCTATTGTGTGATCTTGTATTGTTATGGTTGAAGCTGAAGTATTCATTGACAGGTAGGACATTGCAATGTATGATTTTATATACTATACTTAGATCGGACCGAAGATGGCGTAGTTCTAGGTTTTCTAAGTCTAGAACCTCAAGTCTGGTGGCATAAGGTATTCTGCAATGAGTAGAGGAGTGTAGATCTCTTCTTGTGAAATATTTCTGGACTTTCTCTACTGTGTTAATATCAGATACGTAATGTGGGTTCCAGACTGGTGAGCTGTATTCAAGTATTGGTCTAGCAAATGTTTTGTATGCTCTAGTTAGTAGTGTGATATTACCAGAGAAAAAGCTATGTAGGATTAGGTTAACAACTCTTAATGCCTTTTTGGCTGTGTAGTTACAGTGGGCTCTAGCACTTAGATCATTTGAGATGAGTACTCCAAGGTCCTTGACAGAGTTTGGATCATCAACAAGGTCTTGACTATTCAGCTTGTATTTTATTTTCTGATTTTTTTTTGCCAATATGTAAGACCGAGCATTTATTTGTTGAGATTTGAAGTTGCCATTTGTTTGACCATTCTGATACATAGTGATGGTCTTTTTGAAGGGTAGCAGTATTGTCTGTGGTGTTGCATAGCTTTACATCATCATTCAACCACCTTTAGTAGCACGTTTATGTAGCTATTAGACCTTGTTTATTTGCAGCCTAGTGCCACTAGAACACAGGTAGAAAAGTAAAAAAAATACAGAAATGCAATAATGAGGCTAGTACAAATGTTTGCAATACATGCAACTGATGAAGCATACACTTGGTTGTTTCTGTGTGTCCAGAGTCAGGGAGGCATTGTTTCTCCAGTTAGGTAAACCTCACTGTATCACCCTTCAAAGGACAAGGAGGGCATGACTTCATGCCAGAGCAAATGCCCTCCAGTGGTTAGGTGCTTTGAATTTAGTGAAGTATGTCATAGAGGAGACAGTGGTTAATTTAAGTTTTTGGAATTGAATCTGCCCTGGCTACTCAAATGAACAGGAAATATCAAGAGCCTTGTGGACCTTTGCTAATATATAATTTCATGGGAAGAATCAGCCGTTGTTACCTCTTTGCAGGCATCTACATCCTAATTACATGAAGTACTGTGGAAATATATTTTCAAATGTCAAGAGCAGAACCTTGTAATGGCACAAATAGATTTATGAGCAGCTTCTTCCGATTATGAATTCTTTTGAAGTTATTCCTTCTGACATAGCAATGTAAGAGAGGAGAAAAGCAAGCTTGCTTTAAAGGTAAAGGTTCCCCTCACACATACGTGCTAGTAGTTTCTGGCTCTAGGGTGTGGTGTTCATCTCTGTTACAAAGCTGAAGAGCCAGCGCTGTCCAAAGACATCTCTGTGGTCATGTGGCCAGCATGACTAAATGCCGAAGGCGCACAGAATGCTGTTACCTTCCCACCAAAGTGGTCCCTATTTTTCTATTTGCATTTTTATATGCTTTCGAACTGCTATGTTGGCAGAAGCTAGGGTAAGTAACGGGAGCTCACCCCGTTACTCAGTGCTAGGGATTCGAACCTCTAACTGCCGACCTTTCTGATCAACAAGCTCAGCATCTTAGCCACTGAGCCACTGCGTCTCCTTAAAGTTTGCTTTAGTATTCCATAAATAACCTGAACAACTCTTGAGAGTACAACCTTTCTTGGGCTGAAGATCCCAGTTGGTCTTTAACTAACATGTAGGGAGGCCCAGTCTAGATAATGGCTGGGTCCAGGACCAAGAATTAGATGGATCAAGAATAAAAGTCACATTTCAATTACACAGTTAGTAAAATTTCTCCCTCGTGTATTTAATAGTTTTCCTCTGCTATTGCCTTAAAACATAAAGTTCATCATAAATTATGGAACAGCTTGAAGAATAGCACCAAGGCTTTGAAGGCTATAACTTGTATTTGCTTGGTTAGTTAAAAAAAATATATGGGCCTGGTTTGAAATGGCCTCAAAATCTGGAGTAGGATCAACTTCCAACTTAACTGGAGGTGTGCCAAAGGATAATTCTATCAGTTTGATTCATGTTAATTTGTTTTAAGATAACGCAACTTGCCTTCCTTCATTTAAAAGAAGGTCCACAATTAATTGCATTAAATGCCAATGTTTTCTGGAAGCCTATTTAGCTGATAGGCTGTTGGCCAATACTAATGCCAAGATTACATTACACTAACACACGAAGAGATTTGTGGTTCCTTCCTAATTAGGATGCAATCTATATATAGAGATAGAGATAGAGATATAAAAGTGAAATACCACTCACATACCATCACAAAATCTCCAGAACTGTAAAGCCTACAAACTTGAAATTTGGCACATATGCCTTCTAGGTGCTCACTAAGAAAGGATTTTTCAAAATGACCATCAGAGCATCAGTATTTCATATATTACTATTAACACGCTCTGATGCTAAGGAGTTCTAGTCCCCCTCCCCCCGAAAAGAAATTTGTTCCAAATGCAAAACACAAGCAGAGGAGTTTTAGTTTCACTTTTAGTTTCACAGCACCAAGCAGCTTTAGTGCAGAACAGTTGAGCTAAGCCACGCCCAGGCTCTTTGCTGTGTCCTTCTTGCTCACACAGCAAATACTGTTTCAGTTTCAAAACAGCCCTCAACTCTCTCACACACTGACAGGACACTAGCCAGATGAATACTGATGGATACTGATAGGCAGAGGCAGAATTTTGTTTTCCTTATTTTCCTCCCCAAAAACTAAGCCCGATCACATAGTTTTGTAGCGAAGCATGGGTATTCAGCTAGTAATTTCATATTTGTAATTTGCTAGCCTTTAGCTGCTGTTTAGAAAATTTGAGTGAACATAGATTTTCATCTTTAACAAGAATTTGCTTTTAGAGCTGTACCTCCTTCCCACCCACCCCCTTTTTTAAAGTCTGTCGAAAAACAGAAAACAATGTTGTTTATTTATTTATTTATAATTGGACTTGTATGCCGCCCCCTCTCCAAAAGGACTTGGGGCGGCTCACAATTAAAGTACAACAATAAATATTTAAAAAGAATTAAACTAAGCAAGCCCAATAACTAAAATTAATTTAAAATTAATTTAAACACCCCCCCCCAAAGAGGTCAGTCCAGCCTGGCCTGTTCAAACAGCCAGGTTTTCAAATTGCGGCAGAAAGAGCGGAGATCAGGAGCCAAACGGAGCTCCAAAGGTAGTTGGTTCCACAAGGAGGGAGCTGCAACAGAGTAGGCCCTTCCCCGAGGCACCACCAGCCAACACTGTCTCGCAGACGGCACCCTGAGGAGTCCCCGTCTGTGCGCGCGCACAGGGCGATCAGTATTCGATATTGGCAGGAGACGCAAGTACCCCGGACCCAAGTCATGAAGGACTTTGAATGTTAATGCCAACACCTTGAATCTTGTTCCATCCTCAGTATTCTTTTTTCCTTCAGATCTCTGAAGATGTGCTTCTCTTCAGTCTGAACACAGAAAACTTGTTCAAATGCTGCTCCTTATGTAGTTCTGGGAGCACAAGAAAGATTTTACATATATTGTGAAGTCTTCTTTACTGTAGCCAGATTCTACTCATGGATGACTCATTAATCTCACAGAGAATATCCACATGCCACCATTAAGCTGTTCTTTTTCCATACTCATGCTAGCTTGATTCTAAGTCTGTTTAAAATGTCCTGTCAGGACTGAGACACTGTTATAAGGTAACAACCCAGTAAGAGTGGATTCTCTGCATGTCTCTTTGCTCCAAGTATGCCATCTTTAGGGACAGGGAAAACAAACCTTTTCAATTGTTCTCCACTTCTATGAACTAGCTTCCTCAGCCATTCAAATGGCCCCTTCCCTATTGGCTTAGTGGTCTTGGGAAAGTGTAATGCTGTGAATCTTTTCTCTCTGACAATACAAGATTTCTTTTTGGCTTGACTAATTGATTAATTTGATGGCTATTCCTGGTGCTACTTTTATGTGATTTTAATAAGCTTTGTGTTTATTGCATTGATTTAAAACTCACTTATAGAATTCAGAATGTATGCTGTTCAGAATTAGTCTGACCTTTAAAAATAATAATAATAATAATAATAATAATAATAATAATAATAATAATAATCCAATGCTACCTTAACAGTTTCTAGGTCCTTGGTTAGGACTGAAGCTGTTGAGCTACCAACCAGACCCAAAGGCTGTGAATCTCACCAAAGGTTTAATAATAATAATAATAATAATAATAATAATAATAATAACAACAACAACAACAATAAAAACTTTGACAACAATTTGCTGTGATTTCAGTCCAAAATGAACTACCACATCTCCCCCTTTGGACCATTAAATAAATGAAAATAAATGAAATGAAATAAATGAAATCTATCCAAACCAAAACAAGTAGCACATTCTCTTCAGGTCTTCTGATGTATCTGTTCATCAGGCACATGCATTAACGTGCATTGATGTTCTAGCTACCATCTTCCGTTGTTGACTTACATTTTGCTTGTAGTTTACAAAACTTCCTAAAGTTTTGGCATACACACACACACACACACACACCTCACCTCTATGGTGCTAAGACTTTGTTTCTACAAATAATTACAGGATCCAATCTGAGTCAATCCCCGGGATCAGAGGTTTAGTCTTCCGAGTTTTGGACTCATGCTGGAGCCCATCCCCACGGAACTGCTGTCTAACAATCTGCAAGAAATTCCCTGAGGATGGGCTCCAGCATGAGTCCAAAACAGCGGTGGGATTCAAAAAAATGTACTACTGGTTCTGTGGGCATGGCTTGGTGGGCGTGGTGTGGCTTGGTGGGCATGGTTTGGTGGGCGTGGTAGGGGAAGGATACTGTAAAATCTCCATTCCATCCCCATCCCACTAACCAGCTTTCCAGCTCTGTTCTCCTGTGCAGGGCAACAAAAGAAGACCCAGCCAATCAGCTAGGACTCAGGAGGCAGAGAATAGATGGGGTGGGGCCAGACAGAGTGGTATTTGCTGGTTCTCTGAACTACTCTGAATTTCTGCTACGGGTTCTCCAGAACTGGTCAGAACCTGCTGAATACCACCTCTGGTCCAAAGCTTGGAAGGCTAAACTTCTGGTCCCAGTGATCGACCCAGATTGGATCCTGCAACTTTATCCTTGGACACCTATATTCACCTTCATTCACTACAAATAATTCTTTGTGCCTAAATGTAGACATCTATTTCTGTTGAAATTGGTTTTAATACCCAATTCTTTTATATAAGCTAAAGGGGATGAAGTTATATCTGCAACATGTTTCAGAGATACTGTCAGAGCTTTCAGAACTCTGGAAAAAATTGAATCCTCTCAATTCCTTTTTCCTTATGTCCTTTCTGAGTGGAAAGAACCATTTTGCTTCATGGAGGTGGATTTCTTATAGGTCAGCAGTGATATTTTTGACAGTGTAGCATGCAGAAAATTTATTTCATCTCTATTCTTATCTGCTATGGCATGTGGATAAATTGAGAGAAGTTTGCAGTACTGCCTGTCCTTAACCTTTTGGAGCATAATATTCAGAAGGCAGTCATAAAAAAAGCATTATGGAGACTGAATTTATTCACAGAGCTCTTTATAACTTGAACTTGATTTCTTGCTAGAATACAAAGTTCAGGAAATAGATGTGGCTATTTCTCCAAAGACAGTTATTCTATTTGCCCCATTTGCCCAGATAAACCAAATGGTGCTACCAAGACTTCATTACTATTCACAGTCGGTGCTCTGTAATTCAATGTAATTTTAATTAAAGATGAATTCTTAAACAATCTCCTCCTGCGCTACCTACAAGCATACAATTAGCTGCTTACAGCCTCTGCTGTGAGCAGTCATTTAGTGGTTCTCAAATTAATAATTTATTTTTGGTCCCTATGTTTTGCATTCATGGTAGGAAAATAAGAAGCCAGTGCTACGGGTAAAAAAAGCCATCACGGAGGAAAATGCTGGAGGAAGTGAGAAATATCCCTAGGTATTCTAATTAATGTTGAAACACATCAAATAGGTGATTCCACAGGCAAAACTAAATGTCATTTCAACCTGTAGTTTAATGCACAAATTGCCAGTGTCACCTCTCTAAAAGAGAAACAATGGTAGAAAGATGTGCAGATGTACATAACATAAACCAAAAGACAAGTTTAAAGACATTCCAGAGTAGTTGTTAGCTTATAAATACATGGGTGAACAGGTGAAACTTCACTTGTTTGTTTATTTATATCCTGCCTTTATTATTTTTTTTGTAAATAATTCAAGACAGTGAACATACTTAATAGTCCTCCTACTCCTATTTTCACCACAACAGAAACCCTGTGAGGTGGTTTGGGCTGACAGAGTGATTGGCTCAAGGTCACCCAGCTGACTTTCTTGCCTAAGGTGGAACTAGAACTCACAGTCTCCTGGTGATTGACCCCAAGGTCACCCAGCTGGCTTTCATGCCTAAGGCAGGATTAGAACTCACAATCTTCTGGTAGTTGGTTGGTTGGTAGGGGTCGCCTTCAAGGTGTTAGTAACAACTTATAAAGCCCTTAATGGCTTGGGTCCAGGGTACTTGCGGGAACGCCTCCTGCCAGCATCATTTCCCGATCGCCCTATTCGCTCTCATAGGAGGGGCCTCCTTGGGGTGCCGTCGGTCAGGCATTGTCAGCTGGCGGTTCCCAGGGCTAGGGCCTTCTCTGTGGGAGCCCCTGCCCTTTGGAATCAGCTCCCCGTGGATCTCCGTTTGGCCCCTGACCTCCGCTCCTTCCGCCGGGACCTGAAGACTTGGTTGTTTCAACAGGCCGGCCTGGAATGACCCTGGGGGTTGAGGGTTTTAAATTTTAATTCTTAACTGTATTCGCTTGTTTATCTGTTTAATTCTTTTTATTGTAAATTTCTTCTGTTTTAATGTTAGCCGCCTGAGTCCTTAGGAGTAGGTACATACAAGTCAAATAAATAAATAAATAAATAAATAAAGAAAGAAAGAAAGAAAGAAAGAAAGAAAGAAAGAAAGAAAGAAAGTCACCCAGCTGGTATTTATTTATTTATTTATTTATTTATTTATTTATTTATTTATTTTGACTTGTATGCGCCACTCTCCAAAAGGACTCGGGCAGCTCACAGATAAAAACACAGAACAATAAATTATTTAAAAAGAAATTAAACTAGACAAGCCAAAATACAACTATAAACCGAATTAAAATTGAATTTAAAACCCACCTCTCCCCAGGAGATCAGTCCAGCCCAGCCTGTAAAACAACCAGGTTTTAGATCACGCCGGAAAGAGGAGAGATCGGGAGCCAACCGAGCTCAACGGGGCTGATTCCATAAGCGGGGCCGATACAGAATAGGCCCTTCCCGGGTCACCACCAGCTGACATTGTCGTGCGGATGGCAACCCGAGGAGTCCCAACCTGTGTGCTCGCACAGGGCGACCGGTATTTGATATCGGCAGGAGATGCTCCCAAGTACCCGGACCCATGCCATGAAGGACTTTGAATGTTAACGTCAGAATCTTGAATCGCACCCCGAGGGCAACCGGCAACCAATGCAGCTCACACAGGAGGGGCGTAACATGGGAGTATCGGGAGACTCCATCACAACCCAGCGCCGCATTCTGCACCAGCTGGAGCCTCCGGATGGTATGCAAGGGCAGTTTTCATAGTAAGGCAGGACTAGAACTCACACTCTCCCAGATTTTAACCTGGTGCCTTAATCACAAAGCCAAACTGGTTTTTAGGATCTAAAGGTGATGATTTCATGACTAGCCTCACTTCTCTTGCGGGGGGGGCGGAGTTCCATAACTGGAATGCTATCACTAATAGCCTTTCTCCTGGCTGCTGAATGAAACCAACTGGTAGAATCACTGATCTTAATGCTTGACCTGAAAGGCATCCAAATTAAGAAAAATTATCATTATATTCCTCTAAAGGGAAGACTGTCACCTAGTGAACGAGGTGTTGATAGACATTCCATGAAATTTTATGATTTTCATCAGCTGTCCAAATGTAAACAATAAGAGAGCCTGTGTGTAACCTGCGTGCTATACATAAGACTTCATTCAGTTCCCACCAATCATAGTTCTTTAAGAGAACTATGAACTAGGAAGGGACGCGGTGGCTTAGTGGCTAAGACACGGAGCTTGTCGATCAGAAAGGTCAGCAGTTTGGTGGTTCGAATCACTAGCACTGCGTAACGGAGTGAGCTCCGATACTTGTCCTAGCTTCTGACAACCTAGCAGTTCGAAAGCATGTAAAAAAATGCAAGTAGAAAAATAGAGACCATTTTGGTGGGAGGGTAACAGCGTTCCGTGCACCTTTGGCATTTAGTCATGCCGGCCACATGACCACGGAGATGTCTTTGGACAGCGCTGGCTCTTCAGCTTTGTAACGGAGATGAACACCGCCCCCTAGAGCTGGAAATGACTAGCACATATGTGCGAGGGGAACTTTTATCTTTACCTTAAAAGCAATTTGGTTAATGAAGAGGCATACCCTGTATTTCAATTGTTTAGTGAAAAACACAAGCGAAAAACAGCATCTTGAATGGCACTCAGACACAAGAAGCAAACTAATAAGACTGTTTCCAAGATTGTTATTAGGAGGTAACCTACAGTTTGTTCCCTTTAACTGACAAGCCAAGTTAGCTATCTCATTCGGCTTAATAACAGGGCCAACCCTGCTTTCTGCTCCTGTATCAGTCAGGCCTCCTGTTGATATTTAGATTCTAAACTTCTCATGGTAGAGTTTTAGCTTTCTTTCTTTTTTTCTGCAAGACACCATTAATATTGACCTATATAACCATGATCATCAGAGTGTCTTTAGTTCACTAAGGAGAAGTTTGGAAATGTCAGGGCAATTGCTTAAGTTTAAGCTTTGGTTTTGCTGCTGATTATAGTCTCTCTGTGTTTTGTTAAATAGGGGCTCTGTATTTCATCAAGAATAGCTTATCCCACTCTTCCTTTCTTCTCCAACTAAATTAGCTCTTTTCTTTTCTTTGTTTAAAACCAATCAAAACTCAACTAAGGAAAAACAACTAGCTCTCCTTCTCAAATCTATTTGGATATTAAGTTGGCCTATTAACAAACATTAAAGACATTCGGTGATCTAGATTTTAAGGGGAATAGCAGATTCAGAGCAGATGTGGGTGTGTACTGTCGCATCTGCCAGCACCTTCTTAAATCAAATGTGCTTTTGTTTTTTTCCTAGGCAGTCGTGCGAGTCCAGGAAAAGACAAAGTTTCTTTAAGGAGCTGTTGACAGTGTGACGTCCACTCCCACTGTGCTTCAAATCCTTAAGATTTCCCTTAAGATCCAGATCATTACATAACCTTAACAAACCTTGTCCCATATATATACCCCAGCAATTAAAGCCCAGAACCACAATCTGAATAGGAAGGCATGATTTATTTTGAAATAAATCACGGTAACTCCATAAATGCATATGATATTGTTCTAATACAAATCTTTTCCTCTCTTTTCTGTTCTCCTTACAATCAGTTGGATGATAAAATTAATGCATTTTTTTCTATGCAAATGGATTAACAGTGGCAAGGGAAAGCTTTGTTGGTGCTGAATATTTTATCATGACCATTTTTGTGATGAAAGTTCCATGCTGAACTGATTAAACCTCCCTTTATTGTGCTTATTCCTATTTTTTAAAAAAACCTTACAGGTAGTCCTCAACTTATGACTATAATTGGGACCAGAATGTCTGTTGCAAGAAGTGAAATGAGTTGCCTTTGATTTTATGACTGTTTTTGCCATGCCTGTTAAGTGAACCACTGCAGTTGTTATATGAAGCATGTGGTCATTAAGGGAATCTGGGTTCCCCCATTGACTTGGCTTGTCAGAAGCCGGCTGAGAAGGTCACAAAGGCTGATCACGTGACCCCAGGATTCTGCAACCGTTGTAGATACATGCTGGTTACCAAGTGCTCAAATTTTGATCATTGTAATTGTGTGGATACTGTAACGGTTGTAGTGCAAGGATTGGAGGTCATGTTTTTCACTGTTGTTGTAACTTCAGATGGGCACTAAGCAAATGGTTGTAAATCAGGGACAATCTCTAAAAGGACTCATTCCCCCCCCCCCCAGTCAAACCATCCATCTTTTTTTAGATCCTTCAAAGTTTAGATGTTTTCTTCTTCTTCTTCTGGAACTCTAACAATTTCATGCTGGTCTCAGCCCTACAACTTTTTTGCCTGGTTTGCAAGGACCTCCATTCCTTTCAAAGATTACTTGTAGACTACGATTCTGCCATCTCTTCTCCTTACAGATGGCTGTAATTAGAAATTTATGACAACATTAGAAGGAAACAACTAGCTGGAAGGGTAGCCTTGCAGGCATACACTGTTTCCTCACTCATCTCCCAAGCTTTTCTTGCAAAGAGTTAGATGTGTCTGCACCCATACCTTGCATAGATAGTAAGAGAGGCACACATTGGGATAGTTGATCAAGGTTGTCCAATATCCTAATCTGGACAAAATAAACTATGGAAACTGATGAGGAGGATGTTGATACAAAGCAATCATCAACAGCAATTATTGCTTTTTAATCTGCTATGAATTCAGGATAATGCATGAAGCAATCTCTTCAGAAAGATCTAGTATCTCCAAAGCCATTCCCAACTTTACGTGGTCAATTTTAAACATAATTTTTTCTCTAGATGCCAAAAATCTAGCTCATTTGTAGGATAACCTTCTCAGCTGAGCCTATCTGCTCAGTCTGCACCCTGAAGATGTTTCTATCACACCTACATTCTGATTGTAACTGTAACCTAATTAGTTGTCTCTAGTGCTACTTTCCACAGTTTATAGAGAGTCTAGGAATAACAACAATTAGGCTCTGGACAGGTAGACAAACTTCTAAAACAGTGATTCTCAGACCCAGCCAATTACCATAGCACAGGAGTGTAAAACTCAAGGCCTGGGGGCTGGATCCAGCCCACAGGGTGCTTAGATCTGGCCCCTGGGGCCACCCTAGAAACAGCGAACCACTGGCCTGCAGTGCCTCTGCCAGCAAAAACGGAGCTCAGGATGGCTGCTGGCAGAGGGTTGCAGGAGGCTGTCATAGCCAGAAATGGAAATCAGGAGCCCGTTTTTGCTGGCAGAGCACTTGGGCCACCACATGCCCTCCCCGGACATGAGTGACATTGAGCTGACCATGCCCATCCTGGCCCCCCAAGGTTAAACACAACCCTGATGTGGCCCTCAATGAAATCAAGTTTGACACCCCTGCCATAGCACATTCAGGGATGGTGGATTCTGTTGGAATTCTGGATTCCTTGACATTACTTGTGATTTCAGGGAAGCTATATTATTGTTGAGGAAGGAGTTCATTTTCAGGCTCACAGACTGAAAGTCTGGCATTTAAATCCATTTAAAAAAAATCTTAATCAGCTTTCTGGGTACCAGTGCCAGCATAATGGATCAGCGTCCCTCCCACGATCCAGATGTCTCCAAACCAGTTAGCCTTTTGTAAGGCCTTAAAAGAATTTGCTGTTCTCCCATCTTTTTGATCCAGATGGTCAGGCAAGCTCTGCTGGTTAATGTTGCCTTTTAAGAGTCAGATTTGTGTTTGTGACTTTGAGTGCTAAGGTTGGTCCCTTAAATTATTGCTTTTAAATGTCAGTTTTCTAAGATCAGTGGCTGCATAAATTATACACATACAAACAGTGGTGGGATTCAAAAAAGTTTGCTACCAGGGGCATGGCATGGTAAGCATGGCATGGCGGGTGTGGCAGGAGAAGGATACTATAAAATCTCCATTCTCTCCCCACTTCAGGGGAAGGATACTGCAAAATCCCATTCCCTCCCCACCCCAACTGTGTTCTCCTGTGCAGGGCAACAAAAGAAGACCCAGCCGATCAGGGAGGCAGAGAATAGATGGGGGCAGGGCCAGTCAGAGGTGGTATTTGCCAGTTCAGAACTACTCAAAATTTCCGCTACCAGTTCTCCAGAACTGGTCAGAACCTGCTGAATACCACCTCTGCATACAAAGTTTAGATTGTCTAAGCAACTGACATTCATCATTCTGGATTTTCAGTGTAGAGGTGTTCTGGAGGGAAAGAGTTCTGTAGGATGTTTCCTAAATTCAGATGGTGAATCTAGAAGCAGGGAAAACTGAACACATTCCAAAATACATTAATTCTTAATTTCCATTTTTGAACATTCATGCTTAGGCTTCATAATATCATCAAAATGTCATGATCTGATGCTTATTAAAAGAAAACACCGTAATAGCGATTAAAGTTCAGTAAATGAAAAGGTAAACTTGCTTGAAAATTGTTTAAATGTTTAAAAAGTGGTTTGCCATTGCCTTTTTCAAGGTTTGTTTGGCTTCATACTCTAGCCTAGAGACCTGTGATTTCTCCATCCAAGTACTAACAAAATCCTACAATACTTATGTGTCCAAGATCTTTCAAGTTTGCATATATGTTACCTACCTCAGCCAACAGCAGATAAGGTTGTAATGATTTACATATGTTGCTTGGGAAACATTTAAAAAACAGCTTGGGAAAAAAAGGAAAACAACTTAAGATGTCTATGCACATTATAACATTCTTGAGATATCATGTTTCTTAATATTTTTCTTGCAGACATTCGAGATAGTGGGGGACCTAAACCAGTTATGGTGTATATTCATGGAGGGTCTTACATGGAAGGCACTGGAAATTTATACGATGGCAGTGTGCTCGCAAGTTATGGCAACGTGATAGTTATCACTGTCAACTACCGACTTGGGGTACTTGGTAAGCAAGATTTTACTTTAATACTTGCCTTGTGTGGTTCTCTTTCTCTTGATTAGAAGGTTGTAGATATAGATGTAGACGTGGATTTAGATGTAGACGTCAAGAGAACGTGGTTCTTCTTTTTAAATGTTGCTCTATATTAAAGGATATATTTTGATTTGGTTGATTTGAATTTATCATTGTGTAGAGTCACCTGCAGTTGCATCCTGTTCTGATGGCTGAGATTTAAAAAATCCATCTTTTGGAATTATATGTGGTTGCTGCCTCAGAGTAATTAGTTGTACATATTGTCAAGTAATTTAAAGTGAATGGCAAATGCAAGATGAGGTGCAAATGTTTCTGTTTGCCAGGAGACAAAAACGTGAATTCTGTTCTGACAGGTTCATTATGTATTTCTGGATAATAAGAATGTTTGAGAAATGTTAATCACTGCCAATGTCAGCTTTTATATTTAGCATGACACATTAAAGCAGAAATGAAATTACTGCAGCTTAAGAGCATTCCAGATAGAAGAAGCTATTTCAAAGGGATAATATTTTGTAGCTTTAGTTATGAAATACAATCGAATTAGAAAGTCTGTTTCTTAGTCACAATGTAGGTTTAGGAATCAGCTTTCCTCAAACTGGCCATAGCTGGAAAAATTAAAATCTCTTTCAAATCAGTTGCAGTTTCTGGTGACTTCATGGATACATTGATGTAGTTTTCTTGAAGAGAGGTCTGCTGGAATTGACTCTTGTGCAATGTGGTAACTGCATATATGTGTATTTCTTTTATTATTATTATTATTATTATCCAGTCTAGGGCATTAGATTGCAGAAGGCTTCGATTAGTAGCTGTAAATGCTTCTAAATAATGAATTTGACCTTTTGTTTTCTGAGTTCCTCTGAAGTGCATCGTAAGATGAATTTAATACTACTGGCAGTTATCAACAGTTTTAGAAGTGTATGTAATACAGAGTGAGAAAGTAATGTGTGATTTATAAACTGGTTCTTTACCACTCAACTTGGGCTTGTGGTTTCCTGCTGTTGGCTCATCTGTGGAAATCATCTCTTGGCTTTTATTTGATGATTACAAAAGGATGCACTGGCTTAAAGATTTTTAAAAATGAGATTTCACTTCCCTTGGTGTTGGCTTTGAATGAAATAAATCTTCAGTTCATGAAATGTGAGAAAGCTATATATTTTTTCACCTGGGAATCCTTCCCTTTTTTGCTGGCAAAATGAACAATGCAATTTAATAGTTGTGTGTAACACAAAGTTCAGCATCCAAACCTTTGCTTTGATTTGAATCACATATATTTGCATGACTACTTAATGTATTCTTCACTTCCTCAATGCAATTAAATATTGACTCAAAATCTCTAGAGCTATGTTATGCATTAATTTAAAACTCTGTGTGTGGCCAGCTTGCAAAATCATCTTTCTGTTTAGCATAAATTTTTGTTTCTGTTTTGTGTGCTTCTGGGTGCAGGATATAGGATAGCTCTACTTACATTTTAAATCTATAAACTAAAGTATAAATGATAGGAGGGTGGGTAGATATATTATCTAGATTAGAACATTATAATTATAAATTTGGAGACACTTTCTACTTAACAGAACAAAAGTAATGATATGCAATAGGTGGTAAAATACAATCTGGTCACACATAGTTTCTGATCACCCTTAGTTTCCCCTTGCTTAGTGGAACAGCCATGTGGTAGTAATACTACAAAGCTTTGAAAAGAGGCAGAGAAGATTATGTTAGTCAAGTTTCTCCTGAGCTCATTACAAGCTGAACATACAGCTCTATCGAAATATAAACCCAGGTAATCATGGATTCACTGACTGCATTTCATTCTTGCTTTCATTTCTCCATATTTTTTCTCTAATATATATTTATGAGGAAATGAGGTATTAGGGAAGGATTGGTGGAAGAAGACTGATAGTTAACTCCTTCTGAATGGTGATCCCACAGGTATCCTGGTCCCAAACCATATGTTGTGCCTTCCAAAGCAATAGATATACAGGGATAACTCTTGCTTTGGAAGGCACAACATATGGTTTGGGACAGAATACCCGAGAGATCACCTTTTTGCAAGAGACACTTCCCATCCAACAGGACCAGCAAATGAATATGCTACAGATCCCTAGTCAAATAATGTCGGCTGGCAGAGACCATAAGATAAGCTTTTTCCTCAGTGGCTCCTGCTCTATGAAATACCAGTCCTTCAGAGATTGCACTGGCCCCAACGCTGTTAGGCCCTAAAAGCCCTGGGGTGCTAAATGTGGCAAGGGCCTCATTACTGGCCAAGTATCTGGCTCCTAAGTATATTTAATTTGGATGGTTTTAGCATTTTTGTTTGCATTACTGTTTCTATTGTTTTTAAATGTTTTTAATATTTTAATGGTAATACACACATTGAATCACTTTGCCATGAAATGTATGATTACATTGTGAGGGAATTAGGACGAAGGATGATTAGGTATGTTTTCTGCCTTGAGTTATTTATAAAAAATAATAAAGGTGGCATAAAAATAATGTGAAATATAAAATATATGTTTAAATGGGGACCAGCTATTTTAATTACTAATTGGAGAATTTGATCAACACACTCAGAGTGATGAAACTGAGATGGGTGACCATATTAAAGGAATGAATAAATAAATTTAGCATAGCCTCATTAATGAAATAGGAAATAAGTTAATTCCCAGGCACTGGATAATCCACATAATCACAGACATCCAATCACAATAGACTTCCCTCTTACTGTTTATTTCCCCAATTTTGTATATGCAATATACTTGGAAAAACTTAGAGATTAGCAAGTTTTCTGAACTTCTTTGGGAAATCTTATTTTAAACTGCTATAAGTATTCTATAGGAAAGTCCTGAAAAGTCTACCTAAAGGAAAGGAACCAATTCCCCCTTAAATTGTTGAAAAATGGCTATTTAGTTTGAAATCTGAAGCTCCATTTTTAATTATTTGTTGTCATTGTCTATATAAGTATCTTGATCAAATTGTCTGATTAATAATTAAAATAGCTGGTCCCCATTTAAGCAAATATTTTATATTATTTTTATCTCACCTTTTTATAAATTTTATAAATAACTCATCATATCTAATCTTTCTTCATCTTCCTATTTCCCTCATAATATACTATTAATCATACATTTCATGGCAAAAGTGATTCTTAGTTAGAGGATTACATATCCTTGCTCTGTTAGAATCCAGGGTTTTGAACCTAGGAATTTTCAACACAGAATGCAATGACATTGTCTTTCTTATCTAGCCTTTTTTTCTGAAATAAATTGGGAGGCTTCTGTCCAGATCTTTTAATATTTCCTTGAATTGGCACTTCATTAAAATATGGGAATATGCTTTTGAATCATTTATTCATTGCAATGACATATAATTTGTGAAAGAATGTAGACCAAGCTTGGCAGGAATGGTTGAATTGTTAAGAAAGAGTTTCAGAAATGATTATCCAGTCCTGAGAAAGTATGAGAAAGAAATGCAAAATAATCCTGCCTGAATTTTGTTTGGAATAAGATAATGTGGATAAACTATGGTAGACTTTTGAGATTGTTGTTTTATGTTTTCACAATAACAGCATTCCTTATTTTCCTGCTATCACTATTTCTTGACTTCGTCTACCCTAAAGGTTTAATACAAATTGCCTTTCTGGGTAAGAATCTCCCAAAACAGCTTACAAGTACTGTAGAAATTGCAAATAATTCTACAATGAATATTGTAGAAAATCAACTGAGCAGTTGGGTGTGATTATTCTGTGAAATAGGCTTCTGTGTGATTCTGTTTCAAAATTTTATTGTCTAATTCATTAGGACACATTTCCACACACTCATTTACAAGATAATAAATTCAAGTTATTAATGAAAAAATTAACTATCTAGCAAATTGGAAATATTGTGTCCCTGGGTTTGAGGAAGAGACTGATTTTCTTATTCTAACTTTTTGTACAAAGTATTACTGATTTCCTGTTCTATGCCTCAGAGTTAATCCTCCTGATATATTTTTATCGTGACAAATTTGGAATTTGTGATCAGTTCTAAAGTTTGATGATTCAAGAAGTGACAATGTTGTTTTTCATTATGATCTTGGAAGATATTTTTAAGGACTTCAATTTTTTGAATTATGTCTGCTGTCCTGAACTGAAGCAATATAATTTTGAATGATTGCTGAAACTACCAGTATACCAAGGCATTAAGAAAGAAGAAAGATCTGCTTTTTAAAATAAACAATATTGAAATATTTTAAATACTGCCAATTTGAGCTGCTACATCACTTTCAATGCTTCTATTTTCTTCTAACCAAAGCTTGGGAAGGCAGGTGACAGTGCCAATATGAGATAGTTTAGAGCTAGCATGAATTCAACTGTGATACATCTGTTCATCATGAGGATACAATCTCTTACAAGCTCCCCAAATCAATTGTTTGTGACTTTTCTAAGCACTGCATTATTTTGGGAATTAGTCGATATATAAATGAGGCCTAACTCTACAGCTTCTTAACATATATTTGTCCATATATTACGGAACAGGTGACATGTGGGTGCATGAGGGTAATGCTTGATTCAGAGAAGATTAATATGCTCTGGATAAAGAAATCAGCCATATATTTTTGGATGTGTGCTGCATGCTATTGAAGAACAAGTGCACAATCTGAACTCCATCCTAAACTCTATTTATACATTTCCCTGTAGTAGAATCATAGTACTGTACTTCCTTTCATTTACTGCAAAGAGGGACAAAATGTTTCTGATGGTGCTTCTTGTGAGAAGAGATAGCAACATGCTCATGTCTAGCCATGGCCCAAAGAATGTGCATACTCAACAGTTCTTTTGAGAGGTTCCTAATCTTTATAAGCTTTTTCTTTGCTTCCCTTCGATTTTCTACCCTTTCCAACAGTTGGGAATAATGCTGATGTAACCTACCACCTTCCCTAGTATCTAGCAATATCCCTACCTGAGTTGCTGGATTCCCTTGTCAGGTTAGTAGTGGACTGCCTGAGGCTGATTGTCCTTGGAGACTTTAACCTGCCACTGGCAATAAAGTTCCTGGGTCAGCTCAGAAGTTTGGCCTCTATAATAACCACAGACCTCTCCTATACGAGAGAAGGCCCAACATTTACTAGAGGCTGGTTGTTAGATCTTGAGATCTTTTGTCTCAGGGCAGTTGCAGTGTGATTTGGTATTAGAGGATTTTACCATCAATCTGTTTTCCTAGACAGGCCACACTTTGGTTGCTCTCCAACTCATTGGGATCACCCATGTCAACAAGGAAAAAGGGACTGTTAGCTTGGCTCACCCATTGATAGTGTCTGTTGGCTTCCAGAGGGAGTTTGAGGTTCTTCCCAAGGAGAAGTCAGGCATTTCGGGTCTGGACCAGACTATTTTTTCCTTTGTTTCTGCTATCTACTATGATTGAAGTATGTGTGTGTGATAATATATAAATATGTGTGTGTGTGTGTGTGTGTGTGTGTGTGTGTGATAATATATATATGAGTCTCAGTGGTGCAGTGGTTAGAGTACAATACTGCAGGCTACTTCTGCTGACTGTCGACTGCCTGCAGTTTGGCAGTTCAAATCCCACCAGGCTCAAGGTTGACTCAGCCTTGTATCTTTCCAAGGTTGGCAAAATAAGGACCCAAAATTGTTGGGGGCCATATGCTGACTCTGTAAACTGCTTAGAGAGGACTATAAAGCACTGTTAAGTGGTATTGCTATACACATATATACATACATACATAAATACATACATATATACATATACACCATATATACACCATACCATGTGCATACATATGTATATGTAGATATGTATGCATGCATGCGTGAACTAGGACTAAATACAATTTTCTAAATCTTTATTCCATTTACTCATTTAAGTTTTCCTAAGGTTAGCAGCATTTTATTAAAAAAAGATAGGGTTTTATTGCAGTAGTGTTTATTGTCATCAGATTTAATAGTCAAATTGTAGTAGATTAGGCTAAAAATGCCCCAGTTCAAATTGAGATGTCAGTTGATGCTGTAATTGGCAATGCTGCCACTAAGCTGCACTCATGAGATTTATGGGGAGGTGAATACTAAAATCTCACTAGACCTCAACATTTGTGCATGAGAACTTTGTGTGATTGAGTTCTCTGAGACTAGAAATGAAAATGTTTTGAAAATATTGCAGAAAAAGAACAGATGGTCATTTTTTGTCATCTGAAATAAGCAACTAGCATCATTTCCATTAAACTAAGACTGGAGAATAGGATCAAACGCATACAAAGGGGAGAGATGTGCAAAAAGAAAATATCAGTGCAAGAAAATAATGGCTTGCCAAACTGCATGTTTTAAACCAGGGATGTCAAACTCGATTTAATTGAGGGCTGTATCAGGGTTGTGTTTGACCTCGGAGGGGGGGTAGGGGGACATGGCAAGGCTGGGGTGGGTGTGGCCCTCTGCCAGAGAAAATGGAGCTTGGGGAGGGGACTGTGCTTGGCCCCTGGGACCCTGTTTTCAGCCAGGATGGCCTCCTGTAACTCTCTGTCAGAGAAAATGGAGCTCAGGGAAGCCAAGCTCCATTTTAGCTGGCAGAGGGCTTCAGGACCCCATCCTGGCTGAAAATGGAGCCTGTGTATCACTCTCCTGAGCTCCGTTTTGTTGGCAGAGGCACCGTGGGCCTTTCCTTCGCTGTTTCCAGGGTGGCCTTGCAGGCCAGATCTAAGCACCCTGAGAGCCAGATCTGGCCTGCGGGCCTTGAGTTTGACACCCCTGGTCTAGAGTCTAGGAGAAGTGCAGGTAAAAATGCATAAGGTGGAAGAGCTGTGTAAGAAATGGCATATGGAAAAAAAAAACCAATCCAGAAAATGAAAGGAATAAACCTGGGGCGTGAAGAACGAGGAAGTGTAGAAAATCAAATAGGTCAATGTTGCATCTTCTCTGTTGGTATATGGCTCATCCATTCCACAACATCTTTTAGTGCTGAACTTGCTGTGCTGGAAAATATCATGCAAAAGAAATGTTTTTTTTAATTTAATTCATGTATTAAACTTACGTCCTCCTACAAGCTGACAATTCTTGGAAGCTTACAGAGTATCCAATATACAAAAGCTAAAGTATTCCCAGCATGATTAAAATGAGTAACACCATAAAAAACGCACCAAGAACAAAAATTGCACTATAGAAGTTATAATCTTTTTTTACAGAACTGGATAACTGCAGGAGGGGAAAAAAGCCATTATCATCAGGCCAATGATGGGACCTGAAGGTTAATTCCTAGGCCCATTTGAGGGAACTAGCTATCTCATGCCTCTGTCCCCAGCACTTATACTGTATTTCTATTTATTGATGTGCTTAGACAATGGCTTATAAAGGCACACAATAATAAATCCATCCCTGTAAGCTTGTGATACTTGAAGAACAGGCACTTTCATTGTGAGGCCTGTGTTGATACTTCGTTCACATCTAGCATTGTGATTATTCCTTACCCCTAGCAAATAAAATAAAAATAATATTTTTAATGGAAAATCTTTTTTTTTGTCTCTGTGCTATGATTTTGAAATACAAATCCTGTGCAACTTGTCCATTTTCATAACAGGATACATTGAACAGTCTGGTATCCTTGAATTCTCATATTTGTAAAGGGAAATGTAAGATTAAGAAGCAAAATAGTTCTTAAAATGGGTCACAAAGAGACATCTATGCAGAAATTGAAAAATACTGGTATTTAACTGCTTTAAGCTCTTTAAATTGTTATTTCAGACTTCTGCTTCACTAGACAGAATTTTTAGAGTTTGAGGATTCTGTCTTCCTTCCTTCCTTCCTCCCTCCCTCCCTCTCTTCAAATTATTTCAGCAAGGAAAATAGAATAGCACTTAGCAATAGCACTTAGACTTATATATTGCTTTACAGTGCTTTACAGCCCTCTCTAAGCTGTTTACAGAGTCAGCCTATTGCTCCCAACAATCTGGGTCCTTATTTTATCCACTTCAGAAGGATGGAAAGCTGAGTCAACCTTGAGCCTGGTGAGATTTGAACTGCCAAATTGCAGTCAGCCAAGCAATAAGCAGAAGTAGCTGGCAGCGCTGCACTCTAACTACTGCACTTTAACCACTGCACCACTGTGGCTCAAGATATTGTAATGATATCATTACCGGTGCTGGGATGGGTTGGCCAAAGCCAACATGTCTTTCTCTTCCTCTCTCTGCCAGTTCTGTATCATCCTTTTCTCTCTTAATTTCTCTCCACCTAACTGGCTGATGAATGTCTGATCTAATGAACTTATTTATAAATGAAATTGTTACTAGACAGAGAGCTGAATGTGGTGCTAAAGTTACAGATTGCCGACTAACCATAAAAAGACATACTCAGTTCTTGGCCACAGACAACCTGAAAATAGTGCTGGAGATAAGTCAGGAATAACGAAATAATTTTCCTTTTCCTTCTTCTCTTTAAAACCTTTTCCCTCTTTTTGCTCTGTGATGCTAATGACACCTTCTGAACCCTCATTTCTCACAGCAGAGTATTTACTACAAAGTCTCAGGGACTTGAATGGATCAAGAAATTGCATGAACTTCACCCAATGCAATGCACAATTTTATTACAGGCATAATCCAATAATTATTCAAAAAAAGTAAAATAAGTAAAACAATTGTACATAAAGCTAAAAAGAAAAGAAATTCACATGGATTTTCAGACCTGAAAAGAGGAGATCAGGCACCAAGAGGTACAGAATTTGAAAACCCTTAAAAGTATATATAAACACTAGTCAAGCAGAAGAACAAGTGACAAATAGAAGTCATACCCTCTATTTCTTCTATACTGTAGGAGCATATAGCTGAAAGAGTCTGAGTCATCCCAACAATATACAGTACATTGTTGAAAGGTAGTATTATTGTAATTCCACAGTAGGATAGTAGAAAACAATTCATCCAGTTTGGCCAAAGGGAAAGCCCAGTAGAATTTTCTTGCCCCATTTTTTGCCTCCATGCACCTTGTTTTTGGCCTCCACATGCCCCATTTTCAGCCTCTGCGCACCCCACAGGATGCATGAAAGCCCAAAATGGGGCGCTTGGAGGCGGTGATAGGTGGTGGCAATCACTGCAGACTGGAACAGCTGATTGTTTGTATTATGGGAGGCAGATCCAACTGACAATCAGCTGCTCATGCTAAATCAGGCTCTGCTGAAACTGACCAGGCTGTTTGCTGTTTGCTGCAAGGAGGCAAATTGCTGGGAGGCAGAGGCAGATTTTTTTTCTTGTTTTCCTCTCCAAAAGCTAGGTGCATCTTATAGTTTGGAGCATTTTATAATCCGAAAAATATGGTAAATAATGTACCTAATCAACTTTAGCTGATTTCAAAAAGCTAAATAGAATCAGACTTAGGGTTTGGATGAACCATCACAAATAAATGGCAGAGCTGTAAATTAAATCAGGAAGTTGAAAAATCAACCCAAATAATGGCCAATGGCAAATGAGTTTTAGGTGCCCCATCTATTGAATTAGGTAGTTGTCTAAATTCTACCATCTATCTAAAGTCATGAGTGAGGTGTGTCAAAAGATGACATCTTTTAAGAGACATTCTGAACATATTGCATCAGATTTTCTGAAATGTCTTTATACACTTTGCACAGTCTTTTCATGTTTGATAAAATGAACAAACTGCTTTGGGGAGTCTTAATTTTCTGTAAGCCACCTTCAGAGCCCTTGAGGGCTGGCTGGTTAATAAGGAATGAATGGGTAGTGATGAAGTCACCACTTCATGGCATGTGTTTGTGAAATGTTTGTTGCCTGCAGCTGCTATGATTTATTTTGTTAATGTTTTTCCAGGAACTAGTCAATCAAACTGTTACATTCAAAGTAGGTCACCCTTTAATGTTACCTTTGTTAAAGGAAGTCAACAAGTTTGTGGTTAAGCCATTCCACTGGGTGGATCATATCCCTTTTCTTTTTATGGGTACTTGAAATTTTTTTCTAATTCTTATATGAATGTTCAGTGCTCTTTTGCATTAATGTGGCTGCAAGGTCATATACTGTATAACTGTACACATGTGCATATTAAAGGAGTAGAAAAATCCATGTTTGTCCTGATCTCAGCAAAGCAAGGGAGGAACTGTCCAGCAGTTCAGCAATAAAAAGACATTAGATTGACTACTAGGCTAACTGTCCAGAAGATTGCTTCATCAGATGCAAATCAATGGAAGCTGCGCCATCAGTCATTTCCAGGCAAAATTATGAGAGTAATATTGGTTTCATTGATTTATTTATTTTCTGATATTTATTTCATTGACTGATGTTAGTAATAATGTAATTGTATTCAGTTGAGTGAGGTGACTGGCAATAATTAAAATGAAGTACTTAAAGTAGAAAATATATACATAAATTTAAAAAATAGTTCACAAATTAATTTATATTTACAAGGCAGATGAAATATTTGAACCTTGTCTGCTCTTCTAATGGCAGAGAGACTGAGAACCGCTTTTCAAGGGAGAACATTTCAAATTTGGGAATGACTTAGAAAACTCTTTCCTACATGTTAAACAAACAGTAATTGGCATTTCAGGCATCTGCAGATCTCTTACAGATCTTATGTTAGACAGGAGAAATGGTCCCTTTTATACAGTCCTAAGTTATTTAAGGCTTTAGAACTGAACACTATTAAATGATATATGGGTGCAGTTGACAATCAGTGAAAATTATTCAAATCAGCCATTACAGATAGATTCAACGTGAAACCACTATGTGATAACCCGGGGCATGGCACAAATGCAACATAGGCACATAAGTAAGAAGAGTCCCTTTAATACCTCCAACTTTGCCCCCATTGTCCAGGTTACCTTCAGCTGGAGAAAAAACTCTCCAAAGAACCCTCTTTAAGTGGAGGAAATTCAGTCCGAAAACAAAGTACATACAAACTGTAAATAAAAATCCACACAAACTACACTGCAGTAATTAACTTGACAGGGCAGGAGAAGGAATTCCAGACTTGAAAGGCCAGCAAAACACACAGTTGGGAAGATGCCAGGAACCCAGATAAGCCTCGTCAATAACAGATAACTCACAATTTGCTTCCAACAAGTTGCTGTGCGCAACCTCCCTTTTTAAACACTGTGTTCCCAGCTGCAGCTAATGAAGGGAATCAGGGCCCTTTCCTTCCCCATAAGCCACACAACTCACGTTGCTCCCTTCTCCATTCCTCCCTGCATGCCCTAGGATGAAGAGGGGATGGGCCTGGATTTTCCTCTGAATTCCCTCTGCCTTGCTCTACCTCTCCCCTGTTCTGCCCAGCCAGACTTTGCCCTTCCCCAGTTTCTTCCACAGCCAATGGAGCCACACTCCCACTCCCTGTCAGCTGCTTGGCCTCCCCCTCAGAATCAGATTCCGATAGGAGCATGACACATTACTTATTTGTATAAGGTAATGAGGTATATGAACACAGCAAAAAGAAGATTATATTGTTACTAATTTATATATGGCTAAATGAAAATAAGAGGGAAAAAAATAATGTGTTTAAAAGTGATGAAGTTAGAGGGAAGGGTGTGCATGAAATATATAGATATACATAACAGTGGCAAAAGTAATATTAAAAAGGGGATAAAATATTGGATAATATAAATCAAGATGAATTTGTGAATGAAATGATATGATTTGATAAAGTTTGCAAATGATGAATACAAGAAAATATGATTAATGAATATAGAGAATGAATAAGAATAAAGAGATGGATATAAAGTAATGTATGAGAATATAAAAAGGAAAATTGGTAATAAATAATGATGTGAAATTAGGTAAGAAAGCTGTATCTGTGATAATGATCATGTTTGTTTTAAAATGTAAAAAGCCTGGAACCACACTGTTCACCTAAAGATGTATTTAAAGAAATAAAAATAACAAATTACTTGCAAAAAAAACAAACAAACCCTGCAACCATTTATTTAGAGCAACTGTTTGAAGTTACAATGGCAGTGAAAAAGCGACCGCTTTTCACACTTATGACCATTGCAGCATCCCCATGGTCACGTGATCAAAATTCAGATGATTGGCAATGGTTCACATTGATGACCATCTGACAAGCAAAATTGATGAGGGAAGCCAAGCTCACTTAACAACCACATTTCATTAACAACTGCAGTGATTCACTTAACAACTGTGGTAAGAAAGGTTGTAAAATGGGGCAAAACTCACTTAAAACTGTCTCTCTTAGCAACATAAATGTTGGGCTCAATTTTGGTTGTAAGTCAAGGACTATCTGTACACCATCCCTGCCATTTGTACCGAATAGTAGCCAATTGCAATTTCTACAATTTTAAAAAGTAGACCCATAAGATTGTATTGAGGTAATCAAGACTGGGCAAAGCATGGATAATTGTTGCTAATCTATCCCAAAGATGCTTTTTCAAGAGGCAACTGGACTTCCTGGGTTTTTTTTTTTGAGGACATTTTGTGTCTCATTAGAGCTGAAGAAGCTTCTTGGATGAGAAGCGAAACGTCTTCAAAGAAAAACCAGAAAGTCCATTTGCCTCCTGAAAAAGCACTTGTGGGACAATCATGACCTGGATGACTGAGAATCTCCATAGACATGTTGCTAATCTAACATGGAGAAATATCACAATTGTCATAGTACTTATATTTATTCAAAAGTTGCATTGCTATTATATGTAAATCCAGTAACAGCTGAATTTATGGAGGTAAAGCTTTTTTTTTTCAGGGCAGGCCAATGCCATGCAGAAAAAGTTAGATTGCTATCAAAATTCTAAGTTCAGTTTTCTGTTTATCCTGATTTCTGGTATCCTAATAAACCACTACAGCTTTGATACTGATTTAATTGTGACCATTTCTCCTAAGTAGGACCCTGACACAAAGATGTATTTGCTGTTTGGACTGTGGTTTAGTTCAGGATCAATACAAGTAAACCTCAACTTATAACCACAATAGAACCCAAAATTTATGTTGTTAAGCAAGGCAGTTCAATGAGTTGTGCTTCATTTTGTCACCTTTGTTCCATATTGTCAAGTGAATCACTACAGTTAAATGAATCATGTAGTTGTTAAGTAAAATCTGAATCTGCTTGCCCAAAGCTGGCTGGGAAGGTTGCAAATGACAATCACATGGCACAGAGAATTTACTGTCATAAATTCCAATAGATTGCATTTATTGTGTTAAATGCATGCCAGTTGCAAAGCACCTGAATTTTGATCATGTGACCATGGGGATGATGCAATGGAAGTAAGTATGAAAAACAGTCATAGGTCACTTTTTTTTAGTGGCATTGTAACTTTGAACAGTCACTAAATAAATTAATGACCACTGTAACAACTCTGGAAGAAATACAAAGATGGAGAGTTGGCCCTTTAGAAGAACATTCAACAACTTAATTCTGGGCTTCTTATAAACAGATATTATTACTGATAGACTGTAGAACATGGTAGAATTGTTTTTCAGAAGGGCTTTAGGGAAAGACTTACCTAAGTGGATAAGAATGGATTGTAGCCTAATCTGTATAAGGCTTACAAATTGCTATTAAGTTTCCTATTTAATGGTACAGTAAAAGTACTTTATGAACATAGTTACTTTATGTCTTCTATTAGGGCCTAAATTTAGATAGCAAGATTAGATAGGAGAGCCAGTTTAGTGTAGCGGTTGTCAGCTTTGGAAGCCATGGTAGAACCAGAAGCTTCCGCGCTGCCACATTTCTGTGCCTGGGAAAGTAGGGGGGGGGGAATTTTAGAGTGTTGGTAGTTAGACATAATAGCATTCTTCTTTTCTGTCAAAGTCATGTTATTCCTGCAGTTGGAGGAGGAGTGGTTGAAGGGATGTCTCCAGTTGGGACGGTTGGTGATTGGACCATGTGATGGACTGATGGGTGCAGGGGTTGGGTTTTGACTTTTGAATTATTAAGGGAGGTTTTCCCAGATGTGCCAGTATATCTATCTACTCTAATAACTTTGAGAAAATGCCTCTCTCAGAGTTTTTAATTGGAATTGGGTTTTTCTGGAACCCTGACAGCAGTGAATTCATCAGGTTAGAAGACTGGGAAACTATGAGTTCTAGATCTGTGTTAGGCACAAAGCCAGCTCAGAGACCTTGAGCCAATCCCCCTCTCTCAACCTAGGAATCAGGCAATGACAAATCACTTCTGAATTGCCAAGAAAAATGCAGGCTTGTTGAACCAGTTGCCAGGAGTCAAGACTGACTCAAGCCACACACACACACACACGCACGCACGCACACATACAAAATGATTAAATGGATTGGATAGATGGATAGGATAGGATAGATGATGGATGGATGGATGGATGGATGGATGGATGGATGGATGGATAGATAGAGAGATACATGGATGGATAGGATAGATAATAATAGATAGGTAGGTAGAAGCATACATCTAAAATATCACAGGTGCAAGGGTACATTTTTTAAAAGTATAAATCATGAACTTTCAAAGAATGAATTCCTGTGGTTTTTTTTAAGGATAACCTGCTGTATCCAATATTAAGTTATTTTTCTGATAACATCTTTATCTCGCTATCCAACATTGTCTTAGAGTCTTCTTATTTTTACAGCTCATATTATATTATGAAGTAAAACTTAAGAAAATGTTAAATCATTAGCATATGAGTGACTGGCATATCTATTATCTTTTATGACACTTTAAAAGTGCTGTCAAGAGCTGGCATTTTATTTAGTCTGCTTCTTCAGTGCCACCTCAGGCTCCCAACCCCTCCCCAGCCCAAGCAGAAGTTATAAATGATAGATGAAGGGAAGATTATATATTATTGCCTAATTAAAGGTACATTAATGTGTAACTAAAGATGAGAAATTAATAGCAAAACACATCAATGCAGCAGTAATAGAAACTGACTTATTTGAGCCTCCTGCATTTTAAGAACGACAATGGTTGCAGTGACTGGCTAGGATCCCTTAACAATGGCGTTCAACAGCTTTTCTTGCACACTGGCCAAATTGTATGACCTACTTCACTGAAAACAGTTATTCTGAAATGTAAGCAGTAATCAATTCTTGGCTTGTTTGTGATGCATTCCATGTCATTGCTATGCGAGCCTGTGCACGGCTACATATTAAGGTGCAGACAATCACCCTGATATTGTCTAGCGAAACAATATGCCATTTCAATAGGTCTGGCATTTTCCATTCCTCCTACAGATTAGTGGCTGTTTGGCTTAGGGAAACACACAAACACACACACACACACACACACCCATCAGAGATGGTATTCAGCAGGTTCTGACCAGTTCTGGAGAATCAGTAGCAGAAATTTTGAGTAGTTCAGAGAAGCGGCAAATACCACCTCTGACTGGAGATTTTACAGTATCTTTCCCCTGCCACACCCAAGAAGTCATGCCCACAGAACCGGTAGTAAAAAAAATTGAATCCCACCACTGACACACACACACACACACACACGTGTGTGTGTGTGTGTGTGTGTAATGCTTTGCTTCTGGCTAAAGTCAGGGCAACTGAATGGAGCTGTGTGTTTACTGACCGGATGCCCTTCCTGACACCTATGTAGAGTTCACAGCAAATATTTTCTCCTTGTGCCTTGATAGAGAAACATCTGTTGCTGCCTAGGATTGACTTCTCAACCTTCTGAGTGGGATGTGAGCATCTTCACCTTTAGGCCACCACACTGCTCATGCATATGTGTATATGTATTTATACACAATATAAATATACATAATATTTAAAAACTTCCCCTCTCTGGGTAGTGTACAAAAAGCACATGCTCTAGTGAAATCTTGTACATTTTATTTATTTATTTATTTATTTATTTATTTATTTATTTATATTTGGATTTATATGCCGCCCCATCTCCGGGGACTCGGGGTGGCTTACACAAAAACATATACACAATATAAAACTTATTCCAAATTTGCCCAATCCAAATAATTCTAAAATATTAAAATATCCCAAAATTAAAAACCCCAACCCCGCTCAATCCAGGCCGGCCTATGAAAACAGCCAGGTCTTTAGATCATGGTGGAAGGAGCACAGGTCAGGGGCCAGACATAGCTCCAAGGGTAGTTGGTTCCAAAGGGTGGGCGCCCCCACAGAGAAGGCCCTCCCGGGGACCCCAACCGACATTGCCTGGCTGACGGCACCCCCAGGAGGGCCCGCCTATGGGAGCGTACCAGGCAATTGGACCTCGATGCTGGTAGGAGGTGCTCCTGCAAGTACCCAAAATCCAAGCCATGCAGGGCTTTATAGGTTAACACCAGCACCTTGAATCTTACATGGAGGGCAACTGGCAACCAATGCAAACCGCGTAAGAGGGGTGTCACATGGGAGAATTGGGCCACTCCCATCACCGCCCGCACGTCCACATTTTGCACCAGCATGCGCACCCCCAAGCCCCATTTTTGGCTGTGAGGGCCTACTGCAGCCCAGACAGAGAAAATGGAGCTCGGGGGCCTCCTGAGCTCCATTATTGTTGGCAGAGGGCTGCAGGAGGCCATCATGGCTGAAAATGGAGCCTGGGAGATACAGATTCCATTTTTGCTGGCAGAGGTACCACGGGCTGGTCTTTTGCTTTCCAGGGCAACCCCAGGGGCCAGATCTAAGCACCTCATGGGCCAGAACAGGCCTTGAGTTTGACACCCCTCTTCTAAGACATAACTGTAATCCCAGCTTTATACAGGGGTGGTTGTTGCCAATTCAGAAGTGCATTTTTCTCACCGTCGGAGTTTTAGGATTTAGAATTTGAACAAATTATACGCAAGATATAAAGGTACATATTTTTCCTATGAGTGATGTCATACTGGCCACATAAATGCAGAAACTGCTTCGGACAGCACCAGTTCAATGGCCTTGAAATGGAAATCAGCGCTGCCTCTTATAGTCGCTTACGACTAGCAGAATAAAATCCGCAGGGACTCCTTTCCTTCCTTTCCATCCTTATGGATAGTTTGTGTCTTCCTCAGTGATTCACTCAACAAACGTGGCAAGAAAAGTCGTAAAATGGGGCAAATCACACTTAACAAATGTCTCACTTAACGACATAACTTTTGGACTCAGCTGTTGTCGTCAGTCAAAGGCAACCTGTTTATTTACATTCCATTGCAATGGCTGCTAGGACTGATCTCCGGCTAGCCGTTCAAGCGATCATTTGCCTGCTGTAAGAGTATTTTTCTGCAGGAAGCTTTTATGAATGAATATACTCTTCTTTTCTTTTCTTTTTTTTCTTTTTCTTTTGGCAATGTCACTTTTTGTAAGACATTCCAAACAAGCATATCACTGAATATGGATTTATTTGCAAAGTTGTTTAAGGAAAAAGCAAGGTCCTTCTGTCAAAGGATAAAAGCCCAGAACGTAGTACTGACCTGCAGTATGGGAAAACCAGCATGAGGTGAAAATTGTATTTAATCTGCAGTGTAAAGGCTGAATGGGAGCTGGATGCACATGGACTCTTCTCTAAGCTGCCAGCTGGCTGGTCCTAAAAAATGTGCCTATAGTTGGCAGGTGTTCCCTTTTTAGTTCTTCTGTCTAGCTGTTTATTTGAACTTCTGCTCTTCAGTTAGGGGCTCCTTGAAAATTCTGAGCACAGATGTACACTCTTACATTCTTTAATGTAATACTCAACCTCAGAATAAGGCAGATGATAAGGAATTTCAACCACGCTTGCGCTTGGATTTACAATGCCCCAATTTCATTGGGTGCTTAATAGGATTAGCATTTGGTTTTTCAGGCTGCTTTGATTTATGGCGTTGAAATGGCTCTTTGAAAGGACTCGTGTACGGACTAGAAGAGCACAGAGAGAAGATTGCCATGCTTGGATCTGTACCATCAAAATGACAAAACAAGAGTACAGTCAACAGTAGCTTAGCGATGAGAGATGTTTAAGTGGACAACTGCTGAGCACTGCAGGCTGAATACATGAGATGGACATCCTGAATTGATTATGTGCTGAGACAAAAATGATTTTCCCCTAGCATTCCTAATCTGTACCTGCCCTTCTCCACCTTCTAGATATAATGGTATTGAGGTTCAGTTGCTTATTTCAATTCATGTACAGTGCACTGTTTTCATAATCTACTATTTTTTTCCTAGCATAGCAACAAAAAGAGTTATAAGCACATTTTGCCCTGTTCTCACAATGTAAAAAGAGATATATGTACCATTATGGGCTGCAGAGTGTTCTGGGGACATTACCTAGGAGGCATGATCAGCCCTGGTATGAGCAGTGCGGTGGTCTAGAAGTGGAACTCTCACCTCACAATCAAGAGGCTGTGAGTTTGATCCTAGGTAGAGGTAGATATTTCTCTCTGGGCACAATGAGAATTTATCTGCCGAATAAAATTCCGCATTGGTGACAGGAAGGGTATCTGGGCAGTAAACACTCTGCTCTATCCAGTTGCCCAGACTCCACCCCGCAAGGGATTATGGGGTCATAAAAAGGAGGTGATGATGATGATCTGCCTTGGGGTAGGAATAGAGAACAAGATTTCAAGCTTTCTTGAAACTTCAACTTTTTATGGAGCGGATCTTATACAGGTAGTCCTCGACTTATGACCACCATTGAGCCCAACAGTGATGTCACTAAATGAGTCAAGTAAGTTTTGCCCCATTTTAACAACTTTTCTTGCCACAGTTGTTAAATGAAACACTGCAGTTGATAAGTTAGTAACCCCATCGTTAAGCGAATCTGGCTTCCCCATTGACTTTGTTTGTCAAAAGGTTGCCAAAGGAGATTACACATGACCTTGGGACACAGCATTGGTCATAAGTATGAACCAGTTGCTAAGCATCTCAATTATGGTCACATGATTATGAGGATGCTGCAAAGGTTGTAACTATGAAAAACGGTCACCAGTCACGTTTTTAGTGCTGGTGTAACTTTGAACGGTCCCTAATTGAACTGCTGTAAGTCAAGAACTACCTGTACAGTATCTTGATCAAAGCAGAAAGCAACAGATTGACATTTTGCTTTTGCTTGAAGATCTTTAGTGTGGGAGAGCCCACCACTGTTCTAGGTAATTGGTTCCATTGTCAATCTGCTCTTACCGTCAAGACATTTCTTCTTCTGCTCAACTGAAATCTATTACCCTTTAACACAACCCCATGAGACATAATTCTGCCCTTTGACCTCTTTTATTGTTTACTCTGGGTTAATCTTCCAGATAGTGAAAGATTGCTATCACATCCTATTCAGTGTTCTGTGCTTGGTGTGAAGTATACTCACTTCCATCAGCTCCAGAGCAGTAAGCAGATCATCTTTCACAAAACCTGGATATTATTGAAGAATCCTCCGTAAGCTGATAGGGGATATCCTCATCCCATCAGGCAGCTTTAAAGCCAATTACCAAATGGTTGTGAGAATAATCACTGTTATTTTCTTCTAACTCAGTTTCAAAGGGGAATTCTTTTCCAGGTGTCCACAGTGTGTGATTTTGATTGTTAGGCTGAGCTGCTGTTTTCAGAGCCATTGGCAGGGATGAGCAAACGGCTTGCAGAAGAAGCAAGGGCTTGCGATAGCGACTGGTTTGTCTCCTTGCCAAGACTGTTCCCTATCATGCGGTATCAGTGCAAATGGTGGGCTCACGTACGCTGAAGGTAATTATTTGCTGCAACCTGTTCAGCAGAAATGGACAACCTCTAGACCAGCGGTCTCCAACTTTTCCGGCTTGGCGGACGGAGGGAGAAGGGATAGTTTTGCACGCGTGCCGCTTTCACAAATGCAGCTTTGTGCACATTCGCCCACCATCCCTGTGGTTCTGAACGCAGGCTGTGGTTCTGTGGCATTAAGCTGCGGACCAGGCATTGGAGACACCTGCTCTAGCTGATGAAGGGATATACTTACATTGAAGGTGAGGGTAAAGATTTGTAAGTTTCAAGATGCCAAATTCTTGATAAGGCTGCGGTCAAAACACAGCCCTGATTTATTTCCTGAATTTTGATGGGCGGTCTCTGGGTAACTGCTTTCCCTAAAAGCCAAAGGTAGGAAATCGTGCAGCATAATGGAACAATTTGCATTAAACTCCAATGGAGAATAAACAAGCCAGCAATTTTTTGACATACCTTGTTCTTAACTTACATCTCTCAAATTCCTGCCAAGGAAATCATATACCTTTTGCTTTGAAATGACCTTAAATGTGTAATTATGTGACAAGCTGTTCAAATACCAAGGAGTTTATTTGAACTGAGGAATAAACTACAGGCGGATATTTTCAAGAGTCCTTCCTGTACATGTTGTGAAAATTGATTAAGGACTTATGTATAAATTAAGAACTAATACCTCATTCTGATGTATTAAAGGATGTCTAGCGTATTAGTTCTACAAATGGCAGGCTAAAGCAAGTTTATTTTTTTTAGGAAAAGAACTTTAGGCACAAAAGTCAGTTGGGTGACCTTGGTCCAGAATAGTAGAGTTGGAAGGAACCTTGAAGGTCTTCAACTCTAACCCCTGATTATTCAGGAAACTCTATGCTATTTCATACAAGTGGCTGCTGCCCAATCTCTTCTTAAAAACCTCAGTGTTGGAGCACCCACAACTTCTGAAGGCAAGTCATTCCACTGATTAATTATTCTCAGGAAATTTCTGGTTAGTCCTAAGTTGCTTCTCTCCTTGATTAGTTTCCATCCAATGCTTCTTGTCCTATCTTCACGTGCTTTGGAGAATAGGTTGAATCCTTCTTCACACCCAGTCGCACCTTCTCAGCTGATACTGGCATTAGCCTTTGTGACAAGACATAGAATTCTTTATTGGCCAAATGTGATTGGACACACAAGGAATTTGTCTTGGTGCGTATGCCCTCACTGTACATAAAAGAAAAGATACATTCATCAAGAATCGTAAGGTACAACACAATAATAGTCATAGGATACAATAAGCAATCAAATCATACTAGGAAACAGTAAAAAATTGTTAGGACACAAGCGACAAAGTTACAGTCATACAGCCATAAGTGGGAGGAGATGGGTGAAAGGGAGAGGATTAATAATAGTAGTAATAGTAATGCAGACTTAGTAAACAGTTTGACAATGTTGAGGGGATTATTTATTTAGCAGAGTGATGGCGTTCGGGAAAACCAGATAATAAGAAAAAATGCTTTGATAGCTTGGCTTTCAGAATTAATTGAACACAGTACAAAAGACAAATCTGAACAAACACTACAACAGACACCTTAGCAAAATGAGTCAGTTACAATTTTCAGTCTATCCCATTCTCATGTTTTATAGGCAAAGGATTATTCGAAAGATTTCAGAATGGAAACACTGAATTTGGGTGAGCTTCCAGATTAAAATAGGAGTAATCAACATTTTTAAATAATCTGATGGCCCCAATGATCACATCTAATGTTAAAGGGATGTGTCCAAAAGGATGTATCCAAAATAGATCCCTTTGATATTTAGCAAGCTATCTTTCTACCAATGGACACAGGTGGTCCTTGACTTATGACTACAATAGAGCCCAAAATTTCTGTTGGCAAGCGAAACATTTGTTAAGTGAATTTTGCCCCATTTTACAACCTTTCTTGCCACCATTGTTATGTGAATCAATGCAGTTGTTAAGCTAGTAACATGATTGTTAAATGAATCACCAGAACAACTGGACACAAGAACAGTTTTTTCCCGAAAGCCATCACTCTGCTAAACAAATAATTCCCTCAACCCTATTCAACTATTACAAAGTCTGCACTACTATTACTGTTAAATCTTGTCATCACTCCTTATCACCCATCCCCTCCCACTTGTGACTGTATGACTGTAACTTTGTCGCTTGTATACTTACAATTTATATTGACTGTTTCCTAGTATGATTTGATTGCTTATTGTACTCTATGACTATCATTAAGTGTCGTACCTTATGATTCTTGACTCCTGATGAATGTATCTTTTCTTTTATGTATACTGAGAGTATTTACACCAGGACAAATTCCTTGTGTGTCCAATCACACTTGGCCAATAAAAGTATTCTATTCTATTCTATTCTATTCTATTCTATTCTATTCTATTCTAATCTGGCTTCCCTATTGACTTTGCTTGTCAGAAGGTCGCAAAAGGTGACCACAGAACCCCAGGACTGTCGTAAATATGAGTCCATTGCCAAGTGTTCAAATTTTGATCATGTGACCATGCAGATGCTACAACGGTCATAAGCATGAAAAGCAGTCATAAATCACTTTTTTAGTGCTGTTGTAACTTTGAACAGTCTCTAAATGAACTGCTGTAAGTTGAGGACTACCTATATTAGCAGCTGAGTTGTTTATACAATAATAGCAACCTCAATTCTCAAGTCATTCCATTCCATGCCCAATCAAACTCCTAAATGGTACAAGATAGCGTACATTTTTCTGAGACCTGCTCAGAAAAGAGAAATGATTACTGAGTCCAAGGATTTTGTCTTAGTTATTGTTTTCATTATTGGCCCTATATGTCAGGACTCCGAGGAGAGTGAATGAAAATATGGCGAGAAAGCATTCTTTTTCCGAGCGATTTTCATCCCATACATACATACATACATACATATATATATCTTACAGATACACAAATAGCTTTCTCCACTGTGTATTTCTATCACCTGTAGCAAGTTTGACTGCCCAAATTCATTTGAAATTCAGCAAACAGAAATCATTATTCCCTTCCTTATTTCTCCTTCTCACACCTTTCAACAATGCTTACTGTGAAGAATTTCATATTACCAAGGTTGCATAGAAGTGCCCTGTAACTGATAAACAAATATATATATATCTTTACTGGAACAGCTTCATTGTAGGATACAGATGGAAATGCTAGCAGAAGATAAAAGCAACAGAGGAGGAAGTGGTACCATGTTCACTCCATGAAAGGTGGGGTAATACAGTCTCTCTCTCGCCTAAACATAAATCCTGATTTAGATGGAAGATTAACTCTGGAAGAATTGAGGGGGAGGGGAATTATGACCAAAGAGCATTGCTTTAAGTACTTGAAGACTTCTTTCCTGGGCTTGCTTTCTGGCACTAACATTTTACAAATCAGAAGGGATGCCTTGGACAGGGGGGGTCCTTGACTTTACAGCTTCTTATTATTAGGGGTTCACAACTCTTTTGTTGGATAACATAGAATCAAACATCTTAAGGAAATAAAATCATTCCATAACCTTGCCTTGATGCCATCCTAGTAAAGAATCTAGAAGGAGAAGGACAATAGCCTTGAGCTTGTATTTTAATAGCATTTATAAGACATTAAGTGCATGGCAATACTCGTGAAGTTGTGGGAATAGTGATCTTAGCCCTAACAATTGCTACCATAAGGATGGATTTATGCATAAAACTGAATGTATAGGCTCGATGTTGGACTTCAAGTAGATCCATCTTAAGAAGGAAGCATGACTTGGCCAGAGAATGTGGGATTCAAAACAAAATAACTTCTCTTGAAACAATCCTAAATAAATTTGATTAGCATAATTAATTTAATTTCACTGGCTTGACTCTGTGTTACTACATCTGGATTAAATCCATGGTCTCTAATTGGACAGAATTTGAAGAAAGGTAGACCTGGCTCTTGGGAATTAGGAAGAATGAATAGAACCATTGAATTTTCAGAAGAAGAGTACTCAAGCCTAAGGAATGGGAAGAGTGAGAAAGGAACTCAAAATAATCTTACATTGACTTTGTTTGTATAAGATGGGGCAGAGAGAAATTGTCAGGATTTCAAGTTCCTACCGTGTTTCCCCGAAAATAAGACACTGTCTTATATTTTTTTTGGCTCCCAAAAACACACTAGGTCTTATTTTCGGGGTAGGTCTTATATATTTATGATGCCAAATAGTGGGTGTGAGTGTGTAGGGGGTGGTGTTTTGCGGGTGCATGGTTGCTCCCTGAAAAGTCTTCCTGGAACTGGAGATTTACACTAGGTCTTATTTTCGGGGTAGGTCTTATATTAGGGCAGGTTTAGAAAATAGTGCTAGGTCTTACTTTCGGGGTAGGTCTTATTTTCGGGGAAACACGGTATTAACCTATTGCAAAACAATAACAAACATTCCTGGAAACTGCCATACCTGTTCTTTGACCTTGCTGTATCTCAAACTAAAAATGCCTAGAAAATGTTAATCATAACTGAAAGCAGTGAGATTTTAAAACATGATATATTTATTAAGGGATGAGAACATTATTGGGTACACTTTGCAGGTACATTAACCCATGTCTCATGTGTGTGGTGAAACATAAGGCCAAAGGCTATGTATCTTCAACTGTTCACACACTGCAGTAATAAAGTTGTTAAAAATACCCTGGAGTCTCTTAATGCTATTATAATAAGGACTGCTACTATTATACAGTGCAGGCTTTTGAACAGAGAAATAAGAAACCTTCTCTTTTTTATACTGTGCATTGCTTTTAATGAAGTAAACAATATACAAGAGAAATCTCGTTAAAAAAAGAATGGAAAAATACCTTAGAAGAATTAAAATCCAGCCATATTACTATACAATAACACAAACATGAATAGTGATGCCTGAATCCATCTTTTGTATGGCTCATGCATTTCCCCACTAATTATATTTGTCCCTTTTTTTTGCCCTAATGTGTGATTCCACTTGTTTTTAACCACATTATCTAAACATGCAACTGCTTAAGAGTATTTACATATGTTTGGGTGCTGTGATTTGTATGTCTTGGTTATCTTGGTAAAATAAACCGCTTGTATTATATATAGATTCTGCTTTCTCGATTATTTTGGGAGATGCATAGCAATGCATTGGAGATTCATGTTGCAGCACAATTTAGTTGACCCTGTACCACTAAGAATTTGTCCTTTTGAAATGGCAAAAGGAATGGTCAAACTTCAATTAAGGAAGAGGGTATTGATTTGCTACTAGAGCAATAAAAGTTCCTTAAATGCCTTATGGCACTTTTAAGATCCATAAAAGTGCATTTTAGCATACTTCTTAATTTCTAAATACGCTTTTAACCTCTTTCTGGTGCTAAAGAGGAAAACAACAGTAGCATTTTTAACGGTGTGGCCCCAGATCTTTTAAAGACTTAGACTTAGAATAACTTTATTGTCACTTTGAATGTACACTAATTGGCATACATTAAAATGAAATTTCATTGCATACAGCTCTCAAGGGGTCGCCACCTCCAATATACACTACATAAACACGACAAAATAAACAAAGAAAAAAAACATTATGCATATTTATTTATTTAATTAAACTTATATGCCACCCAACTCCCAAAGGACTCCGGGTGGCACATATGTGCAGGCTCGAATCCCACCAGGCTCAAGGTTGACTCAGCCTTCCATCCTCTCGTGGTAGGTAAATTGAGGACCCAAGATTGTTGGGGGCAATAAGCTGACTCTGTAAAAATGCTGCTTGGGGGGCCCAAAAAAGCCCTAGTAATAAGCAGGCATATACAATGGAATGAAGGCTATTGCTGATGCATTGGGTTGTGCTCCAAAAATTGTAAGCCGCCCTGAGTCTCCGGAGAAGGGTGGCATATAAATATATATATATATTTTCGTAGATTTTCATGGGTAAAGGTATGTAGGTCTTGGTGTATTTGGGTCTTGTCCCATGTAAGATTGAGAATACCTTGGCGACATTTCAACGAGATCCCACTCGCCATCTTCAGGCTGGTGTCTTAGGCTTTGTGCTTGTGCCAGCTAAAGCCGAAGACACCAGCCTGAGGATGGCGAGTGGGATCTCATTGAAATGTCGCCAAGGTATTCTCAATCTTACATGGGACAAGACCCGAATACACCAAGACATATATATATATATATATATATATATATATATATATATATATATATCCACATATATTATATGACACAGAGAAACAATACAGTCTAGTTCAGATGTACATAGTGAGAAAAACAAATTTTGCATGTTTACCAGACAGATGGCCTAGGGAACAAAGCTGTTACAGAAACTTGTAGTCCTGCTAGAAATACTTCGAAACCTCCTCCCAGAGGGGAGCAACAGAATCAGACTATGAAATGGATGTGTGGGGTCTCTAACAATGCTTTGAGCTCTAAGCAAATAGCGCTTATAAGCAGTAGCCTGACTACCAGGAAGTGAGCTTCCTATAATCTCCTCAGCTGTCCTCACCATCCTCTGAATGGACTTTCTCTCTGAGGCACTGCAGCCATCAAATCAAACAGTGATGTAGTTTGTTAAAATGCTCTCAATTGTGCCTCTGTAAAAAGTGGCTAGACAGAAGGAGAAAGATGTGTTCTCCTTATCCAATGCAGGAAATGCAGACACTGATTTGCATGCTTCACTAAGAATGATGTGTGGAGAGACCAGTTCAGATTGTTAATTATCTGCAGCCCCAGATACTTAATATGGTCTCCCTCTTGTAGACTATCTCCTGTACTAAGGACTAAAGCCAACTTTTCCGCCTATGACTCTACCAAATAGTTTAAGATACAACCAGAAGGAGAAAGGTAAAGAAGGAAGTATAAATGCATAGAGAAAATAGATGCATTCTCATTAATTGCACCGTAATTTTGGAACTGCTCAAATATTTTGGATCTCACCATGCTCAATTATTTAACACAACTCAACATGCCAAACAATGTCATGACTAATTGTTCTCCATTCTTGACCAACTTCAGCTTTCCATGTTTTCAGGCAAAGATTTTTACATTTTGTTGAGTGAGGCTTTTTAATTATGAGATGCCACTGTTGGAAATTTTGCCCATGGATATCCAAAACATGTTTATTGCTGAGTTTTAGAATGTTCTGCAGTGGGATACTTCAAGAGGAAGAGCATCTTACCAAATAAATTGGGGTTGGTTATTTTCTTTTGAAGGGCAAATGATATATTTTTTACAGTGTGCACCACAAATGAATCATTATCCTTCTGGATTGGTCTTTTGCAGTATTTTGTTCTAGCAGTCATTTTTATTTGGATCTGCATCTACAGCCATCTCTAGCCCACTCCTGTTATGATCATGTCATGACCCTGTTATGTAAATCATGACATAATTAATAGAACTGTGCAGTGTTTGGGATTCAAAAGAGAAAAGGAGCATCAGAGTCTTAATTCAAAGCTCTGAACAGCCCTAATCATTAATATTACATTATTCACTGTCAGGAGCCGGACTCTGAGCATGGCTGTAAATCCTGCTCAAGATATTTAGATTCATACTCCTGAGTTGAGTAGAAAATTCAAGCATGAGGCTTGGATATTGCAGTGCTGATAACAATTAATACCAAGTGTTAGGGGACTAAACATTCAAGCTCTCTCTATAAGTATATCCCAAAATATAAATGCAAATCCTATTTTTGTTTTTTCTATCCTTTTGTTGTAATAGACTGCCTGGTACCTGACTCTCATGCTAATCTTTTGATGGCACCTGGATTCCATTTATAAAACAGTGTGGCCTGATGAGAGGGCATAGGGAATGACCTTGAAGGACAGGAGAACAGCCAATACTAACATAAGGGGGGCTTGAGCCTAGGCCAAGAAAATACTGTGGAAAACACCTCAATCAAATCCATCCCTAGTTCATATAAATATAAAGGGAAGAAGTGGAAAAACTAATTTGGATTTGCAGGATTCTGTTACCACAGCTGTTACAATATAAGTAATTCTGACTTATATAGCAGACATTCCTAACCCCCAGGTTGCAACTCTGTACCAGACTATGGCCCATTCAGAACCGGGTCACCAGGGGTGGGATTCTACTGGTTCTGTCCACTTCTGTAGAACCGGTTGCTCTGAAGAGCAGCAAACAGAGATTATACATAGAACCGGTTCTATGTTTGCTGCTGTTTTGGCCCAGCCGCCTGCCCAGGCTCTTACCAGACCTTTATTTCCTGCGTTTTCAACCACAGCTGCTTTGCATGACACAGCTGCAGTTGAAAAAGCAGGAAAAAAGGGCTTTTCCAACCGCTGCGCACTTGCACGCAGCGCTGCTCAGCTGTCCGGGCAGCTCAGCAGGTTGTAAATTGCACTCATGCGGGTCGTGCAACTCGCATGCGCGCATGTGTGCATGATGCAGAATGACAGAACTGGTAGTTATACCAGTCGGATCCCATCCCTGTGAGTCGTGATAACAGCAGCTCTACTGTCATGCGTGGTGAGCAAGCCTGCACAGATCCATTTGTGTGAGCAGTGGGCATGCATGCTTGCCAGTTGAACAAATGGAGTTGCATGCACATGTCTGCTCACCCGCCACTCGCCCCCCTGTCAGTCCACAAAGCAAGAAAGGTTAGGAATAGCATTGTTATATAGCATTGGTTTTTAAATATGGACTACCTTGTTGGGCTTGAACCTGGACTGACAGTGGGTTCAGGTTCTTAAGACGCTAATAGTGATAAAGCATGCCTACTAATATATACATACATACCAGCATACTGACATACAGGCTATATGGTATGGTATGATGGCTCAGAGCTTAAAGACACTGAGCATGTCAGCTGGAAAGCTGACAGCCTGGGTTCAAGACCTGAGCACCATGCAATAGGATGAGCTCCTGTGACTTACCCCAGCTCCTGCCAACCTAGTAGTTTGAAAGTATGTAAATGCAAGTAGATAAATAGGTACCACTTCAGTGGGAATATAACAGCGTTCTTTGCACCTCAGCATAAAGTCATGCTGGGCACATGGCTGTGGAAGTGTCTTCCAATAATGTGGCTAAGAAATGGAGATGAGCACTGCCTCAAGAGTCTGACAGGACTAGACAGAGGAAACTTTAATTTTATGCCTACTAATAGGCTGCTCTAACTAATATAATCTAATGTAGACTTCCCTAACCTTATTTCCTACAGATATCTGCTGGGAATATTGAGATTTTTAGTTTTAGCTTATTTAAAAGTACTCAAGGTTCAAAAATCTTACCAGAAAAAAAAATCAACAGGGAGGGGAGTGACAAGAGAAATTTTATGTGCTGAGCTGTATGGGGTGAAGAAGCCATCTCCTGAATAGCTGCAGATTGCAAGGGTGATATCATGAGTGTTACTGATTGCCCATTATGAGTGACTGCTTCCTGCTGAGTAAGCAGAGTCTGTTACAAGCATGTAAGACAGCCAAGTTCCAGAGTGTGGTTGAATAAGAAAAATTAGCAAAGGTTTGGCAGGAAAGTCCAGCATGAGATTTTAATGGGGAATCTGTAATAAATTTTCCCTCAATCAAGAACTTGGCTGACCTAGAAACCTTCAAAGAGAAAAAAGAAGAAATAAAATTATTTCTGTTGGTAGTGCTCTAAGGAACAATGATGAAAAGAAGCAGACAGAATCATGCAAGTTGTGAACTGTTACATATTTCTACAAATGCAATCTTGTTGTGGTTCTTGAAGAAAACAAAATATTGAAATAATTATTGATAAATAAGGTCTCTATGCCCAATGAGTAAAGGAGACCAACAAGTAAAGTTTATTCATTAACCAACAGGTAAACTTAATTCATTTACTTACTGGTGCAGATTTCAGACATCGTGGGGCAGTGGTTAGAGTGCAGTACTGCAGGCTACTTCTGCTGACTGCAATTTGATATTTCAAATCTCAACAGGCTCAAGGTTGACTCAGCTTTCCATCCTTCCGAGGTGGGTAAAATGAGGACCCAGATTGTTGAGGGCAATATGCTGACTTTGTAAACTGCTTAGAGAGGGCTGTAAAGCACTGTGAAGTGGTATATAAGCATAAGTGCTATTGCTATTGTTATTGTGGTAGTTACAAAATTGTGCCAGGAATCGACCCAGATTGGATCATACCTCACAAAGTTTGGTCCCTTTCTCATTGGTTCAAAGTATGCTTTTGCCTTACCTGATTGAACTTTACAGTTTTGCATATACAAAGGCACTTTGTAAGCTTTTTATGGTTTTTAAAATGCTGAGCTGGTCCCTTCTCTACCCTAGAATATTCTGACCTTTGTACTGATTTGTTACTATAATTCCCTTGTACATGAGCTGTCTGTTTAGTGATAATGGAGAAGGCCTTTATTTGTCTCTACACAATGAACGACCATACTTCAGCTGATAAGAACAGGTGAAGATTTATTGTCCGAAAAAGAGTTCTACTGACAGTAGAATCAACTCTGAATAAAGAAGACAAACAGAAGAGCAAGCTCTGTGGATGAGCATAACAACAAGAGCAAGAGACATAGGTGATATTCTGCACCATTGGGACACTCAGGAAAAGATTCCAGGCCTTTCTGGATAAAATTCCCTTGATCAGCCAGGAAAAGTAAAATAGAAGTAGGACAGAATACAGAAAAACAGAGTTGGAAGGGAGCTTATTCTAACCTACTCAGGCAGGTAGGTTAGAATTGTTGTTGTTATTAGTTGCGAAGTCACGTCCAACCCATCACAACCCCATGTACAATGTTCCTCAAGGCCTTCCTGTCTTCTACCATCTTCCGGGGTCCATTTAAGCTCACACACCTACTACTTCAGTGAATCCATCCAGCCATCTCATTCTCTGCAGTTCCCTACTTCTATTGCCCTCAATTGTTCCCAGCATTAGGCTCTTCTCTAGTGAGTCCTTCCTTCTCATTAGGTGGCCAAAGTATTTGAGTTTCATCCTCAGGATCTGGCCTTCTAAAGAGCAGTCAGGGTTGATCTCCTCGAGGACTCACCGGTTTGATCGCCTTGCAGTCCAAGGGACTCGCAGAATAATATACTATTATTCTATATTAAAATATATTATTCTGGACAAATGGCTGCTCAATCTCTTCTTAAAAAGTGCCAGTGATAGAGCACTCACAACTTTGAAGGCAACTCGTTCCACTGAATAATTGTTCTCACTATCAGGAAATTTTTTCCTTAGTTCTAGGTTGGTTCTCTCTGATAATTTTCCATCCATTACTTTTTGTTCTGCCCTCAGATGTTTTGGAGAATAGGTCAGCCCCCTGGTGAAAGAGCATGGAAGACTTCCAAAGGTCATAAAGGACAGAAGAGTTGTACTAATAGATGACTCACTATATCAGAAATCAATACAAATATCTACCGGTGTGAGTAATGGCACTTGTGAAAAAGACTTCAGGATAGTAGGTGATTGGAAACTAAAGATGAGCCAGAAATGTGATGGGAATGCCCAAAAAGTCAAAGGCAGGAAGAAAAAAAGAAAGAAACAACAACAACATCTGAATGGAGATAAAATACCACACTTTGAATATCTGTAAAGATATCTCACAGATATCATAAAAAGTCAAAACCTTTTCCCTCTCCCTCCAGAGGGCAGAATATGGAATAACAGATTGAAGTTATAGGAAGGCAAGTATGGATAGAGTGTTACAGAGCAACCCCTGGTCCGTGGACCGACCCCATTCAGTGGCATGCCAAAAACAGGACCACTCAAACAAGCAAAGCCCCATCCATGGGATGCAGGCAGCATGTGAAACCACTCCTCCCTGTGGTCCATGGAAAAGCCTCTCTCCAGGGAACCGGACCCTGGTGCTCAAAAGGTATGGGGCTGCTGTTATTTATTATTTGTTTGTTTGTTTGTCAAACATGTACAGGATAACAAGTATAAGTATGAACATAAACAAGAACAAAGGAAGTAAATACACACAAATGGGGACAGTAAGACAGGGATGGTAGGGCACGCTGGTGCGCTTATGCATTTAAGGACCTCTTACGAATGGGGTGAGGTCCATGGTAGACAGTTTGAGATGGAAGCTGTGAGGGTTTGAGGCTGTAACAATGGAGTCAGGTAGAGCATTCCAGGTGTTGGCTATTTTGTTGCTGAAATTGTATTTTCTGCAATCTAGTTTGGAGCAGTTTATCTTAAATTTGTATCAATTGTTTGCCCATGTATTTTTGTGGTTGAAGTTGAAGACTTTGGTGGCTCAGGCTGTAAATGCCTGCTCTTAAGACCCAGCTGTCTACAACTACTGTAGGCTCGAATCCCACCAGGCTCAAGGTTGACTCAGCCTTCCATCCTCTCGGGGTAGGTAAATTGAGGACCCAAGATTGTTGGGGGCAATTAGCTGACCTTGTAAAAATGCCGCTTAGTAATAAGCAGGCATATACAATGGAATGAAGGCTATTGCTGAGCACACTGGATTGTGCTCCAAAAATTGTGAGCCGCCCTGAGTCTTCGGAGAAGGGCGGCATATAAATGTAATTAAAAAAAAAAAAAAAGAAGTTGTTGACTGGCAGGATGTTATAGCAGACAATTTTGTGAAGTATGCTTAGATCAGATTGCAGGCAACACAGATCCAGATTGTCCAAGCCCAAAATTTCAAGCCTGGAGGCATAGGGAATTCTATTGTGAGTAGAGGATAGAGACTGATATAGAGACTTCTTAACAGTAAAAGCAGCTTGACAGAGGAACCAAAAAAGGTGATGGACCTTTATGTGTTCAAATGGAAAGAAGACAGACCATAACCTAATAGGACATACTTTGATTTGGATTCTTCTCCTGAATAAGATGTCAGTTCAGTGGTCTCAATGTCCTCAATTTTATTTCTAAGACCTTTATCCCAAATGAAGCTTTTCTTCATGATTTATAGACATAACTCACTTTTGTTTAAAACATGCTGTTTATATTTATAATAGTCATACTCTGAAAAAAAACAGTAAGTGGTGTTGAATGCCTTTCAATGACCTTTTCTCAGAATTTGGAGGCATTTTTAGCTGGGTTTATAGTTTTGTTGTTGATCCTGATTACAATTGTCTTCTGTTTGCTTGTCACTTTTTATTTTACATAGCATGTAAATTATTTTGTACCTAGTTTATTGTTGACATTGCTTAATAAACTAAATTGTTTCTTGGGTGGATTTGCTCCAAAAGGTAAGCCATGAAATCCTTACACCTTTGATTTCTGAAAACTTTTTTTAAAACCATGTTAGGTTTTATGTGACTTTGATTCCAGGCATTCCTTATTTAAAAAGAAAGGGACATGAATTATTCTGCTGGTGATGCTATTGTTGCTGCATTGCTATATACAGTTGTTAATATTACTATTTCTAAAAATAAGTAATGACTTGTTGAATATGTAACAGAATTGAGAATATCCAGATAATTTTATACTACAAGAAATTGATTGCCAGCTTATCATTATATTAAAAACGTGCTCAATAAATCATTGCCCCTGTCTTTTAGGAACTACATAACACTGTAGAACCTTGTGTGCTGTTAGGGATATAGGAAAGGAAATAGTAATTTGTCCTAATTATTGCTGGGATTAAGATTGAATTTTAATACTGAGTATTGCCTAAGAGAATTGTGTTGCTGTTAATATTTCTGCAAGATCCTTCTTTTCTTTCATTCTATTTTGGAGGTTGTGCAAGTTAATTATTTTGGCCTTAGCTTAGGGTTGGTGAAAAGATAGAACATTTCAGCTGCAATTTGCAGAGTCCATCAGAAAGCATTTATGTTAGTAGAAGTCAAAATCCTTTGCAACGTGTATTAATGATGTCAAAGATGTCACTCAACAGACACATAAGTGAGGACCAGAGAGGAATTACATTGGACAGGTAGAGTTGATAACATTTGGAAAATGATGTTTATGAAGCGGATTTTGAATAGTTCATTGGGAGAGTAAGATTGGAACAGGATAGCTAGTGACACAAAACAAGTAGAGAAATCAAATTAAAAATAAGAACATGTGACGATGTGGTTGCCCAGCTAAATGCCACAATTAGGGCATGAATGAAATTGCAACCTTCCACTTAGCAAATATTTCTCCATGATATACTGACCTTGCATCTTGTAATTACATAGAACTGTCATGGCTCATAACCAATGATATCCATTTTAATTCCACTAAAATGTTGTCAAAAAGGGTTTTCATATATTATCTTGAGAGTAGATTACTGCTAGTACATGCAGATTGAACCACTGAGCCACATTTCATTGCTGTACCAATGTTGCTACATTATATTTAGATATTACAGGTAGTCCTTGACTTACAACAGTTCAGTTATTGACCGTTTGAAGTTACAATGGCACTGAAAAAAGTGACTTCTGACCATTTTTCACACTTATGACTGTTGCAGCATCCCCATGGTCACGTGATCAAAATTCAGCCACTTGGCAACTGATTCATATTTATGATGGTTGCATGTGAGGGTCATGTGATCACCTTTTGTGACCTGCGCATGTATGCATAGGGGGCATGGGGGCACACGCATTGCCTTCTGGGTGCTGGAGCACGAGCGTGCAAGCGCACGCACATTTTTTGGCACAGGAGCTCAAAAAGGTTAGCCACCACTGCCTTATACCATTTCAGTCAAGTGGTTCTCCAGTCTCTTTTAGAAAGTCTCCAGGGTTGGGGCACCCATCTGTCAGGATTCCAACAGTTACTCCAATTAAATCATGAGCCTCGAGCCAGACTCATAAAACATTTGTATACATGTTTTCTTGTTGATACCATCACTGGTACAAAGGTACAAAGACACAGATTTCAGGTTTTAACACCTACCATCCTTCCTGTTGGCAAGAGGACTACAAAGGGCAATATGCTGACTTTGTAAACCATTTAGACAGGGTTTTAAAGCACTGTGAAGCGGTATAACAGATAACAGATAATCAGAGTTGAATGGGACCTAATAGGTCATCTAGTCCAACCTCCCGCCCAAGCCCCCTGACCATTTCTGACAAATGGCAGTCCAATCTCTTCCTGAAAGTCTCAAGTGATGACGCTCCCACAACTTCTGAGGGCAAGCTGTTCCATTGGTTGATTCTTCTCACTGTCAGAAACTTTCTCCTTATTTCCAGGTTAAATCTCTCCTTGTTCAGTTCCATCCATTATTCCTTGCCTGGCCTACAGGCGCTTTAGAAAATAGCTTGACCCCTTCCTCTTTATGGCAGCTCCTCAAATATTGGAACAATGCTATCATGCGTCCCCTGGTCCTTTTCTTCACTAGACTAGCCATGCCCAGTTCCTGTAACTCTTCTTCATATGTTTTAATCTCCAGTCCCCTAATCATCCTGGTTGCTCTTCTCTGTACTTTTTCTAGGGCCTCAACATCTTTTTTATAATGTGGTGACCAAAACTGGATGCAGTACTCTAGGTGTGGTCTTACTAAGGCTTTATAGAGTGGCATTAGTACCTCACTTGATCTCAATTGTATCCCTCTGTTAATGCAACTTAGGGTTGCATTAGCTTTTTTGTCTGCTGCTGCACACTGCTGGCTCATATTTATCTGGTTGTCCACTAAGACTCCAAGATCCCTCTCACAGTTACTGCTATTGAGCCTGGTTTCACCCAGTCTGTATGTGTACTTTTAGTTTTTCTTGTCTAAGTGTAGGACTTTACTTTTCTCTACATTGAATATGTATATATAAGTCTAAGTGCTATTGCTATTACGTTTTCAGTGTTCCACATTTATGTGACCATGATTTATGCTATTTTCTGCCAAAAAAAACCCAGTGTTTATTTCTGATTTCCAGGAAAAAAAAATGTCATAAATCATAGTCATGTGTGTAGGATTCTGAAAATGACCATAAATATGGACTGATTGCTGAGCATCCAAAATGCAATCATATGTCTATGAGAGAAGCAAGTGTTGGAATTTCAAATCTTGGTTGTAAGTATTTTGTTTAGGTCTGCTATAACTTTGAATAGCTATTAAGCAACTGGTTGCAAGTTGAGGACTACCTGTACACATTGGACTGCCAAGCAGTCTATTGTAACTTTTTGGTATTTACTATAATGACCACTAAACGTCCAAGGTAATGATTTTGTCTGGCGTTCTTCTCAAAAACCTTGGCATGTTAAAGAAATAAAGACCAGTCCATATGAACCTTACTGGCCAGTAAAAGAAAAAAGATGCTAATAAAAATGAAATTGAATTTTGTGAGGTCTCTTCCTGATCTGGTCACCGCATACTGAACCTCAGAAAATCAATTTCCTTCCTTCTGGGGAGCTAGATCACTTTCTCAACATATAAAAAAAAATTAAACTTATTTGGAAAAAGAAAAGGAAGAGAGAAAAGGTCATTTTTATTTTTCATTTTTAAGTTTAAAAACTCACGTACAAAGCCCTTAGTGGTAGAGCAGATAAAAACAGAAAGCTGTGAACATCCTGGAGAGCATCTCAAAAGCATCTCCAGTGGGAAAAAGACAGAAGAAAGGTTACAATTCTGAGTTGACCATAACATGGTCGTTCTATTAACTAAGACAGAGAATCTGTCAAGCCGCATTCTGCTTGTCACATCAAGAAAGCAAGAATTGCAAAGGTCTCAGGAAGGTATGTTGAAAGCTAGTCTCTGGTAAATAAATAATCTTAAAAATTGTAAGAGGAAATTTCCCAGCCTTATTCATATAGCTTCATTAATCCAGAAACATTTCTGGCCACCTTGTCAGTCGTCCTTATGAGACAACCTGTCAACTGACTTACCTGCTATGTCTTGATTGTTTATGTCTCCGTTCCTTCATTCCTCTCCCTGCCACCCCATAATCTCTCACAATCACTGAACCTAAGAAAATATACATCAGAGACAAGAGTTATCAGACACACTAAACTTTAAATAACTACACACCTGCCAGCATCTAAGTAATCTTATACAATATTTCTAGTTCAAACTTTGCTATTTCTTTCTTAAACGGATCACTACAAGATTTATGTTGGCTTCCTTGGATCTTCCAGATATGACTAGATTTTGACCTTGAATCTGAAGCTTTGGATTGGAAAAATTGGCTCTTGAGGTTTTTAAAAAATATTTTCCTTTATAAAACAAAGGGATCTCTGGGGCGGGATCTCCTTTTTGTTCAAGACAATCCTATTTGAAATTGAAACATACATATTAGGAAAGACTATATAGTCTACATGACCAGGCAGGTTGGCTTCATCACAATGGTCAAGAGAAACTAAAGATACTCAAGAACTATTTTTGAAATCATCCCAAGATCAAGGATTTTTTTTAGATATAAAGCTCACCCAATGGTAGGTTTAAAATGAGACACTGGGGCTTGTGTATAGGTTTCCCTCTTGAACTACTATATATATATACTATATGTATAGATTTTCCTCTTGATCTACTATATAATTTGAAGACCTAGAAGAAAAAATGGCTACATATTAAGATATATCACCCATCTCGCTGTTTGGTGCAGAATGATGTTGATGTGATCTATACAGTTGTGTTGATGGGCCAGGTCTCTCCACATCATCTGCTCTGGCTCTACTTCTTTCAGTTTTTCAATTCTGTGTGTCAGCTTGAATGGTAGAATATAAATATAATTAAGTACTTAAATTATTAATTCATCTGTGGTGTTGGTAGAAATAGAGAACGTATATGTTTGATGATATTGCAATGGAATGGAATGGAATGGAATAGAATAACTTTATTGGCACTTTGAATGTACACTAATTGGCATACATTAAAATGAAATTACATTGCATAAAGCTCTCAGGGTCTGCACCTCTAATATAAACATAAACACGACAAAATAAATAAATAAATAAATTATGCATGTATCCTCATATATTATATGACATGGAGAAACAACACAGTCTAGTTCAGATGTATACATGTACGTGGCAAGAAAAAGCAAACCTTGCAAGTTTACCAGACGGATCATGGCATAGGGAACAAAGCTGTTACAGAATCTGGCAATCCTGCTGTAAATACTTCGAAACCTCCTCCCAGAGTGGAGCAACAGAAACAGACTGTAAAGTGGGTGTGTGGGGTCTCTAACAATGCTTTGAGCTCTGAGAACATAGCGCTTATAAGCAATATCCTGAATGACAGGAAGCGAGCTTCCTATAATCTTCTCTACTGTCCTTACCACTCTCAGAATGGACTTTCTATCTGAGGCACTGCTGCCACCAAACCAAACAGTAATGCAGTTTATTAAAAAAAATATTTTTACAGGATGTAAAATTACACCCTGTAATTCATAAATGCTGCTCTTTATTTGCAGAACATCCCTTGATTGTCACAAAATTGGCAACTCAAAATGAGATCCAATAATAATAATCTCACACAAGGTCTCTTCAGTACTCTTACCTACCATCGCCTGTACTTGTTAAAAATCTGAAATGTGTCTATCCATTTCACAGAGAAGTGGATGTTATGGAGAACAGCAGCTCGGTTATTACAAATACAGGGGAACTGGATAAATTCATAGAGAAATATGCAGGTCTTGTAGTTTTGATCCTCAGCATTATTTCCACATTGGGGCAGCATGTTCACCAGAAGTTAACTCCATGGTGGGAGGAAACATTGTGAAGATGAGCTTTGGTGGCTCAGGCTGTTAAATGCCTGCTCTTAAGATCCAGCTGTCTACAATACTGTAGCTCGAATCCCAGGCTCAAGGTTGACTCAGCCTTCCATCCTCTCGGGGTAGGTAAATTGAGGACCCAAGATTGTTGGGGGCAATTAGCTGACCTTGTAAAAATGCCGCTTAGTAATAAGCAGGCATATACAATGGAATGAAGGCTATTGCTGAGCACACTGGGTTGCATCCCAATTGTAAGCCCCCTGAGTCTTCGGAGAAGGGCGGCATATAAATGTAATTAAAAAAAAAAAAAAAAAAGATGATGGACCTTCAACTCCTGTTTGCAACCAACACAGAATCTACTGTGCTTGACCACTATGATAAAGATTGTTGGAGTAATCATAAAACAGCCTCACTTTAATTTTGTAGAGCTGTTCTTTTGTTCTTAATGCCAGCATTCCAAGTAATACACCCACGGAAAGCAGAACTCTAAGGAAGGCAAATTCCTCAAACAACAATTTATTGGATACATCATATGGCCCAACTGATGAAAACTGTCTCTGAAAGTTCCCGTGCCTTTCACCTAATAAAAAAAATAAAAATTACCCCTTTCCCCCAAGTCACTGATCACACTGTCCAATCAAGGCTCTGGCCAGTTGCTTTGTTACTTCACTTCTCCTCTGGCCAGCCTCCTGTGAAAATGTCCTTGGTTCCCACAGGAAAACTTTCTTGTTTTGGCTAGAAAACCCCATTTAGCTATTTCCCCCCTCCCTCTGTTGTGTGGCAACCCTGAAGCCTCCAAGATGGCCTCAACCAGGTTCACTTCAGGGTTGACACTTAACTGAAATCTGGTTGTGATCCCCTAGTTTGGCTTCTTTCGAGACCTCATTTTCCTTTTTTTCCTAAAATAAATTTAAAAAACATAACATTAAGGGGAACTGGAAAAAAAAACCTAACAGAAAAATACCACTTTGGGGTGTTAAAAGGGTGCAATATACAGTTAAGCATTTGTACTAATGGGTACAAACTTACAGGTGTTGACAAACTGAATGAAATGAACCCAACTAAAATGTAGTTTCCATCTTTTCTACCAAATTCGCTCTGCCTATTAAGTTGTTTATTCTATGGGAAGGTTAAATTGGTATCATTAAATCTGAATGAAATTGCCCAATTTGAATTTTTGCAAAGATGATCTTAGAAGGCTTTCATAAATATATTTGCGTTATATTTCTGGATGCATTTTAAAATGGATAAAAGGATAAACAGTTATGCACCAAAGCATTCATACAATTTTGCTGAGGAATGTTTTTTATATAGTTCTTTAAGAAAGTCCTCTTGAGTTGGATGCATAATTTAAGAAACATAATCATTCAGTCTAAAAAATTTTTACATTTATCTTATGGGGAAAAAAAACTTCACAGTACCAAATTGCTCGATAAATTTAGAATATAACCAAAGGTAGGAACCTGATTTCTAAAGGAAATCAACCCTGTGTCAGGGTTCCAAGTAATACACCCATAGCAAACAGAACTCCAAGGCAGGTAGATTCCTCAAAAAACAATTTTATTGGAAATATCACATTGGCAAAGGCTGGTGAATGTTCCCACAGTTTTCACCTAATCCCCCTTCCCCAATCAGTCAGTCACGTGGTCCAATAAAGGTACCATCTGACTGCTTGGTAACTTCACTCCTCCTCTCTCTGATCACTTGTGGGAATGTCCTTAGTTCCCAAGAGAAAATATTTTGTTTTGGCTACAAAACCCCAGCTATCTCTATTCCACGCTCCCTATCCCTCAGCTCTAGTGTGGCAACACTGAAGCTCCAAAATGGCCTCGGTCAGGACAGCTTCAGGGTTGACACCCTGACTGTTGTTTGAAAGGTCAGATGCTGAAGCTGAAGCTCAAATACTTTGGCCACAAATGTGAAGAGAGGACTTATTGGAAAAGACTCTGATGTTAGGAAAGAGTAAAGACAAAAGGAGAAGGGGATATCAAAGTGAGATGGTTAGATAGTGTCATTGATGCAATGAACATGAATTTGGTTAAATTCCAGGAGACAGAGGAGGACAGGAGAGCCTAGTGTGCTATGGTACTGTGCTGCCCCACTCACTCACACTCACATGTCAGTGTGGTTTATGGAGGGTTTTCTTTGTCTTCCCCCAGCATTTTTCTTCACTTGGCTTTAGAACTGTCCCAACTGAAGTCAGCCATGAGCAAGCCCAGATTAATTCCCCAGACCATGTCCAATTAGCCCATAACACAAATAGCAAGCAGCTTAAACAGTAAGTCCAAGAAATGAACATAAAGCCCCCAGGCAAAACTTAAAGTACATCCACATTAGCTCATGGGTTACAAAAATCCAGAGTCTCAGGAAACACAAAGGAGCACATAGCCATGACCCACATACGTTGTTTCCAGCAATGCTTGCTTGCTGTACTAAATAGCTCCTGGTACAGCCCATCCTGAGAGGTGGGGCCTTTTTCCAAGCAATCTGGCAGACCTCCATTTCTCTGCTTTGCATGCTCTGAGATCCACCACAGCAGGCAGCTCCTCCTCTCTCCTCTTCACTGGCCTTCAAGCTGATTCCAGTCGAACCCTGTTCTGCTGGCAGTTCAAGCTCAGTAATTCCTGATATGCCAGGAATGATCACATTCTCCCTCAAGCCAGCATCTGAGGAAGAGTCAGAGGAGTTGTCCAAAGGTGACATCACAGGTCATAGGGTTGCAAAGAGTCAGATATGACCTAGGACTGAACAACAACAAATAGGAACCTGGTAAAAAAAAAATCAGGGTCTGAAAATTGGGTCTTTAATAGCAATAGCAATAGCACTTAGACTCATATATCACTTTACAGTGCTTTACAGCCCTCTCTAAGTGGTTTACAGAGTCAGCATATTGCCCCCAACAGTTTGGGTTCTCATTTTACCCACCTTGGAAGGATGGAAGGCTGACCCAACTTACAATATACAACCTACAATAGATAATTAATATTGTCATTGTTGTAATTCAGTGGTGGGATTCATTTTTTTTTACTACTTGTGAGATGGATTTGTCAAAGTGAGATATAAGACTCAGTTCGTTGACCCAAAGAAACAAAATTTATTACGCATTCGCGAAAGCGGGTTCCTCCAAGCGTTGAAGGAACCCAGGTCTTTGTTTAACAAAGCTTTTATAGCCCTAAACTGCCGCCCCCTCTTACGAGGGCTTGGCTTACATTCTATGTTTAGCCAATCACTAACTAATACAAACATTTTTTCCTACCTAATGTAGCAAATTGTCTGTTATGAAAAATGATATTTTGTATCTGCTAGGTCTCTGAGTTTTCTGAATTCGAGACACTACTCCCTTATTCTGTTCTAACATGGCGAAGCTCCTGCTCACATACTGGTTCTGTGGGTGTGGCTTGGTCGGCATGGCAGGGGAAGGATACTGTAAAATTTCTGGTCAGAGGTGGTATTTGCCAATTCTCTGAGCTACTCAAAATTTCTGCTACCGGTTCTCTGGAACTGGTCAGATCCTGCTGAATACTACCTCTGTTGTAATTAGACTAGTTTATTAGATAAAGTCTTCTTCAAATTGAGCAGGACTTCTGATCACCTTGTGGCTCTGTGTATGTTTATTGGTCAGGTTTCACACTCTACAGCAGAATTTCATAACCTGGAAACTTTAACCTGTGTTCTGGCTGGGGAATACTGAGAGTTGAAGTCCATGCATCCATGCAACTTAAAACTACCAAAGTTGAGATACGCCGTTCTAGTCTACTGCTTTAGTTTCCCATTGATCAGATCTAACATGCTTTATCTTTTCTGAGATCAACCAGCTTGATTAATATGGATTTTGCAAAGAAACAGGCCACTGGTATAGAAAAATACCTACTTTTTAAGAGTCACAGTCATTCGGTTTGATGGGAGGTTCTTATTTTAAAATAGAAAAAAAATGTTGGAATTCCCATGGGTAGAATGAGTGTTTCTGACACTTCCCTTGGTCATAAAGTTGATAAGGAACATACATGGATATTGGATATTATTCACTAAAACATTACTTCTTTTTTATAAATTTTTTTTAATTGAATTTTACACAATTAAAAACAACACAAATATAAAACAACACAACACAAATACACCAATATAATTTTTACAATGTTGTGACATCTACTTTCCTTGTTTTATTAACTATCTACCTATATATGCATATGTATATTTGTTTATTTATACTATTTTTCTTTTGTTCTTACTATCCTATCATCCAACCAATTGTACCATTTTTCCCAGACTGTATAGTATTCCTTCTCTTTCCTTTCTTGTAATTCAAACATGAGTTTCGCCATCTCCACACAATCCATAATTTTCTTTAAAGTCATATTGTCTCTAGAGATACTATCTAGTTTCCAACTCTGAGCATAAATTATTCTTGCTGCTGTTAGGATGTGTACAATGAGGTATTCGATTTCTTTTTTGAATGTTCCTCTAATTATCCCTAGCAAAAACATTTCAGGCTTACATTCTATTTGGGATCCAATAGTTTATTGTAGCCATGTTCTAATTTTGTTCCAATATTCTTTTGCTTTAGGGCAGGACCACCACATGTGAAAGAAGGTAGGAGTCACTCTTGTTTGGTTTGATGGGAGGTTCTTATTTTAAAATAGTTTTTTTTTGCTGGTTTTCCCACTTTCCCAATGAGTGTCATAAAGTTGATAAGGAACACAAGTTGATAAGGAACACACATGGACATTGGTTATTATTCACTATAACATTACTTCCAGTGGTAGCATTCAATTTTTTTACTACTGGTTCTGTGGGCATGGCTTGGTGGGTGTGGCAGGGGAAGGATACTGTAAAATCTCAAGTCACAAGTATTTGCCGGTTCTCTGAACTACTCAAAATTTCCACTACCGGTTCTCCAAAACTGGTCAGAACCTGAATACTGCCTCTGATTACTTCTTAATGGTCTATAGCCGGGTTGTCAAACTGATGGCCCGTGGCCACTCCCACCCCCAGTTTATAAACAATGTCCCGATACGTCATGTGACAATGACATGATGATGTGAGTTTGACACTCCTGGTCCACAGTGTCACAAGTTTCCAGTGCTACAATTACTGGAAAGATAACTTGAGAGAAAATGCCTTCTATGTAGCTTTTTGTTTTCAGATCAGAATTAGTCAGGCAAAAGATATTGTGTCAAAGAAAACTAACAGAAAAAGGCTTTTTCTTCTGACAGTGAAATAAACTCATAACAGTAACAAAAGAAATTTAAGTGTAGGAAAATGCATTCTTTTTTTTTCTCCTTGGAAGCTAAACTTCCAAGAAGTTAGAAGGCAGATTTTGAAATGTTATTAATGTGGACACACCAAAAACAAGTACGATTTCCCTATTTTTATTGACCTTTATGATTCATCTCCCAAGGAAACCAGTTCCCTCCTTTTCTTCAGTAAAAATATGGTCACACAAATCTATTGCAATTGTGAAATCCTTAAGTAAAATTTTGGATGCACGGCTAATATACAAAAGTATTTGAAGCAACAAAGGTGGATTTTTAAGTCTTAGCCAAGAAATATTGGTAAACAGCTCAGAGAAAGAAATGATGGATAGAAAAAATGTTGTATTCATTTTCCCGGGTTGTTTTAGCAAAACTAAATGTCACTGCACATTTTTGAGCAAGTGTTTTTTAATGATGCTTTCATAACTAGTGACCTTCAGTTTTATTATGTTCTTTTTTAAAAAATAAAAATAAAAATGTGTGTGGAACCCAGAAAAACAAAGCTAAAATCTCATTGATTTGCTTTCAAGAGTATGAGATGTGGGTTATTGTAAAATCTTCCATGTCTTTTTATCTCCGCTTCATATTGTTTTTGGTTTCTGGTGACAAATTAGAACAAGGTTTCTCACCCTGTTAAGACAAGAAGGGTACTTGGGATTTTGAAAACCTGCAGTGACTCACTTGCAAAATTCCTGTTCCTGGTGTCAAAAGTGTTATGTATGTAGGTTTGAACGTCATTGGTTTAGTTTGAATTGTTCTTGTAAAATGTCAAATAGGATTGGTTTAAATAGTGCGGGAAAACCCTGCACTCTGATTGGCTGGCAACTACGGCTGCTGGCTATAAGAAGCAGCTGTAGCCCAGCCAAGTCGGGTCCATTCGAGCTGTAGTCACTTAATAAACTCTTCACTGAAGCTCTTCGCGTCTGACTCTTCATGCAAACTTAACAAAAAGTATATTCCATTGAGACATCAGCAGTTATAAATATTGATTTACCAAATAATCACCTGCCACATTCTTAGCACTTCCTTGTTTATATAAAGATCTGGTCTCCTGCCACCATCACTTCTAATGATCTAAGAAAGCTTCAGGTGTTCAAATAAAGATGATACTAGAAATTCTTGGTTTATAACATCACAACTTCCCTTTTTTCATGTTTACTGTTTAATGTAAAAAGTTAAATAGGGAAGGAAGCTTTGTAAACACCAAGGAAAGTTCCATTGGCTTACAATAAGCTAATAATTTAATGACAGGTAAAACTATAGCATGCCAAAATCAGTTCTGATTACAGATTACAGATTGACAGAGTTAGAAGGTACCTTGTAGGTCATCTAGTCCAACCTTCCACCCAAACAGGAAACACTACACCATTTCTGACAAATGGCAGTCCAATCTCTTCTTGAAAGTCTCAAGTGATGAAGCTCCCACAGCTTCTTTTAAATTTTTCTTTAAGATGATCACTTAAAGCTCTGTTGTACCTGGCTCCAGACTCTATTAGATATGTTGTTACTCCTCCCAGTTACCTTAGCCCATTGAAGACGAACTACCAGAAAGCATTGTCACTTGTACGGTGCCATGTACTTCCATCGTCCATCCTGCACAGCAAGTATAAAAAGAAACCATTGACTGAAAGACTCTGTTTCTGTGGTTCAGGAGTGGTGGAGATCCTTGAACACATTCTCCTTCAATGATCTTTTATAGAGATATTTGGAAAAAAAACTTATCTTCCCAATAATTGTTAAGTCTCCCGGCCTTTCTGACATTGCTTATTTCCAGTGGCTGCTTAAGGACAAACAGACGGTGATTACAGTCAGGTGGCTAGATTCTGTGCCAGAAATAGCTGTGATGGATTAATCAGAAACATGTGATTAATCCATCACAGCTATTTTATACAACTAATGCAGCAAACTCTTTTTGCATTACTACTCTTTTGCATTTTAGTATTTAATGACCATGGGCCTTACAGTTTAAGGATTGATATTGTAGTATAGTTGGGCCATGCTGCATTTTGCTCTTGTGTAACTGACAGATTGGATGCCAAATGGTGATTTTAATGTAGATTTTATCTGTTACATATTACTTTATTCTAGGATTTTTAACTGGATATTCCGTGAGTGTTCTGGTCTTTGACTTAACTTTTTGGGCACCAGGGACCAGTTCCGTGGAGAGAGATTTTTCCATGGACTGGGGACCAGAGTGGTTTCATGTGCTGCCTGCATCCCATGGATGGGGATTTGCTTGTTTGCATGGCTCAGTTTCTGGCATGCCACGGACTGATGGTGAGGACCCTGAGATAGAATGAAGACATTATTTTGTCCTTTATTGAAGACAGAGAGGTGTCTTTTCCTGTTTGATGAATGTTCTGTGAAAGGAGCAAGGGATTCAAATTATTTTACCACCGGTTTGATGGGCATGGCTTGGCGGGCGTGCTTTACCTTACGCTGGTGCGCAGCTTTCCCCACAGCAGCTGAGACCTGCAGCACTAAACAGCTGAGAGGATAAAGAAGAGAACAGCGCAGGGGCAGGTGGGAGGGCCTATCCTGTGCTTTTCTCTTCCTTTTTCCTCTCAGCTGATTGGATTTTGTTCCTCCTCTCAGCTGATCATTGGCTTTTTTTACTACCGGTTCAGCCAAACCAGGCCAAACCGCTAGCATACCATCATTGGAAAGGAGTTTGGCTGACTAGTTTTCCATGGAAAATTATGAGAAATGAATCATAAGAACTAAATGTGGAATCACCCAAACATTTCTATTGCAGTAGCTTTTTCAATGGTGGGATTAGCTTTATTGATGAAGTCTTGTTTTTCACAAAACTCAGTCCAGTACTTTTTCCAAATCTATATTTTGAATCAGGATTTTCCCAGCCAGGGATGGTACATAAATTGGTTAATTAGCAAACTTCTTCCTCTGAATTTCATTTGAATAGTTAGTAGTAATATTTTCTCTTTTTACATATATCTGATTTTAATCTCAGCACAAAACAATGTAACATAGCAAAATATTTTCAAAATATTACATTAATGCTATTGCTTATGTGTATTCACCAGAGGCCTGATATGCTGTATATTATTTCATGAAGAAAGTGAGCTAGCAGCAGTAAAACATACTGGGGTTGAACCAAGATGCAGTCCTTTACCTTAAAGGACATTTATAAATGGAGAACCATAAGCACCTATATCTGCTTTTCAATAAGGCTTTTTATGGTGTTCTGTTGCAGTTTAGAAAAATGTAATCCTTTGTAAATACAGCTCATGTATTGATTTATAAGAGAACAAATATGTTTCAGCAGAAAGAGCAGAGGTCTCAAAATCTTAGTCTGTAGGATCTCTCTCCCCACATCACACACACATGTAGCTATCAGATCTTTTAGAATTATACTGTCTTTTTTATTCTTGTAATGACCTGTAAAACTAAATTATCCTTAGCTAGATTGTAGGGTCTAGCCCAGGGGTGTCAAACTCAATTTCATTGAGGGCTACAACAGGGCTGTGGTTGACCTCGGTGGGGGGAGGCGTGGATGACTGGGTGGGCATGGCTAGCTTGATGCCACTCACTGCGTTAGGGTTGTTTCTTCTTCCCATTGAGTAGACCGGGCTGAAGCAATGCAGGTAGACTGGGCTGAAGCCACGGTGACCCAATGTTTTCTCTTCCCATTGGATAGGCTGGGCTGACCTGATGTTTCCTCTTTGCATGGGATAGGCCAGGCCAAAGTGATGCAGGCCATCCTCTTACATTTTCCAGGATGGCCCTGTGAGCCAGACCCAATCACATCATGGCCCGAATCCTGCCTGTGGGCCTTGAGTTTGACACTCCTGGTCTAGCCAATATATCTTTTGCAATAGTGGTGAATATTTGTAGCTCGGATATACTATGAGGGTAGAGGTTCATTCTCAGACCTTGTGGGCTAGTTTCTGAACATTTTCTTACCAGGCAAGGTTACTTCTTCAGTGGAATTTAGGGGATGTCAGTGTTGGTGTTCTTCTGCTTATCAGAGCTTTGGGTAGTCAGTAAGTCTTGTGATGCAGAAGTCACATCTTGCAGGAGCATCTCCTGCCGGCATTGCGTTCCGATCACCTGGTACGCTCCCACAGACAGGACCTCCTTGGGATACCATTAACTAGACATTTTAGGTTGGCGGTGCCCAGGGGTAAGGCCTTCTCTGTGGGAGCGCTCACCCTTTGGAACCAACTCCCCTTGGGCCTTTGTTTGGCCCCCGATCTCCACTCCTTCCGCCATGACCTCAAGACCTGACTCTTTGAACAGGCCGGTCTAGACTAACTGAGGGGGTGGGTTTGTTCTTAGCGATTTTAAATTTTAATTGATTTTTGTTAGGCTTGTATTTAGTTTAATTCTTTTTTATTGTAAATTTGTATGGTTTTTATTTTGTTAGCCGCCCTGAGTCCTTAGGGAGAGAGGGCGGCATACAAGTCTAATAAATAAATAAACATCACCTGAGGGTCACATCAGGTGAGAGTCTTGTGATGGGTGTTGAGATAGGTCTTGTGATGGATCAGGTGTGGGTCACGTCAGGTGTGGATCTTGTGGTTGGGAGGTCACATCAGGTGAGGATGATTGGGAGGTGACCTACTGGTTGGGGGGCTTGAGGGTTGATTGAGGGTCGGTCAGTGTTGGGATTCAAATTTTTTTACTACCGGTTCTGTGGGCATGGCTTGGTGAGCGTGGCAGGGGAAGGATACTGTAAAATCTCCAGTCAGAGGTGGTATTTGCTGGTTCTCTGAACTACTCAAAATTTCTGCTACCAGTTCTCCAGAACTGGTCAGAACCTGCTGAATACCACCTCTGGGGTTGGTGCCATCACTGTTGGCTGTGCAGTTGGTTTGAATACTGAAGGGTTCGTAATATATCCTCTCATAATGTTAGCCCTTTGAGTTAGTCCAGATAAAAAGCACAACAGTTAATTCCAGCTTTATTGTCTTTATTGTCATTAACAGAACTTTGTAAGACTGAAAGTATTTCTCCCTGCCCTACTTTAACTTGAGAAAATTAGGGGGAATAAAATTTTGATGCAATGTTGTTTAAAACCTGCCATAGAAAACAATCAGTGTTTAATTTAATAATTTAATTTATTAGACTTGTATGCCGCCCTCTCTCCCTAAGGTCTCAGGGCGGCTCACAAAATAAAACACCATACAGTAATTTACTTAAAAAACAATTAAACAATACAAGCCCGATATTAAAACAATTAAAATTACTTTAAAAAGAAGACCCCCCCCCTAGTTCAGACCAGGCAGGCCTGCTGAAATAACCAGGTCTTCAGGTCCCAGCGGAAGGAGCGGAGATCAGGGGCCAAACAAAGGTCCAAGGGGAGCTGATTCCACAGGGTGGGTGCTCCCACAGAGAAGGCCCTACCCCTGGGCACCACCAGCCAACAATGTCTGGTCGACGGTACCCCAAGGAGGCCCTGCCTGTGGGAGCGTACAGGGCGATCGGAGTGTGATGCCGACAGGAGACATTCCTGCAAATACCCCGGACCCAAGCCATGTAGGACTTTATATGTGATTTATTTGGCAGTAAAAAGACATTACGCTGTAGTTTTTCTAATACTGACTGGTGTCCAGTTTATTTTGAAACCTAATTCCAGATGCTGGTTTTATCTACAATTTTTTTCATGTCTTGGGAAAACAGGATCATTCGCTTTGCATGTATTCCTAACTGTAACTCTGGGTGGCGTGCAATAGATTTTTTTTTTTAAAGCAAAACAAAATAAACCATTCTAATTAAAATTTGTTTTACAATTTATTCTTCCAGGCTTTTTAATAATGAATCATGCTGTTGCATCTTTCATTTTCTTTTTTTTTGCTGCTTAGATGTTCCACTATAGTTTTCATTTTCTTGATTTCAATTTCTATTTTATCACATGTTTTGTTTTTAGCTATAATTGTAACATTTGAGCATGAAGGGCTTCAAGGTTTCTTCTTATGGGAAGTGGAGCAGAAATGGTTTTTAATATAAACACACAATTAAAAAAAGAACACCTGCTTTTATTCCTTACAGTGTTATGGAATGGAATGGAATGGAATAATAGAGTTAGAAGAAACCTTGGAGGTCTTTTTGTCCAACCCCCTGAACAAACAGGAGCCTCTAAATCAGGGCTGTCAAACTCAAGGCCTGCAGGCCACATAGATCTGGAAACAGAGAAGGACTGGCCTGCAGTGCGTCTGCCAATGAAAACGGAGCTCCCTTTTCACTAGCAGAAAGTTGCAGGAGGCCGCCACAGCCAAAAAAAGAGCTCAGAGCCTGTTTTTGCTGGCAGAATACTTCAGGCCACCAGAGGTGCCCCCAACATGAGTGATGTTGAGCTGGCCGTGCCCACCCTCCCGAAGTCAAACACAACCCTGATACAGCCCTCAATGAAATCGAGTTTGACACACCTGCTCTATACCATTCTGGACAAACGGTTTGTCCAATCTCTTCTTAAAAACTTCCAGTGATGGGGCACCCACAGCTTCTAGAGGCAAGATGTTCCACTGATTAATTGTCCCCACTGTCACGAATTTTCTCCCTATTTCTAGACTTCTTCATAAGTTTCCATCTGTTGCTTCTTGTCCTACCTTCAGATGCTTTGGAGAATAGATTGGTTAGCTTAACCGCTTTGGCTTTACAATAATTGATGGACAGAAAAATAACATTATTGACCAACAAATTTTAGTAAGGTTTATCAATAGCTTGGATTCCCCCCCCCCTTGTTTGTTATAGCTAAAGATATAAGAAGATCCTATATGGGTACCCTAATTGCTTTTCTTTCCAGCTCATATTGACAAAAAATAAAAGATTATTCCTATTCCTTTCTCTTTTGTTTTTCATGCTTTTATATATACATACTGTAGATCTCAGAATTGATCTGTACCAATAATATTTTGATATTTGATTTAGGATAGTCCTTAAATTAAAACACCTCAGGCAATCTCAGAAAAGTATATCATTAAGGTAAACTTGCCAATGTGAAATATGCTATCAACCATACAATTGGACTCTAGTAAAATATTTAAGAGGGAAAAAATGGTCCAATTTGTTCCAATTTAATGCGGTTTTCTTCTTTCTACCCTGCTAGTTCTATTACAGACATTTATGAAGCTAATGATGGATATAAAAAAAGAGAAGGAATTAGATTTCTGCTTGAATTAATAGCTGTTATGCACAACACAATACAGTGAAAGACTCTGAATCCAGATTTTATCTCGGACACAATTACACCCAAAAGGGGTTTCAGTGCATTTGCACTGGTGATATTTTGAATTAAAAAGAAATATCTGAGGTGGAAGTCTAGAAATATTTGTTTATTTGGTTTTTTTGTAAAATTTATTGGCTACCCATCTTATTACAGAGTAGCTCTGGGTGGTATATAATGTTAAAAGAAAACTATGCAAAGACTAAAAAGACATAAATATTCAAATAAGATCAACTGATAGGTATTTCAGCAGCCCAGCATCATTAAGAGGATGAGCAGCTTAAAATGAATGAATGGAGGGAGGGATGATGAATTGCATAAATGTATTAAGGGTTGCTGATGCAGACTTTGTGCAGACCTTAGGATTGATTTGGTCGTCGTTTTTAGGTGTGTACTGAAGATATTTTAAGTGTTTCCTTGAAAATATGACATGGGAACAAGTGTAAGTAAACCTTGCTTTGGAAATTATTTATTATTATTATTTATTATTATTTATTAGATTTATATCCCACCTCTCTTCCCCCATCAGGGAAACTCAAGGTGGCATACAACGAATTTAAAAACATATCCTCTATAATATAAAAACCAAAAAATCTCATTCATATCATGTATCTATTTCATGTAGGTTAGATGTTATCAAGAAATATAACTATAGTTGTAGATGTAGATGACAAATCTGCTTCAAAATTTGTATTTTTTTTTAATTACATTTATATGCCGCCCTTCTCCTGAGACTCAGGGCGGCTTACAATTTTTGGAGCACAACCCAATGCGCTCAGCAATAGCCTTCATTCCATTGTATATGCCTGCTTATTACTAAGCGGCATTTTTACAAGGTCAGCTTATTGCCCCCAACAATCTTGGGTCCTCAATTTACCTACCCTGAGAGGATGGAAGGCTGAGTCAACCTTGAGCCTGGTGGGATTCGAGCCTACAGTAATTGTAGACAGCTGGATCTTAAGAGCAGGCATTTACAGCCTGAGCCACCAAGGCTCTGTATTTTCAAAATCAATTTGAAAATGCACTCCAGTAATAGTTTCCTTTAAGCTATTTTGGTGTAAATCAAGGAGAAGCAAAGTTTGGCTGTGGGGTTACAAACATACAAACTCCAAGACTTAAATTTGACAATTGCTGGGGGCCTTACCAACCATGGTTTAAGATAATCTACTATATAATTTTCTTCTCTCTCTGTGTGAGAGAGAGAGAAAGAGAGAGAGAGACAGAGACAGAGAGACAGAGAGACTGACTGACTTCAGGTCAGTTTTGCTTGGAGACATGCCTGCAGTTTTCTTGGCAAGATTTCAGAAGTGGTTTGCCATCACCATATTCCTAGAACTTCAGAGAGAGTGTCTGGCTTCATGTCTAAAGCGGAACTAGAATTACCAGCATCCTGGTGTTTAGTCGCATGCTTAACCACTACTTCAAACTGGCTCTCAAAATAGACTCAAACATAGATTAAAGATCTTTCCCCAAAAAAGTTCCCTCCAAAATCCAGGATAAAAAAAACCCCTGCAATGCCAGCAAGGATAACAGAATGACATTCAATGAGATTTGAATCCTTGCTCATCACCTTGAAAAAGTAAGCAGTACTTCAGATTTCTGACATTTAGAGTTGTGATCTCTCTCTCTCTTTCTTTTTTCTGTCTTTCAATTACTCACACATATACACATGCACACACACACACACACACACACACACACACATGTTTTCTACATCCCAAAGTTCTTGAACTGGATTTCATTGAAAATGCTGTCCTGTCTGTTAAGCACTACTTAAGTTAAACTTAGTGTATAACGGGATAATGGATATAATAGTGACCATTATACTGACCATTATAAATGTAACAGGTACACATATCAAATATAGCAAAGCTGCTAATCATCTCTGAAACATACAAGGAATTTGAGAGCAGAGAGAAATTGTGATATGTAGAATTTGTGCTTTCTAGAAGCTTTTGAAACGGTTGATGGTTTATCTATAGAATGTATTTGATTGTTCAGTCAAACTTTTGACATTCCAGGAATATTTGTCAAGAGGGTTTTAGTATGACAGAGCTGGTCTGATTTTAAATTTGGCACAAGGGAATTGAAGTAGCAAAGATAAGAACAGCTGTCTGAATATTACTCAAATTGTACAACCTGTAAAAGCAAACTACTAAATATTGAGCTTGGGGCCCAGTGTGATCAATTTGTATCTTGAAAAGTGATAGGCTTTTTCATTCTAAATTGCACGATAAATATGTGAATAGGAAGATAGATATGGATGCAAAAGACCATACATCTATTGCTCACTTAAGAATAAACACACTGATTTTTTTAAACACATGCTCCAAAGGAGGGTTTGTGCAGCATATCATGTCTTCTTGACCAGTGGTGAGATTCAAAAAATGGTACTACCGGTTCTGTGGGCGTGGCTTGGTGGGCGTGGCATGGCTTGGTGGGTGTGACAGGGGAAGGATACTGCAAAATCTCCATTCCCATCCCACTCCAGGGGAAGAATACTGCAAAGTCTCCATTCCCTCCCCACCCCACTAACCTGCTTTCCAGCTCCATTCTCCTGTGCAGGGCAACAAAAGAAGACCCAGCTGATCAGCTGGGACTCAGGAGGCAGAGAATAGATGGGGGCAGGGCCAGTCAGAGGTGGTCTTTGCCGGTTCTCAGGACTACTCAAAATTTTCGCTACTGATTCTCCAGAACTGGTCAGAACCTCCTGAAAACCACCTCTGTTCTTGACCTGTTTTGAAGAGCTCAATTAACAAGCACTACATTTTTATCCCTAGCATAGTGGTAGACAACTTTTGCTGAGCTGATAGGGGTCACTAGCCTTAAAGGGTATTTGGAGGTGCACAGTCAAAGGGACCAGAAGCATGTGGAAGGAAAGGAAGGAGGAAGGGAGAGAGGGAAGGAAGGAAGGAAGGAAGGAAGGAAGGAAGGAAGGAAGGAAGGGAGGGGAGGGGAGGGGAGGAGGGGAGGAAAGGAAAGGAAAGGAAAGGAAAGGAAGGAAGGAAGGAAGGAAGGAAGGAAGGAAGGAAGGAAGGAAGGAAGGAAGGAAAATTAATTGCTGCATGTGTAAATGTATGTGCGTGTATTTTATTAAAAGTTTTAAAGAAAATATAAAAAGTAACACAAATTAATATGGAATAAAGCAGAGATGTCAAACTCACGGCCTGCGGGCTGGATGCATCACATGCTGGCCATGCCCATGTCCAGTTTAGCGAAGGGGGAAAAAGTCCCAATACATCATGTCGCCATGACGATGTGAGTTTAACACCTCTGGAATAAAGAAAACAAAGAGAAAAAAGAGAAAAGGAAAATGACAAACATGAAGAAAGAAAAGATTAAAAAAAACAAAAACAAAAAGCATCTGATTTCCCTTTCGGCAAATATAAGTATGAGTACAAAGTTATCTTTTACTCTGTTTTGAAGTAAAATACAGTTCACATTTCTCAGAGTAGTACTCAGAGTAGAAAAGTTTACCTTTTCCTCAATCTTAAAACCATTTTCTTCATCCTGTTTGATCTTCACATGAAAATAAACATTAATCTGAATGAATTAAATATTAATATTTATTACTACCTTTTAATACTTTTAATTCATTGAATCACATTTGAAATTTTAATACACACAGGCACACCTTTGCAATTCCCATCCTACAAATCTCAAATTATTTCTAGGTTTAAAATAAGTGGAGAGGCAAACGAACAAAACTCATAAAAATTCACAAATTCAAGAATGAAGGCAGAAAGAGGAAAGCATGACATGACAATTTATCGCAGATAGAAATCAGAAAAGTGTATATGTGTGGTGGACATAGCCTGGTAGTAAGTCACAGACTGCATCTCTAGGTCCTACTGCATTTGTTGTTGACAAGTCTATATAAATAGTCTCATATTTACTATCAGTTCACTTAGGAGTAGAATCAGCTCCTACCCAAATGCTACGCATAAAAGTGAATGATTTCTATTCATTACTGTAAAGAATAATAAACCAATGTGGACTACCTTATCACTGCCTTTTATTGTTTCCCTTTTCTCAACTCTTAATAGGGAAGGAGATACCATTATCCATTATATAAAGAATCATGGTTCCTTTGTGTTCTCTGTGTAGGACTATCAATCTTGAGAAACCCTTCTTGCTTCTAAACTACTGTTGACTCTTGGTCAAAGAGAAAGCCGTAAAATTCATGGCTAGCTTTTAAGAAGAGAAAGAGCTTGTTGGTCTCTCAATTAGACAGGTTGTATAAGTAAAGTTCTCCCAGTTCTGCCTACAATTTATGAGATTCAACCTTAGTTCTGGCTGGCCATAATACTTAGCTAAGTTTGAATACAGAGTAACATATAATGAAGCATTAAATCAAGTTCCTCTTGTTCTTTCTAAACTGTGTAGGAAAAGTTTGTGGCAATAATGTAAATGCACAAACCTAACCAGTAGTGCATATATAAGAAAATTGGTAATTCCAGAAATATATGCTGAGGCATTCCCCCCCCTCTCTCTTTCTGTATCCCCCTCCCTCCCTCCCCACCTCTCATGTGTGTGTCCCAAAGGTGCTTTTTCAAGAAATAACTGGACTTTCTGGTTTTTCTTTGAAGATGTTTTGCTTCTCATCCAAGAAGCTTCTTCAGCTCTGACTGGATGGTGGAGAATGGACGAATCCAGTCAGACTGGAAGGATCCAGTCATCATCCAGTCAGAGCTGCAGAAGCTTCTTGGATGAGAAGTGAAACATCTTCAAAGAAAAACCAGAAAGTCCAGTTGCCTCTTGAAAAAGCACCCTTGATCTGAATGGTTGACCTGAAATCTCCATAGACATTTAGCTATGTGCTTCCTCTCCCTCTTTCTCCTGCCTCTCCCTATCTCCCTCCCTCCCTCCCTCTCTCTCTGTGTAAAATCAATGCAATACTGGGGGGAGTACTTACTTTAGCATGCCTGTTAGCTTTGTTCTTCAAACATTTCATCCTGGGGTAACTACTACTAACACAAAGTAATAATGTTCTGTTCCAATCAGAGTCCTATCTACACATTTTTTTTAATTCCATGAAGCTTCTAGATTGATCTTTCAGTTGCACAAAGAATGCATTGAGTAATCTGCATTACTCAGAAGATGGATCATGGAAAAAGGTTGCACTTCATAATCATGTGACCCCAGGATGCTACAAGTGGTCATAAATGTGAACCAGTTGCTAAGGGCCCCAATTGTGACCATGTGACTTGCAGGGATGATGTAACAGTCATAAGTGCACGTACAGGCAATCAATCACTTTTTCCATCATATCTTTGTACTGTAAAGTTGGCTGTAAATTGAGGACTGCCTATATACAACGACAATAACTTTAACTATTTTTAAAATCTAAGTGATACAGCCATCCATCTCATCAAAAGCAACCTTGAGTAGCATACATCAAAGCTAAGACACTTTTCAGTAATTATTAAAAAAAATTACAAACTATAAAAAGGTAAAAGTAAAGGTTTTCATTGCCCAGTCATGTCTGACTCTAGGGAGGTGCTCATCTCTGTTTCCTAGCTGAGAGAGCCAATGTAGTCTGAAGACATTTCTGTGGTCATGTGGCCAGCATGATTATACGCTGTTGCCTTTCCACCAAAGTGGTACCTATTTATCTACTCGCATTTGCATATTTTCGAACTGCTAGATTGATAGGAGCTGTGGCAAGTAATGGGAGCTCACCATGCCATGTAGCACTCTGGTCTCCAACCTAGGCTGTCAGTTTTCCAACTTACAAGCTCAGCATCTTTAATCACTGAGCCATTGCACCCTGACAAACTATAAAAATAGAACAAATAGGAAATAAGAGAGGGAATTTGTTAAGTTCACATAGAGAGGCAGGACGTGGAGTGCTTCAGCTATTAATTTATTGTGACTTCAGCTCAGAACAGACCCAAATGGCTCAGGCGCGGCAGCTATTTATAGCCGGCTGCCGCGGCTGCCAGCCAATCAGAGTGCAGGGTTTTCCCGCACTTTTACAACCAATGAATTCAAACACTTTACAACAACAACCAATCATTTTAAACTCTGCATACATAACACCCCTCCCCACTAGGTTTGGTCCATACTCAAACCCCATCTATCTAATATACTGTTGTAGATAGGTGGGGCTCTTATGCGTTGAAACCTACGTGGTTCAGGTGTTTTGGGAATCTCACCTTGTGAGGAAGGAAATGTATCTGCCAACATTCCCTTATTAGGATTTCTTGTACTGGTAGAACCAGTTTGGTTACTACAACCTGGTCTCTCCTCCCAATCCATTTCCAACCCAGTGTTGTCCCCTAAATCTGATAGTGATGTACAATCCTCCATTTGTGAAAATGGTTGTTGGGACTGTGACAGGTTTTGGGCTGGTTCCTGTCATGTTAGCTCATTACACATGGGGTTGATTCTTACTTGCTCATTACCTCCATTATCTCCCCTTCCCCTAGAAAGGCTGTGGGAATGGAATCCAGAGAGGGGCAAGGGCGATGCTCCAGAGGCAGTCTGGACCGTAACTGGTCTATGTGCCTACTCCACAAGACACCATCCTCAGTTTGAACCCTGTAAGACCTGGGGCCTGTAACCTGGGTTATCTCTGCAGGAATCTACAATGGTTCACCTACAAGGTTTTTAGCATAAACAAAATCACCCACAGAGAATAGGTGAATTTTGCTAGTGGAATCTAAGGGTGCATTGGGTGCGTAAGTGGGATGAAGGCGGTCCAGGGTAGACCTGAGTTTTCTACCCATCAAAAGCTCAGCTGGAGTTAAATTAGTGGATGGGTTAGGAGTGATGTGTTGGATACTGAGTAGTTTTTCAAGCTTCTCAGTGATGTCCCCTGGACCCAATTGTTGGAGCTTCTCTTTGGTGAAGCGTACCATGCGTTCAGCCCGGCCGTTAGTCGAAGGATGCCCAGGGGCTGTAAGGGCGTGTCTGATACCCAGTTGTGCTAGATATGATTCAAAAAGGTTGGCAGTAAATTGAGGACCATTGTCAGAAACAATAACATCAGGTAACCCATGAGTTACAAAAAGTTTCTTAAGCTGTTTGATAACAGTGTCTGCTGTGGTGGAGGCCCTAGGGATAACCTCCAACCATCTGGAATATGCATCTACCACAATAAGGAAAGTGTGCCCTCTGGTAGGGCCAGCAAAATCAATATGAAGTCTGGACCATGGACCCTAAGACATTCCCATTCCTGTGTGGGGGCGAGAGGTGGTGCAGGCCTGACTTTCTGACAGTTTGGACAGGATGCAACCCAGTTTTCAACCATTTTGTCTATACCTGGCCACCATACATAACTCCTGACCAATCCCTTCATTCTGACAATACCCGGATGACCTTCATGTAACATTTCTAAAACCTCTTTCTGCAGTTTTGCAGGAATAACCACCCTGTTTCCCCACAAAATACATCCCCTTAAGACAGATAATTCAGTTTGCCTGGATTTGAAAGGTTGGGAAGCCTGAGGTAGATCTTGCAGTAGCCAACCTTTTTTAACCCAACTCACAATAGGAGCCAATAAAGTGTCCTTGGCAGTTTCTCTAGCAATTGTAGCAGCATGGACTGGAAGCTTGGCAACAGTTTCTAGAAAGAAAGTGTAAGTTTCAGGAGCAGGGTCCTCAGTGTGCAGAGGAAGTGGGCAGCGACTCAAGGCATCTGCGTGGCCAATGTCTTTTCCTGGTCTATGGATTAGTTTATATGAATAAGCAGCAAGAAATTCAGCTCATCTCAGCATTCTGGGTGACAGGATGGTTGGCGTTGGTCTATCTCCTGCCACAATGCCCAACAGTGGTTTGTGATCTGTGACAATGGTGAATCTTCTCCCATAGACATATTTGTGGAACTTCTTGACTGCTGCTATGATTGCCAAGGCCTCTTTGTCCAATTGACTGTAGTTCCTCTCTGTTTTAGTCAAAGTGCGAGAGTAAAAGGCAATAGGAGCTTCCCTTCCACTGGGAAGCTTGTGGCTCAACACCCCCACTCCAAAGGGGGAGGCATCACAAGTTAAGACTACAGGTAAAGTCCCAGAAAATTGTATTAATACACAATCAGAAGTGATTAGTCTCTTGATATTGTTAAATGCAGACTCTTCCTTCCTGCCCCAAACCCATGCAGATTTTTTGTCCAGTAATCTATGTAAGGGTTCTGCAATGGTTGCTTTCTGAGGCAGAAACATGTGGTAGAAATTAACAAGTCCCAGGAATGCTTGCAAGTCGGTTTTGCATTTTGGTCTGGGGGCTTCTTTGATTGCCTGGACTTTGGCTTCTGTGGGGTGGATGCCCTGTTGATCAATCATATATCCCAAGAATTCCACTTTGTCAGTTCTTAGTGTACACTTTTCTTTTTTTACTTTTAACCCTGCTTTTCTGAACCTGGTCAGGACTTCTCTGAGTTTCTCCTGTAATTGAGTGTCATTTTCAGCAGAGATTAAAACATCATCAAAATAGGGCACTACCCCAGGTAACCCTTGTAGCATCCTTTCCATGAGGCTTTGAAATATGCCTGGCCACACTTACTCCAATTGTAACCTCTTGCATTTGAATGCACCCGATGGGTTACAATGGTTTGGGCTTCTGCAGTTAGATCATCTACTGTTAACTGCTGGTATGCTTGGGCCAGGTCCAATTTGGTGAAGACTGTGCCCCCGCCCAGAGAATGTAATAAATGATGAACCACTGGAACCGGATATGCGCTCTGTTGTAGCGCATGGTTCAATGTCCCCTTGTAATCCCCGCAGATTCTCATGGAACCATCAGCCTTGACTGGCGTGACTATGAGTGTCTCCCACCTGGAGTGGTCTGTGGGCTCTAGTACCCCTTGGGCTGTCAGTTTATCTAATTGTTCATCTATTTTTTCCTTTAAGGCAAATGGTACCCTCCTGGGTTTTAAACAGATTGGTTGTACCTTGGGATCTAGGTTAAAAGTGATAGGGGTCCCCAAGTACATGCCTAATCTGTTGCTGAAGACCTCTGGAAACTCAGACTTCAATGATTCTTCCCACTCAGTGTTGCTCACGTGATGGATGCCAGTTACTTCGATGCCCAGTGGGTTGAACCACTCCAGTCCCAGCAAACTTGGGCGATCTTTACCTACAATGGTTAATGGCAGGCGCTTGGTGTGGCCTTTGAATTTCACGTTGAATTCTCTTGTTTCAACTACTGGAATCTTGTTCCCTTGGTAGTCTTTAAGAGTTAGTGCTTGTTTCTTGAAGTGAGTCTTCTGGATGTCTGGTATCAGTCTTTGAATAGTGTCCCATGACACCATGGATAGGTATGAACCTGAGTCCACTTCCATTTGGCAAGGCCTTCCCTCAATAAATACCTTGACATGCACCTTCCTGTTATTTAATGAAGAGGAATGACCAATGGTTACTGTTTGATGAGTTTCATTTTTTCCATTTGCTTCTGGGCTGCGCCCCATTTTCTCGCTGGTGTTGTTTGGCTTGACTTCTCTGTCTTTGTTGTTTGCAGCAAACTTCCTTCTGTTTGGTGGAGTTCTGGAGGATTTGCAGACTCTTGCGATGTGCCCTCTTTTTTCACAACAGAGCCAAATGACGTCCAGGAATTTGAATTCAGTGCGGGGGTGGTTTCCCCCACAACCTATGCAGTGGAAATCTCGCCTCTTTCTTCTCAGGTCGTCTCATTTCCGCTCCATTCTGAGTCTGTTAATTCCTTCTTCTTCTCCACTGTATTCTGACTCAGAATCAAGCTCATCAAAATGAGTTGTGGTGGTCTTTTCCCCATCAGAATGGCCCGTAGTCTTGTTCATCTTGTGGCTTCTGCTGAAGATGCTTCCTCTATGGCTTCTTTCAGGGGTTTCATCAGTAATTTGCTCTGCAAGACCTTGTCTTTGAGGCCCAATACGAAACAATCCTGCATGGCCTCCTCTAAAATGCTGAATTCGCGCATTGCCACGAAGTCACTCGTCTCTTAATGAGGCACGATACTTGGGGCGTGTAGTGTACCCTTAAAAGTCTCTCCAGGTCAGACCATGCCATTACCTTCACGTCTGCTGAGCCAGCCAATGCCTTTGCCATCTTGAAAACTGCTGGACTGCAATAAGTGAGGAACACCGCCCTCTTCCGCTGCTCGGAAATGGCGGCCAGATCGTTTCCTTCCAAATACATCTGAAACCGATCTGCATACGACTCCCAGTCTTCGTTCTTCAGATCGAACGGAGCTGGGGGGGTGTTCAGCACAGCCATCTCGCTCTTCTCTGTTCCGCGTTGCCTTCTCTTCAGGAAAATCCCACCCTCGTCGCCAGTGTTAAGTTCGCATAGAGAGGCAGGACGCAGAGTGCTTCAGCTCTTAATTTATTGTGACTTCAGCTCAGAACGGACCCGAATGGCTCAGGCGCGGCAGCTATTTATAGCCGGCTGCCGCGGCTGCCAGCCAATCAGAGTGCAGGGTTTTCCCGCACTTTTACAACCAATGAATTCAAACACTTTACAACAACAACCAATAATTTAAAACTCTGCATACATAACAGAATTAATAATGCTTAACCACCTCACAATTTCACCCATCCCCTGAACACTCCAGGCTTGCTAACATATCCAAGTATTAAGAGACTGTGAGAAGTCATGAGTTCATTCCCACTTATCTTAGATTCTTAGGGAGGATGCATAAATCAAAAGTACCAAGCCCAATCAAAACTAATGACAACCTTACAAAAATTAGCCTGGCCCAATTCCATCCTATTATCCTCTCAAACATGATATGAAAGCCCAATCATTATGAGGCCCAACGACAAGCTTTCTTATACATGTTGTTGATGCCCAAAACAAATCAAGCACACAATTGACAGTTAAACTAGATAAAAAGAGAGCAATAACTCTCTTTTCACTGAACAAGTTATCTTAATCAAAATCTGATTAGGAAGTTTTCCAACCAAATTGAAGAACTGCATATAAGATTACTTAGCCTCCTATCCCCATCTTCTTGTCTAATAAAGAGAATCAGCTATTTGATTTTGGACTATATTTCTAAATGAAGACAGTGAACATGCTGCCTAGGTTTGGAGACTATCAGTTTGATGAGCCACATTGCTATAGCCTAAATTGATGGCCCGATTGTGTTTAGATTTACCTGAATACTTTCTTTTTTTGCTTCTTCCATATAATAGTTAGCCTGCAGTGTTCCAGGATAGAGAATATCTTAATATATAGCTAACGTTTTTCTTCCCTACGTTCTTTGCCCTCTTTATTCTCAATCGGAACAAAGGTAGATTGCTACCTGCTGATATAAAAACAATTTGTCCTAAAAATAGGCATTAATAAAATAGTCGCCTGCTGTTGTTTTTCTTTTACAGAAACTGCTTTTCAAATTTTAATATAGAGTAATGCAATAATACGTATCATCAGATCAGTTCTGCACCTAATATTGTAAACCACCCAGTGTTTATGTGTAAGCCACTCAGAGTTGTTTAATACAAGATGGGCAGCAAATAAATGTCATAATAAATAAAAAAATATTGCCAAACAGTGAAGAACTAGGGAGTGGAACCAATGTGGCATGGAAATGATCCAAGACAAACACTGAGCAGCACAGTGTTTAGTTCTTAGCAACTAGCTTACGGTGGTTGCAGTGTCCCACAGTCACATGATCACCATTTGCAGCCTTCCCTCCTGGCTTCCCATAAGCAAAATCATTGGGGAAGCCAGCAGGAAATCACAAAGCCTATTCCTGCTGGGGAGTAAGTACTCTGAAGTAGCCATCTTCTCTTACTAAGTATCACCTATTGTACCTTCCTACACTCTGTAGCACTTACATGTGACACCCTCCTACCTATACTCCATAATGCCCATCTGCAACAATCCATAGCATCTATCTTCCCACACCTGCTCTTGGCACCCACCTGCCTGCACTCAGTAGAGCTTGCTTATGGTGCCTACCCAACCATATTCCATAGCATCTTCCTGGTCGTATTGTATAGTGCCCACCTGTGGCACCTGCCTGCCTGCTCATAGCTCTCCCCATTGTATTGCTTGCCTGGGTTATGGTTTCAGTGTATTTTCTCACATAATGGTCACATCAAGTCCTCGCTTAACAACCTGTACAGCCCTTGCTTAATTTGGCAACAGGGACTGCTGGGTTCATTGTTGCTAAACAAGGCTATCAGATGATATCACACTTTACACCAGCATCACTTAGTGACAGAAATTCCAGCTGCATTTACTGTCCTAATTCAAGGACTGTCTGTGTGGTAATCTCATTCTATTAAAAAAAATCTTCTTGGCAACTTTTTCAGTCTTGAGGTCTAAATCAACCTGTCTACATAAATTAAGCTTCATACTTTTCTCAATTTCTTCTCTCTCTACATCTCACAATAGGGTCAAGAAGCCTTGACATCTGCTAGTGATCTATAGCTAGTGGTCTGTTTCAATTTTTGTTAGAAAAAAATATGGTAGACATATTTCTCAATCTACTTGGTTTTTTTCTCCTTTTCCAAGCTGGTTGTCAGAGTTGCTATTATGAAAAGAAAGGGGGAGATGGAAATCGTTGGTATCTATTAATGCAGTCTGAATTTTATTCTATAGTGTACTGTCAGAGTAGAATGTTAGTAGAGGAGTAGTTGGTGTGATCAAATGTTATTGTTGGATTCTAGGTGCTTTCTGAGCTTGCTGTTCTTCTTGCAGTCATTTTATTACCAGGCCAGGTAACATCATCAGTGCAAGGGGGAGTGAGGTTTGCTGACAGTTTAGATATGGTAGATTGTGCTATCAACATTGATTGGGATGCTGTTTCTTTCTTGATTGTTCCTTGTATATTTTTATGTATTGATTTGTTCGTTGATCCTTCTTATCTAGGAATTAGTTAATAGGGGTGGAATGAGTAAGAGTATCCAAAGGTGAATCCTTTGGTTCTTCTGTTTACCTCTGGCTGTCTGCTTTCTTTAATGATTTGTAGGGGACATTTGTTTCAGTGTATCTGTTAATGGATGGATTGTCAGACTGCCAACCCTCTAAGAATTCTCTTGCAATTTTTTGGATCTGGCTTGGTTTTAAAATCCTACTGTTTCTAACTGAAATAGTATTTCAATTTGTAAATGTGTTGTGAAATTAAGGAATTTTCATCATATCATCTGATTGCCAATTCATATTCATTGATACATTCTGCCAAACCTCTACAGACTTATCCTACATAATGGTTTTTAAACCCTTCTTTAGCTTTTTGGGTTTGCTGCTTGTGAATGCTTTGAATAGATTTTGTTGATTTGTGTGCAACTGAGATGCCAAGTGATTATACCGTAGCAGTGGTCCTCAGGATAACGTTGAGCAAAACCCTGAGCTAAAAGTCTGGCCTTGTATAATGACTCACCATTTGGCTTCTTCTTTATTCTGTAGACCCATCTGGTGCCAATAACTTTCTTATTTGCTGGAGGACTTGCAGGCGTAAACACCTTGAGTTTCTTTAGACTGTCCATTTCAGCCTGCATTGCCTCATACCATTTCTCTTGCTCTGAATCAGGAAGATGCTTTATCTGTGTGCACTTGTCAGGAGGCAGTGTAACAGCACAAACCAACGGTAAAGGTGCTTTTGTCAATTGCCATGAATATTGTTTCGGAGGGATCCCCTTCGTGGTCCTCTCGGAATGTCTTGGAACAACTGTCCATTCTTCTTCCATTTCGTTCTCGTCTTCTTCATAGTCGCTAGCCTCAGCATCGACGGCTCGCGAAGACGGAACATCTGGTTGAGAAGAACTAGTTGATGGAACATCCGCCTGTGAATCTTGATCATCAGGCTGTATGGCATCAATGGCACCATCTCTAGGAAAATAAACTCCAGGATCATTGGAGTGAATCCTGGACGTGAGACACTTTTGGAGTTAACCTTTCCATAGATTGTGCAGGTTTTAAAAAAAAACAACTTTATTTACAAGAATTAAAAACATACAAATTTAAAAAATACAGAAACAATAATATATGAATGACACATCACTCTTTACATTTGATATCGAATTTGATAAGTCCTAATAGTCAATACTAACTAATACCTGGCACATCTTCATTAACTATCACATCCTAACTACCAAATAGCACACAATACTCTACTAATCTTATCGTTGATTTATAACTATTATTTAATTAATAATACCTTCATATTGTTTAAATAATAAATAAGAAAATATAGTAGATAAGTAATAATAATAATGAAAGAAATTGAATGAAATTGAGTTTGACACGCCTTGTTGTGGTTTGCCAGCAACAGGTGCGGAAGGCTGAGGTCTCGGAGAGCGAGGACTCAGATGAGGGGCCTGTGTGTGATGCAGGTATGGGGCCAGGACTATCAGAGAGTGGAGTGCTTACTTCGGAGCTTGTGAAGGCTGGCAGCAGTGATGCAAAGTACCCCGAGAAGCCCGTGCCCAGTGTGCATGTGCGCAGGGCTGCTTGAAGGAACAAGCAGCTGCAGCAGCACGGGTGACCCGGGAATAAGGCTGCAAGGTGATGGCCCCTCCCTTAAGGGATAAAAGCCAGCCCTCAGAGGTGGGATTCTTTACAGAAAGCAAAGAAGTTCTTGCACTTCAAGTCTTGGATGAAGTTTGGACTATCCTGGTTTGTGTTAGGAGACTTTTGGTTTCGATTATTTCCTTGCAATTTAATCTAGTGTTCTTGGCAGCCTTGCACAACCTTGGCAAGGCTTGTTCTTATCTGGGACAATTAGTTTTAATAGTGTTCTACTGTGAATGAACGGAATTCACAGAGAATCATTAAAAAGGTTTTGCTTTTATCTCTGTTTGGTGTTTGTTTGCTTTGAACGAGGCTTGGGTCAGAGCACCCCTGGGATAGATGGTGGTGGCATTTTAGGTGGATGTTGTGTGAGAGGTGCTGTTTGGGGTGGCAGCAGAACTAGATGAAGCAAATTATGAAGGTTTCCCAGAGGTGCAGAGTACACTCTTCAGGTTGCATTGGAAGTGTACCTGGAGACTCATCTTCCAGGCTTCAGCAAGAGCTGAAGGCAAACCCAATGCTGGCAGAGCCTACTAGCAGACCCTTTTCTCTCGGCCCAGCCTTCTTCCTGTTAATTCTCATGAATGTCAGTAAACTTACAACATGCTGAAAGCCACAAATTAGTTCTCCAGGAATGCTTCAAGCACACACTCATGGTTTAAGCTTATCACACATATCCCAGGGCTCCACCTCGCTCATGCCCCAATCCCAGGCCAGTAATGGGAGGAAGAAGATGATAAATGGCAGCTTTCTGCACAAATATTCATATGAAGTTTTGTTTTTGAATTTTCTAGTATTTTTTTTCCTAATTTTCACAAACAAATTTGTAGTGACGTTATCTAGGCTGAGGAACTGGAAATGTTTCATTGGAACAGTCCAAATCAGTTGTATTTTGTTGGAACAAACCTTGGTATAGTTTGAATGTTTTGTTCCATCCTCAGAACATAACATTTTGTGTCTGCTTTGAAACACTCAGAACTGTCCATTTGTTATCTTCTATGACTAGGAATACCAATATTATTGCGTATGGAATGGCCAAGTTGGGTCTTCAAATCCATTTTTTTTCCAATGTTGGGGAAAAAATCTCTGAGAACACATGTGTTTTGCTTCCATTCTGGAAACCCCTACTATAAACACACCTCCATTGAAAAGCAATAATGTTGACCTGCAAGCCATATCACTGACATGGATTGGCAAGAATTTTCTAGGGCTGTAGCCACTGTAGCAGCATAACTTCCAAAATTTTAACACAGTGCATTATGATTGGGAGTTCTGAAATTGTGGTCACACATCTCCTTGAAATGGGAGGATGGTGAAACAGGCTTGAGAAAGCTGACCTGTGATTTCAGATCTTTCCAAGCCTATATGGCGGGGATGTCAAACCTGATTTCATTGGGGGCTGCATCAGGGTTGTGGGGGGCTGAGGCGCATGTCCAGGTGGGTGTGGCCAGGATGGACATGGCCAGCTCAATGTCACTCGTGTTGGGGGCACCTGTGGTGGCCCAGGCAGGACTGGGGGGGGATCCACTTTTGCTAGTAGTTTGTTTTGCTAGCACTCTGCCAGTGAAAACAGAGCTTGGGAGGCTGTGCACACACACCCAGGCTCTTTGTGCCCCCCTGCAGGCTCCACTTTCAGCTGTGACAGCTCCTGCAGCCTGCTGCTAGGGAAAATGGAACTCGGGGGGGGTGTATGCAGCCTTCCCAAGGTCCGTTTTTGCTGGCAGATGCACTGCAGACTGGTCCTTTGTTCTTTTCAAAGGGCCCGTGCAGGCCAGATCTGGCCCATGGGCCTTGAGTTGGATACCCCTGCTATATGGCAATAGCAGAAATTGTTTGCATGGAGTTGCCGGAAGCTACAGTATAGCCTATGAATTTCAGTATAGAAATACGTGCTTTCTCTCTGTGCATGCAAATATGCAAATACATGCATTTTTTTAATCCTGATAATATATTTCAGAAAAGAGCAATGGAAAGTGAGAAGATTGAAAGAGATCCAATAGCCAATTCCCATCTATCTAAGGGTCAGCTTGTTCTGTACTTGCATTTAGCCATTATGAATGTGCTTTAATATCTGATGCTCCGTGTTTTAATGTTACGTACGTACACAATGAGCCATTCTCATTTTCACTGGAAAAGCCATTCATTCCATTAATGAACAGGAGCTGGTGAAGTAGAAAGCAGTCCTAGTTTTATCGTTCATTGTCCTATTCTTGCCTAAAAAGTTGACCTGGATTTCTGTGATTTGTAAACATTCTCCATTGTCTTCTGTCATACAGTGTGACAAATTGCCTTTGTCTTATTTGTGGAAATGAGACTTAAGCAACATTGGGAAAATTTGCTGCAGTTCATTGCCATGACAGCTAATAGATGTACAGATTGGCAATTTGCTTAGTAGATTATCATTTACTGTCACATTTTTTAATTAAAATGTGATTGTCCATTGTCTTTAATCTATTTGCATCATGTGTGACAAATTTCTTCTCCTTAGGCACTGTATTTTTCTCATTGCTGGATGATTTTTTTTACCCCACCCATTACACACTTTAAAAGGGAAACCCCATCACTGTAAGCAGTTGACTTTTATTCACTTGGGAGCTGTAACAGATTTTAAGAGGTTGATTTATCATCCTTTTCAGGGCACTGGTTATTCCAGCAGTTCTAACCTTGTGTAGCCATTACAAAATATAAGTCATGGTCCTTGGCTGCTTTGAATCTTCTGATCTCTCTCTTAGTCTGTTCAGACTGAGCTGCTTTGTTACTTACTGGTCCATAACTGGAAACAAGCTAAAAATAACAATGAAGTTTTTGAAAGAAACTAATAGTTTCTATCCACAATAATTTATCTTTCTTTGTTTACAGTTCTCTTGTGTTTCATTGATGAAAAGGTTAATTAAAAGCTGGATCTATTTGGAATTGAGGAAAGATGGAAAAATGATAATGAAAAATGATTAGTATTCATGATAATGAATACTATTAGTATAGTATTAGTATTAATACTATAGATTAGTATTCATGATAATGAATACTAATCTATGAAAGCATATGTATAAGTGCTTTAAAGTACAGTTATACACAAACCATCACCTTACCACATCTGGAGATGTGATCTAGAGTTTCAGAAATATTCTACTTCAGTGTGAGCCAAATATCGCATTCAGCATCCAAGCTTCAATGCAATTTCAGTTCTTCCTTCATTTCCTAGCTTATTATCCTAAAGTAAAAAGATCTTAAGTTCATTGTTGTACATGTTTAATCTGTTATTAAGTTTCATTTCTCCCCTTTTTAACAAGTGTATTTCCATAATATTTTAAAATGATAATACCATCCTACAGATATTTATTTGGAAATAAATTGCACTAAGTTCAGTGGTGATGCCTTCTGGGTAAATGTGTCAGAATTACAGCCTAAAAGTACATTCTCTTAAACTTCACATTCTAATTACAATTGTCTCTCAGAGCAAACTCAGTAAATGTATTTTTTCTCTCAAGAGTATCTATGCTAATGATATTTTATCTGAAAATGCTTAGTGTGAGCTTTGTGTGTTTATCTTGCCTGTGGTCTTATTTATTTTTTAGTAATGTCAAATGCTGTGATGAGGAAATAGTATCACCAAATCACCAAATATTACCGGTATCAGTTTACTTAGTGACTGTTCAAAGTTGCAACCGCACTGAAAAAAACTGACTTAGCAATAGCACTAGCACTTAGACTTATATATCACTTCACAGTGCTTTTAAAGCCCTCTCTAAGTGTTTTACAGGGTCAGTATATTGCCCCCAACAATTTAGGTCCTCATTTTACCCAGTTCAGAAGAACTGGGTAAAGGCTGAGTCAACCTTGAGCTTGGTGAGATTTGAACTGCCAAATTGCAGGCAATCAGAAGAAGTAGCCTACAGTACTGCACTCTAACCACTGCACCTGCCACCGCAGCTTATGACAATTATGACAGTAGCAGTTGCTCGGGTTCATGAATGAAGGAGGTGTGGTGGCACAGTAGTTTAGAATGCAGTATTGCAGGCTAATTCTGCCAACTGCCAGCAATTTGATTCTGACCGGCTCAAGGTTGATTCAGCTTTCCATCCTTCCGAGGTCGGTAAAATGAGGACCCAGATTATTGGGGGAAATATGCTGACTGTCAACTAAAAAATACTTCTTCAGACTTTTAGTTGTCAGCAGAAAGGAGTGGGGAAAAGTAGTGCATTCCTGAAATGCTTCAAATAACTGCTAGGCAGCCGAAGCTGTTGGCACACAAGATTATTACTGGAGAGCATGATTGATGACTCTTGGCTATGGATGTGTCCCATTGGAGAATATACATCCAGGGGGGTGGGGGAAAGAACAGGGTCAAGGGGGAAATGAATTATGTGTCTTAGTGTCGGTTACACCCACGTAATGCCAACATGGTCACTCCTAATAAATCATTTTTTTTTACTCTGAGAGATGCGGCTAGAGACTTATGATTTGAATGGGGGTGGATTTGTCAGAGCCCTGGCTGACTCTGCAAACCTCTTAGAGGGGCTGTAAAGCACTGTAAAGTGGTGTTTAAATCTAAGTGCTATTGCTGTTGTTATCATGTGAACCCTTTTTGCAACCTTCTGACAAGCAAAGTCAATGGAGAAACCAGATTTCACTTAACTACCGTGTTACTGATTGAACAACTGCAGTGATTTCACTTAACAAATGTGTCAAGAAAAGTCATGAAACTCACTTAACAAATTTCTTACTTAGCAACATAAATTTTGGCCTCAGTTGTGGTCATAGGTTGAGGAGCACCTGTATTCATATATATCTTCAATACATCTTATTGAACAAAACATGGAATATAAAATGTTGCTAAGTGATAGTAGCAGCCTCTCTTCCTTCTTCCCTCTTTGCCCCTTTCCTCCTGTTTTCTATTCAGCTACTGTTTTCTTTTTCTTTACAGTTAGGTTTAAGGGTGGCTGCAGAAGCAGCAGGGCCATTCTGCAATAAATTATGGGATTTGTTGGGGTACAACTTTACATCAGGACACTATTTTGGCAAAAATGTGGTTTGGTTGTCCTGGCCAAATTGGAGTGGTTAAGAGGTATGGACAGGCAATAAATAAATATTTTAAAGAGACAAACAAATCTTTTTTTTTAATGGGGATGTTGAGAATCTTGAAAATATAAGCCGACTAGCCCATTTTGTCTGATGGCCATTTTTCTCAAGAGTGTAATTCTGCTTTTAAGCAGAGAAGTGATGAATTTTAAATGCTTAATTCATTCTATAGACTTCTTCAGTTTACCATTAAGCTTCTGAAATGCAGCTTGCTTACTTTGTGGAAATTTGCAGCCGTTAAAAGCGCCAATAGCTGATGAGAAACAATAAAGCAAGGAAAATGGACAGGAAGTGAAGTATCTGTCACTTCAACCAAGAAAAGTGAGAGTTGGCAGCATACAAATCTACCCATAATTTTGTTGAATAATACTTGTGTTTTCATAAATTTTCTTCATTTAATTACACCAACGTTATGAAGGCTTTTAGCCACAATATTGAATCATTGTCAAAACTAAAACTCTAGTCTTAAGGCAAGAATAATCTCAAAAAAGAAGCACAAGAAGTGTGGAATTTTCTGGGTTTTATGTAGAGTGGAGTGCCTACACAAAGTATGTGGGTCCCCAGATATTGTTAAGACTATCAGACCTGTCATCCCAGAACATTGACCCTGATGGGATAGCTGATTTCAACTCCAAATGGTTTAATCATAATTTTAGAAAAGGGTTTTTTTAGTTCATTATTATTGACAAAAGAAGGACAGGAGAGGAGGGGAGGGGAGGAGGGAGGGGAGAGGAGAAGAAGGAAGGATGGGAGGGAGGGAGGGAGGGAGGAAGGAAGGAAGGAAGGAAGGAAGGAAGGAAGGAAGGAAGGAAGGAAGGAAGGAAGGAAGGAAAGAGAGAAGGAAGGAGAGAGAGAGAAAAAAAAAGAAGATAGATAGATAGATAGATAGATAGATAGATAGATAGATAGATATTCTAGAGTTGAAAATTTGCTCAAAAGAATGCCTTGTCCAGTAATTCTGTGGCCATCTTCCTGAAATGCTATGCTATAACTCACTCTTGGGGATATTTCTTAAGCTTATAATAAGAAATGATGTAAATGTCTCCAGGCTAAAAATCTTTTGCTCCTGGTCAAATGAGTGAGTGAGAAGAAAATATCAAAAAAGTGTGCACTTTGAGCTGTGGGAAACACTGTTCAGGCACGACAACTTTAAAAGGCATTTGAGGGAAAGGTTTGTGATTCATGAAATCTTATGCTGCAATCTATGGCCCTTTATTCCTTGCTCCTAACCATGGGACAAACATTCCCTACAGAACTTTATTTCTGGAGTGTCCCCATAGTGTTGCTTTTGTCTTATTCCCATGAATGGAATAACATTAACTGACTATATAGACCAGGCTTAGCCCATAGAGGCAGGATAGATATCAGTAATTGGGAAAGCAAATACAGTAACATGCTGCTTTGTTGTCTGTGAGCTCAAAGATGAAATGGTAGACTCTTCAACTTACCAGTGGAGAAAGTCACTCTTGAGCCACAGTGGTGCAGTGATTAGAGTGCAGTACTGCAGGCTACTTCTGCTGACTGCCAGCTGCCTGCAATTTGGCAGTTCGAATCTCACCAGGCTCAAGGTTGACTCAGCCTTCCATCCTTCCGAGGTGGGTCAAATGAGGACCCAGATTGTTGGGGGCAATATGCTGACTCTGTAAACTGCTTAGAGAGGGTTGTAAAGCCCTGTAAAGCAGTATATAAGTCTAAGTGTTATTGCTATTGCCAGATGGGACAATATTCTGTGTTGCTTCTTCTGTAGCAGACTAGAAGAGCAGGAATGTCCATTCTACTACTGATTGGTATTTGTTAAGCTATCTGCTATTGTGCATCTATCTTCCACACCATTGAAAGTTTAGATTATCTACTCATGTAGCTGAATTAGCATTCCTGCAGGCCCTTGCATTGTCTCCTGACCAGGGTCATAATACCACAGGGAAATAAAAGATATGAATCTTTCCACATTTGAGCTACACTCACAGCATCCATTGATGAGTAACCTTCTTTATGAAGATGAGTATAGCCTCAGTTAATAACTTATTTCTTGCAAACTTTCTAATAACGTTTAGGAAATCTCTTCATATTCTTCTGCAAGAAACTATGGAGTATGTACTTTCTGAAGGCCATCATTGTTAACCTTGGAAGGATATGATAGAAACATTCTTGGTGCCTTGACCAACCAAAACAATCCTACTTCACAAATACACATTGCATGACCTTAAGAAGGTTTTTTTCCGCCTTTTCTCTACAGCCAGAGGTTCTGCAAGAAAAGGTTTCATAATCTCTTCTCAGCAAACAATATTTGAAGCTAAAGTCAACTTCGATTACTGAGATGGTAGACCTTGTTTGCTTGACTTGAAATTCCTCATACTGTGAAAAAAGGAGTCTTGTTACACCTTCAAATAAACAGATTTATCAGGGTATAAAGCTTTGCAATCTTCAGAAGATCACTTCTGACAAAGTAGTATCTTTTTTTTTACACAGTCCCATGACCCAAATGATTTCTTGGGTATTCTGGCATGTTAAAGATTTATTTTACTTTTACTAGAACAGAAGACCACGCCTAGACCACTTGCATTAAAAATCAGCCTGTAAATCTTTCTTCCAGGTTGACTAGAAATTGTAACTTCTGGATAAAGCACAAGCCGGATTGACTGTGATCAAAGAAATCCATTCCTTTGCTATCCAGCAGGGGGTGCTAAAAGCATCTCGGAATAGTAATTGGGGTTGCATCTTCAGCTAGAATCTTCCTCCCCTGGAAGCAGGCAATAGACCACAAACTGGGTTCTTATGGACTCTCACCAGTATTCTTAATGTCCCTAGGCTTTGACCAAGCAAATCAAGTAATAACCAATAGAATGAAGGACATGGAGTTCCAAGAAGAATTAAATAGGTTGGCTGGCCACAGCAGGGACAGAATCAAACAGGGAGTGTGGGAATCGGCAAGATATCTGAATGATCTGACCTTCCCAAAACAAAGAATATCTTTCTTTAGAGCCAGATTCAATATTCTCCCATCAGCACTTCTTCAGGGCAGGTATAATAAAACACCAATAGCAGAACGAGTATGTATATGTGGTAAAGGAGAAGTTGAAGATATCTCACATGTTTTATTGTACTGTGAGCTATACAGAGTTTATAGGTTATTGTATATTCTCCCCTTACTAGAGAGATTGCCAGGGAGGGCAGACAATTTTTATGTAGACTTTCTCCTCCAGGATTCAAACCCAGGTATTACCCGTGTAGTAGCAAAATTCTGTGTTGCTGCAATGTCTACAAGGAAAAAACTGGTTACAGAACTATAGCGGTCAGTTTATGACAATTTTTGTAGATAGAACAATCTTTGGAAAATGATATTTACACACATACTTATTGGATCTCCACTAATATAAACTAGGGAGTGACCCTAATGGTTTGAGAACACGTATTTTTTAATAGGGATGTTATTATCTACTAGTAATGTATTATAATGACAATATTTTTATGTATATGTAAATAGTGGTGTCTATTGCTGGTCTAAGACCGTAAGAAGTTTTATTCAATTCAATTCAGCTAGAATCTTGCATCTTTGCCCCTATCTGTTCATATTCAATAGCAAATCACTTATTCTTAGTCCCACAAGAGAATGTGTATGGAAATGATATGTATGCAGAATGCAAACATTTAAAAGTAAGCTCAATATGGAAGTTAAAAGTTTCATCCTTTTACTATAATTTTTCTATAAGAAGAGCCTTCTCTGATGTGACTCTTGCCCTTTGGAACATCTTCTGCAACCTTGTGGCCTTTGTGAAGGACCTTAAAACCAGGCTCTGGCAGTTAACTTGGATCCCCAATAGGGGAGTACTATGCTGGAGGTGATTGGTTGAGTAAGAGAGACAAATCACCCTCATATCATCTGTGCCTTGTTGTTTTTTACCTTTACTTGATAATTTTAATGTTTTTTGTGTGTTTTTATATTTATGTTTTTTATGCCATTGTAGGCCACCCAGACTCATTTTGGTTAGTGAGGCGGGTAGCATACAAATTGAATAAATACTTAACCATCCTTCCCTTCCCTACCCCTCTGTACACAATATGGATGATATTAAAAGTTGTTTAGATTGCATTTATCTGCTATTAAGAACTGGTGGTGAGCACCAACTGTATTGGAGCCCAACAGGTGAAAAAGACAAAACCTGACTGAGATACTTGATTTGCAGATGTTTCTATCTCTGTCTGTCTGTCTGTCTCTGTGTCTCTCTCTCTGTCTGTCTGTCTCTCTCTCTTTCACTCTCTCTCTCTCTCTCACACACACACGAAAAAAAGGATTCAAGGAAAAAAGAGGGGGAAATGAAATAGAATCATAATATTACGGCAGTGTATATTTGTAGAAAGACTGGCAGAGCCTGGGGGTAGTGTGAAAAGGGGATTCATCCTAGAATCATTAAGTAGACATAAGCGAACTAAGCCCAACTCACCCATGAGTGCCATTGGCCCTTGCCCAAGTCTAATCAAGTGTCGACTGTTAGTTGAGAAAATTCCTATGCATAGACTATAGCATTTAGCAATACATCCATTTAGCTGAACTTAAATGTGTGGATCTGGTCTTTTGGGCCTGACAATACTCTGAAGATACAAATGCTCACAATCATTGGATAAAGTGAAAGAGAACAATGGGGGGAAAAATCAGACACCTTTACTTCTTTCACGGAAGGCTGCTGCTAATTTCTTGCCTTATTTTCACTCTGCATTCAGTTCTCGCCATTCTTACTCCAACTGTTATGCGCAATGTACACATTGTGTGCAGTGGGAGGAATTTGACTTTTATCTCGCCGTTCAACTTCACAAATTCAGTGACAGCTCGATGTGCTACTTTATTCCTTTCCTAAGTTTTACCTTTACTTTAAATTTATGTGAACTGTGGTTCAGGAGCGTGTTGTTAACTAAAACAGTTTGTGCAACAAAAATAAAGAGAATTTATTCGCTTTCCTTCAGAAGCAAAGGAACAAAGGGAAGATGTTAATCAATGTGACAGAATGGCATACATGTGAAGAGCAGAAACTATTTATATCTACATTTCTGTTTAATTGTTAACTATTCTTGACTGGGTACATTTGTGAGGTTTTTTTTTAAATAGAATAAGTTTTATCTGGCAACAGGATGTGTGTGTGTGTGTGTGTGTGTGTGTGTGTATTTCATATATATTGAATAGAATATTCTTTATTGGCCAAGTTTGATTGGACACACAAGGAATTTGTCTCTGGTGCATAAGCTCACAGTGTACATACAAACAGCAAAGTAATATAATCATAAGGTAACAATAGTAGAAGGTAAAAAGAAAGATGAGAAGGATAATAGTAATAAATCCCTATGACATGGGTAAATATATTTAGACATAAGACAGTGCTATGGGTATGTATATGCATATGTATGTATATGTACATGTGTGTCTGTGTGTGTGTGTGTGTGTGTGCTTATCAATGAGTTTATGGTGTGTGTGTGAGAGAGAAAGAGAGAGGGAGAGGGAGAGAACTCAAACATAAATCATGCATAACACAAGGTTTATCTGTAGCAAAGTCCATGAAAACTTTATGAGGACTGAACAACAGGATAAGGTGTGACTTTTATAAATGATGTTTTAAGGCCCTTGGCCACTTTGATGGGTGATTTGTCACACAAAAGCAGTCCTACAGATACTCTTGTAATTGTTGACTGTGTTACTATAAGAACTGGTTTCTAGGCTGATAAAGATTCAAGGGTCCATTATGTAAACAGCCCCTTTGCAGAGTTCCCATATCAGTGAAACCAGCCACTTTTCTCCTGGGTTCACTGGTTCACAAGGAGAATCAGAAAGCTAAATATCAGGAGATATATTACACTTAGGGGATAGGCTTGTAGATTCAAAGAATTGAGTTGCTACGGTTGTGTTCCCTTCTCCCTTTCTGAAAGTAGTATAGGTAATATATCTATAATTGACACCAGAATGTCTGTTGCTAAGCAAGGTGGTTGTTCAGTGAATCACTGCCAGGTGCAAGAAATCAGAAACCATGGTCGTTCAAATGAGTACAAGTTTATGACGTGCTACCTCTAAACAAGAATCTGAACAACTAACAATCAAGGCAAATTGGTGGTAAATAAGAGTCAACGGAATTCAAGAAGAACTGGATTTAGATCTTTTGTGAGCATGAAGGGACTCCAAACTTATGATGCACTTGACCCCACCCTTGGGATCATCGTGGTAATCTCCTACTAAGTTACACCCTATTTTATGACATTTTGCCATGGTTGTTAAAAGAATCGCTGCAGTTGTTAAGTGAGTCACACAGTCTTTAAGTGAATCTGGCTTCCACCATTGACTTTGCTTGTCAGAAGCTGATTGGGAAGGTTGCAAATGACCCTGGGATACTACAACCATTGTAAATACATGTTTTTCACCAAGGACCCAAGTTTTGATCACTTGGCTGTGAGGATACTATGACAGTCGTAAGTGCAAGGACCCTGGGTCACTTTTTTCACTGTTGTAACTTTGAATGGTTACTAAATGAATGGTTGTAAGTCAAGGAATACCTCTACTGGACAACTTCTGTTTGTCAGCTTAAGAATTGTCCCTTGGAGCTGCAAAAGATTGTGTGAAATTGTATGAAATTTCTGGGAAGATCTATGCACTGATTTGAACTCACTAACATTAGTGTGCTGATGATATTCTACTATACTTTTATGGTTCCAGGCTGCAATGGATTGAATATTGGAGAATAAAATGAACTCAAGACAAGGTGACACTCAACTCATGAACTGGACTTCAGAACTTGGGAGCCATACCTGTTCTTAAGAGAAATAACTTCTGATTATACAACAGGTTTATAGTTTGAGGTCCTTCTGAATCCAATACTGGTGCTAGATAGTCATATAAAAAATCCCTCACCAGGTGGGGCTTTTATCTCTTTCAGTGTTGGTCTTATTTACTGTTTAATTAGTTGTTTTATATCTACTCTGTATTTTATATCTGTTATTCTTTTAATACTGCTTTAGTTGTGTCTTTGTAAGGTTCCTGGAGCCATTAGCAGGATATAGGTCAAATATGCTTTTTTTTTAAAAAAAAAGAACTATACAATAATAAAAGGCTGGAGAAAAGCATAAAAGGTAAAGGCATACAGAATTTTGATAAGATGCTGCAGTTTAAATAAATTGTGGCCCGCATTTTTATGAGAGACAGAATAATAGGCTACTTGCAATTTGTTTTTTCCTCCTTTTTGTAGTTTGCAACACTGTTTTTATCATCAAATCTAATGATTTGTTTATATAGAAGATTTCTGAATTTAGTAGTTAAAAACTCAGTACAAATTACAACTATTTGTTTAGCACCTGTTCAAGTTACAGTGACACTAAAAAAAAGACTTACAATCACTCCTCATACTTATAACTGTTGCCAGGGATGGGATTCAACCGATGTAACTACCGGTTCTGTGATTACGTTTTGCTGCACGTGCGTGTAAAACATAGTAAGCTGTGCTGCCCAGACAGCTGAAAAGCGCTGCACGCAGGTGCACAGCGTTTGAAAAGGCACTTTTTTCCTGCTTTTTCAACCTCAGCTGTGCCACGCAAAGCAGCTGAGGTTGAAAAAGCAGGACATAAAGGACAGCCAAGAGCCCGGGCGGGCAGGTGGGCCAAACAGCAGCAGACTCAGAACCGGTTCAGTGTCTGCTGCTCTTCAGAGCTACCAGTTCTATAGAGCCAGGTAGAACCAGTAGCATCCCACCCTTGACTGTTGCAACATCACCATGGCCATGTGGTCAAAACTTGGATCTGGCGTGTATTTACAATGGTTGTGACATCCCAAAATCTTGTGATTGCTGTTTGTGACCTTTAAAGCTGGCTTCCAACAAGCAAAATCAATAGGAAACTTGGATTCATTTAATGATCACGTGATTCACTTAACAACTGCAGTGGTTCACTTAACAACTTGACAGAAAAGTTCACAAAATCAGCCATGATTCATTTCACACTTTATCTCTTTGCTTAACGATGGAAATTTTGGCCCCAATTGTGATTGTAAGACAAGGACTAACTGTAAGTAAATCTTCTCAAGTATTGTAGGGAAAGTATTAGATATGAGTTGCAAAACTCCAGAAAGTTTTCAGTATCTCCTTGCTGCCATCCAATGTTTATCCAGCTTTGATCTGATACCCTATGGTTGGTGAACACACTTAGGTAATTCTTTTCCCATATTGTTTTACAATTCACAAAAATATTCCATGCTGTACAATTGGCAGACTGTTCTGTAGCAAAATAAACTTCTGGCGTTGCCAAGAGTGATATTTGATATTACTTTATCTGGAAGAAAAAAAAATAAACCGGTCACTAATTTTGTTCTGTACAAGGGTGTACCAGATTGAAATTATGAAAGGGCTGAGTCATCAGCTGTCATCCAATATTAATTTCCCCAAACCATCAACTGGTGAAAAGAATTTTTTTCTTAATGAAGTGCTTAATTTGATTAAAGAGGCTGCCTATTATGGGCACTGTAAGCTGTTCTATTCTATAGATTAGCTTAGCCAGACTTTCCAAAGAGCTCCTGTTAATGCGAACAGAGCTATGCAAAAGAGCAACTGGTAGCAAAAAGGAGCATTTAGGGGCTTCAAAGAACTAATTAGCTAAACGAATTAACGCCCAGGTCGCTGGAGCAGGTGAAGATGGCATCTGTTCCTGCCATGTTGCTGCCGCTGCTAAGGATGCAGTTTGATATCTGCGGTAGCTTTTCATGATTTAGAAGTAGAAGGAAAACGACACATTATGGAAAACATCTCATATTCTTGGTTTGAGCAAGGCTTCCACTGTGTGTGATCTTTCCTTTTCATCCTATTAGCAAAGAGACCACAGGGTGCTTGAATGTAAAATAGAATATTGCATGGGGCAACAGAGTGATTTAACTCATCAAGTTTTTTTCAAATATTCTTCCAGCTCTCGCAAGGCAGGGATAGCAACAATAAGGCAATTGTGTTGAGCTCCAGTAAGCCAGCAAGTTAAATAAAGAATTTAAGCACTATTTAAAAAGTTAATCAATCAGAAAAGAACTGGAAGGGACCTTAGAGGTCTTCTAGTCCAATCCCTGCTCAAGCAGGACACCCTATACCATTTCATACAAGTGGCTGTCCAGTCTTTTTTTTTAATGATCCACTGATGAAGCACCTACAACTTCTGAAAGCAAGCTGTTCCTGTCAGGATTCCAAGCAATAGACCCATAACAAGCAAAACTCTGAGGCAGGTGGATTCCTCAAAGAATAGCTTTATTGGATACATTATATTGGCACAGATCTGGTGAAAACTGACTCTGAAGGTTCCCATGGTTTTCACCTAATTAAAAGTAAAAGTTTGTCAGCTTCTTAAAATAATCAGTCACATGGTCCAATCACAGCACTGTCTAGTTGCCTGGTGACATCACTTCGCCTTCCTCTGACCAGATGTGAGAATGTCCTTGGTTCCCAAAAGAAAGTATTTTGTTTTGGCTACAAAATCCCAGCTGTCTCAAATCTCCCCTCCCTATCCCTCAGCTCCAGTGCGGCAACACTGAAGTTGTCAAGATGGCTTCAGCCAGGTCAGCTTCAGGGTTGACATTTCCACTGGTTAATTGTTCTGTCTGTTAGGAAGTTTCTCCTAAATTCCAGGTTGCTTCTCTCCTTTATTAGTTTCCATCTGTTGTTTCTTGTCTTACCTTCTGATGCTTTTTTTTAAAAAAGTAATCCACTTATTTCAAGTATAATGGCAAACTTGGGTTGACAAGTGTATCTAATTGGTTCCTTTTGCACTGAGTTTTCTGGGGTACCCAGAATCTTGGTATATAGACAGTTGTCAAACTTGGGACCCTCCTCATTACTGGCATTAAGGGGTGCCAGGGTAGGCAGAACATGTGGCAAAGCTTCATCTCATATGGGAAGGATTTGGAAGAATAAACTTTGGCTTACCTATGAAGAATGCTGCAGTTTTGCTGCTTTTATTACTACCTTTCTAAATTGCTAGAGGGTTTAGAATAGTGGGCATGCTTGGTCTCTCCTGGGAGGAGTTCCATTTGTCAGGTTTCCAAGTGATGAAATCCATTTAAAAAGAAAAGTACAAAGTCCATCTTTCAAAAAGATTTCTTTTATTTAGGTAAGCATCAAATTGGCAAAGTCCATGTAATTCCAGATCTGACACAACCCGGAATTACCCCACAATATTACAAGTTAGAAACAACCCCCATAAGTCACATTCTCCAATAAGAAGTAATTCAAAGTTGCTTGATGTCATGAATCTCCACCTCAAGGGGCCCAAGCAAGGACAGCTCGTTTCCCAGTGGAAAAAAGATCACCTAGCCAAAACACTCTCTTTATCTCCACTCCTCCCCTTAGGAATGTGTCAAGCCCGAAACCCTTCCCCCCATGACTGCCACAGAGAAAGTAAGAAAAATAATATATACCAAGACTAACTAAAATGGCTACACTTATGTCAATTTTGGGCTTGACACCATTATCATTGACAGGAACTGGATCCAGCAGAGTTAGCAGTCTCATAACCAGCAAAAACAGGCTGACACAGATTCAGTGTCACAGAGATAGGCAAGGTATTGTTCCTACTTGAAGGTAAACTAGACTATAAAACCAGTGCCATGTAGGTCAGTTCTACTTTTATTGAATAGAATAACAGAGTTGGAAGGACCTTGGAGGTCTTCTAGTCCAACCCCCTGCCTAGGCAGGAAACCCCACACCACTTCAGACAAATGGTTATCCAACATCTTTTTAAAAACTTCCGGTGTTGGAGCATTCACAATTTCTGGAGAAGTTGTTCCACTGATTAATTGTTCTAACTGTCAGGAAATTTCTCCTTAGTTCTAAGTTCCTTCTCTCCTTGATTAGTTTCCACCCATTGCTTCTTGTTCTATCTTCCAAGGTCCCTTCCAACTCTGTTATTCTATTCCATTCCATCCATTCTATGTGCAGTTCCATCATTGTAAAGCTATAATAGCAGAATCTTCCTTCTGAACTTCAAGGCCATTCACTATTTCTGCAGGCAGAATGAGAGAGAAAAAGGGGCATCCCATTCTTAAAATCAGTCAGGCCATCTTAAAACGTATTCACCCCATTGAGAGACTTCCTATCACTTTAGAAGTCAGATTGGGTCCAAGATGTGTACTAGATTGGTCAGCCTTGAAGTGATATTCAAGATGTTGAGAGCTGCAATGAACTCTCACTTGAGTTGGCAGGATGAGTCCCATGCAGTAGAAGTGTGTCATTCCATTAGTTTAAGGCAGGGGCCTCCAAACTTGGCAACTTTAAGACTGGTGGGCTTTAGCTCCCATGGCTGGCTGAGGAATTCTGGGAATTGACATTCACAAGTCTTAAAGCTGCCAAGTTTGGATACCACTGGTTTAAGGGAATGAAGGTAAGGTTAATGCCTGGCCACAGTAAAGAATATGTGAGCTGAAAGGTAGTTTAGCTTCTCAAAAGGGGTTTGAGAGGCAGACTTTCATTAGATGATAAAACTCATTGGCCAGTATTCATGTAAAGATGAAAGAGTCCATCATGCCTCTCAACCGCCTCTCTGCATAGAAGTTAGAGCATTGTACATTGTCTGTAACAACCTCAGAAGTAGCAGAAAGGCCAGTGAATGTACAAAGGCCTTCAAAAGACTGTAATGTGCTTTGAAGCCACCTGCCTCAATTTGCCACTTTGATTTGCAATTCTGCTTCAGTCTGCTAATGTGAAGGAAGTCTCACTAAAGAGAAGCCATTCTGAAAAACCTTTGCACAGCCCTCCCAAACAGCATATTTATAAAGCCTCATCAGGGCCCCAAACACAAATGTTAATTCAACCTTAAACAGAACTGTATAATATTTAAAGTATTGTTAAATAGGTGGAGACCCATCCTTTAGTTTTGGTTCAATCCTGGTAGGTGGCATCTTATTTTTTATGCTAATAAAGAACACTCCTGAATATTGCTTACATCTGCAATGATGCTAAATACAACTCCTCTGCAGTACAAGCTACCTTGGATAAGACAGTCTGGATGATTACAGTCAAGAATGAAAATACAGAATGCTGTTCAGGCCATTAAAAGATGGATGCAACTAGCAAGAGAGAAAATGGTGTCCAGGAAATAATTAAATACAGGTAATCATTGACCTACAACTACAATTTTGATGGCTAAATTATGTGGTCATGATGCAAGCTTTCACATGGCCAGAGCCAATTTCACTATGATTTTTACTGCAGTTGTTACATGAAACAAGTAGTCATTAAATGAATCTGGTGTCCCTTCTTGGCTTTGTTTGTCAGAAGCCAGGTAGGAAAGTTGCAAATCATAATCATGTGGCAGCAGGATGCTGTAACCCAGGGGTCCCCAAACTTAGCAACTTTAAGACTTGTGGACTTCAACTCCCAGAATTCTCCAGCTGGTGAATTCTGGGAGTTGAAGTCCACAAACCTTAAAGTTGCCAAGTTTGGAGACCTCTGCTGTAACCGTTGTAAGTGTGAGCTGGTTGCCAAGTACGCAAATCATGATTATGTGATCATGGGTGGGTGTTACGATGTTTGTAAGGTCAAAGATGTGTCATAAGTCACTTTTTCAGTGCAGTTGTAACTTCAAATCATCATTAAACAAATGGTCCTAAGTCAAGGATTACCTGTATCTTTATTTTGTAAAACAAGAGCAGATTTAGGACATTTTTCATGGGATTTGTTTGTTCTTGGGGCATACCCAACCCCCAGTCACAATTGCTACTGAAGGATATTGAAGCATGAGTTCCAGCTGTACTGATTCTCCTGATCTTATTTAAGAATACATACTACTGCAATGTATTCGAATACCTCAAGAACTGAAATATCTTTCATCTCTGTTTGCTTTGGTACTTTTGCAAGGGGTGGCAGGCATCTCCCAACCCTGATACAATTGCCCTATGAAAATTCCCTTTTCTGTTCTATCTTCCTGGGTTTTTCTTCTCTTTTCCTCTGATCACACTTCTTTATATTTGCTCTTCCTGCGTTTTTATAGCTGCTCTTTCTTCCCCATATAAACGGGTCCATTTCTTTCCCTCTGTTGGGCAACCTTCATTCTCTGTTCTGCATCAAAGAACAACTGTTGCTGTGTGAACTGACTTCATGTACCATTATCCTTCCCCTTTCAACCGTAAAGATGGCTTGTGAATTAGTACAGATGTCACTCGTAACAAGAGTGACCTCCTATCTGTGGAAAAGTGCAAAACACGGCTTAAAAATACATGCTGCAAGCAGATTAAAATGTATCTATATCTAGCACCAGCCTTTCTGCTTTAAAAAGCTGGCTAGGCATTATGATCTATATAACGGTCCTTTCTGAAGATGCTTCCATTCTCCAAGTCCTGTATTTTCAGTACATGCAGGAGGGTTTTCAGTGTTGCTTCCAGCTGTGAAATATTCACCCGTGGTAATTCTATTTAGCCTTTGTCTCAGAAGTAGAACCAAGATGCACATTATTGGGCTGATTTCTTAACAGCTGATTGATGTTTGCATTTCATTTTAATTTACTTTTAAAATTCCATTTTGCCTTCTATATTTTAAGTACTTGCAGCAGCTCTCAGGTGAATAGAGAATTAGAGGATACAGCAAATAAGAAAACATTGTGCAAAGAGAGATCTTAGCAGGGAGCCCTTTATATCTGTGGAGCTTCTCCATCTAGCTACACATCTTTATTCTCCAAAGCTGTCAAGGACTTGCAATCAATATGACAGATAAGCACCTTAGACCCATGAACAGTAGAAATGTTGAGGGTAGGGTTGATGTAGAATGGTTACAGGAATTGAGTTCTTTTCTAATGAAAAGAAGGCTAGGTGAAACATGACAACAACGTTCCAATATTTGAAGGGCTTCTACAAAGATGAGGGGGGTCAAACTATTTCCAAAGCACCAAAAGGCAAGACAAGAAACAATGGATGAGAACTAATCAAGGAGAGAAGCAATCTAACACTAACGGAGAAATTTCCTAACGGTGAGAACAACCAACCAATGGACAGCTTGCCTTCAGAGGTTGTGGGTGCTCCATCAATGGAGGCTTTTAAAAAGAGACTGGCCAACCATTTATCTGAAATGGTATTGGGTCTCCTACTTGAACAGGGGGTTGGACTTGCAGACCTCCAAGGTCCCTTCCAACTCTATTAGTCTCTGTTCTGTATCATGACGATTTCCTGAATCCACTGGATATATCTATTCTGTTCCTGCTTTACTAATATCCAGAGGGGTATACATTATAATAATGAAAGTGCTATTATTTTGCATTTAGAATGGTTCACTTACTTTGCACATTTTCAGAAAATGGCAGGACAAGAAAATCAATCTAGTGCCCACTTATTAATGTAGAAAGCTGGAATCCATGACCAAATACTGAAATGCAAATCAAGACAGTTATCCTTTTAACATTGCCAAAGAATTCTTGGCCATTAAACTTTCCAGGTTATGTCAGATTAGTGTCCATGTCCACTATCCCAAGGAACAAAAATGGCACACCTTGCTTATTGCCTTTGGAAAATAGGCTGTCATTACATTAAAGAGACAAAAATGAGGATTTATTATAGTAAGCATGGCAGTGAGTGGAGCATTTCACTTGATATGTTCCAGAAGTCTCACAGGAAAAGCTATGAATAAATCCAATAATCACAGTGTTCTTTTTACCCTTCTTTTTGTTTTTAAGTTCAATTGAGGAAAGCATTAGCTTTTCAGGTTGTCTTCTTGGTTATCAAGGCAGAAGAGTCCAGGGTGGGTGTCACAGATAAAGATAAATACACAGAGAGAGAGAGAGATGTACACACAGGCATATTGTACATACAGAGAAAATACTTAGCATTCTTTTATTGGGAGTTTTCCATGTTAGCCCATGTTGTGGTGGGCTACCCAAGACTATTTCTGTACTTCTTTCAGTTTTTTTTTTCTTCAGGTCATCTGACTTTTGCTTTTGTAATTCTCCATTCTGCCAATCACTTTTCTTTCTTTCTTCCCGCAATTTCTATATGATTCCTGCAGGAATTGAACTGGTGTCATTGAGTGACTTTTGAATGAATGTTCAATAATTATGCACATGTTTTTGTTGTCATTTGCTTCAACAAATTGGAGGCTGCTAAAAGGCATCACTGCAGCCAGGAATGCCTACAGCCTGAAGTTTGATCCTGACCAGCTCAAAGTTGACTCAGCCTTCCAAGGTCAGTAAAATGACGATGTGGAAAATATGCTGACTCTGTAAACCATTTAGAAAGGGGCTGTAAAGCACTGTGAAGCAGTATACGAGTCTAAGTGCTTGCTCTCTTTTCTTTTGCTTTCTTTTTTCATAATCATGTGTATTTTCTAAATGTTAAAAATACATTGCAAATACAACACAATGATTGTTCCATCTAACGCTAACTTTTCTAAAAGGGGGTGTTATAAAGTATCATCAGGGCCTCACGTCACCTTGGTACACCATTCTGAGTTGTCTACTTGGGTTTAATTTCAAATCCAGAGATACAGTTAAGGAATGTCTTACATTTAATGATAAGTACAGATTTTAGTAAACAATATTTTCCCAAAAAAACATAATCCCCTGTTTGATGGTTTTATTGCAGAAATGGAAAATAACTGCAACAAAATAAAGCATCTATTAGTAACACATAGACTTCCTACTGAAAATTAAAGCTTCTGTTTAAAAAAATTGTTATAACGAATCCATTTATTTTTCAGTTTATGAGGCACAAACATCAGGAGAACAACTATCATTATTATTAAGAGGCATGACAGCTGTAAACTCCTTCAATAACACAGTAGTCAAATAGTTTCCACTGAAAATCTCTGCCTCGATTTGTTGATAACATTTACTGCTAACAAAAACACACCTGTGGGGGCTACAATATGGTCGATGTTCAGTTTGCCGAAGTTATTAAGAAACGCTGAGCCGTGATTTATTAGCATTCCATGGCTAAACATTTGGAGCACAGCCAAAAGAACCTTGCTTATTGACTTAATTATTAAAATTAAAAAAAAACAACCAAAGGAAGAGAAAAATATACAAAACATGTATATCATCCTAGCATTTCTAAGGCCCAATAAAATATAAAATGATCTCGCCGTCTAAGCAGAGAACACCAAATATTCTCAAAGGAAAGGTATCTTTTTCTTTCTTTAGGGGGAGGGAGGAAGGGAGGAAGGAGGGAGAGGAGGGAGGGAAGGAGGAAAGGAAGGAAGGGAGGAGGGAGGGAGAAAGGAAGGAAGGAAGGAAGGAAGAAGGGGGAGGAAGGAAGGAAGGAATTAAGGAAGGAGAGAAGAGGGAGGGACGGACAGAGAAAGGAAGGGAGGAAGGAGAGGGAGGGAGGGACAGATGGAGGAAGGAAAGGAAGGAAGGAAGGAAGGAAGGAAGGAAGGAGAGAGAGGGAGGGACAGATGGAGGAAGGAAGGAAGGAAGGAAGGAAGGAAGGAAGGAAGGAAGGAAGGAAGGGAGGGAGGGAGGAATTAAGGAAGGAAGAAGACAAGAGGGAGGGATGGACGGAGAAAGGAAGGAAGGAGAGAAGAGGGAGAAAGGATTATTTAGTGTATGGCAAGGAAGGAAGGAGAAATTATGGAAGACAACACTGTTGGGGCCACCTATAATATGATTAAGGACACCACACTGGGGACTTTAGGACTAGGTTAATTATAAAAAATAAGGATGCCCTTCATGTCACACCTTCCTCATCCTCCACACCAGAGTAGGGCAAAAATCACCCTGCTTGGTTTTTATAGAACCATGTATTCCAGGGAATAGGCAGCTTTAAATTTTAGTCAGTATTTTATTATTTTGCTTTATTGATTTCATCTTTTTTTCAAAAATAAACTTCTGGGTGTCTCATAGCGTTCTGCTCTCTGCCTGTATTTTCTAGGAGAGAATGCAGTGAGTGTGCAAAAGTGGAACACAAGTTCCTACTATATCTTATACCCAATGAACGCAATCAGAACACAATCACCTCCTCAGAGTCCGATTTAGAAGTGGTGAGGCTCTAACTAGCCCATGTTTCTTAACTTCAACAACTTTACAATGGGTGGACTTCTGTTAGATTTTGCAGCAGAAATTCAAATCCAGAAAACATACACAGGTGACTGGTTCAGCAAGATTCATTAACTTCTTTATATACATAATAATATTGTGAAGTAAAGTTTACAATACCAGTAGTTTTTTCCGACGTGGAAAAGGTTATAAGCAAAAACACAAGCAGCAGCTTCAAGCAGAGATCAGTTTCTGTTTCACTTTAAAGCTGAGAGCACAGAGCTAAGCCACGCCCCAGATTCCTTCCACTCTCAGCCTGCAATTAAGCTTCCATTAGCTGACCTAGTTAACCATGTCTCTGCCAGTTCATGAATACTCTAACAACTTCAACTCCCACAATTCCCCAGCTCAGTGTGTTGGCTGGGGAATTCTGGAAGGTAAAGTCCATTCATCTTAAAGTTGCCAAGATTGAGAACTCCTGCTCTAGGGATTCTACTTGACAAATGTTAATGAAGAGTAAGATTGGGTAGTAGAGATAATCCTCGACTTACAACAGTTCGTTTAGTGACCATTTGGAGTTACAACAGTATTGAAAAATCACAATTTTTTCCACTTATGACCATTGGCAGCACCCCCATGGTCATGTGATCAAAATTCAGATGCTTGGCAACTAACCCATATTTATGACTGTTGTAGTGCCTCCGGATTATGTGATCCCCTTTTGCGACCTTCCTGCAAGCAAAATCAATGGAGAAGCCGGATTCATTTAACAACCATGTTACTAATTTAATAAGTGCAATGATTCACTTAATAAGCATGGCGAGAAAAGGTTGTATAATGGGGCAAAATTCACTTAACAAATGTCTTTCTTAGAAACATAAATTTTGGGCTGAATTGTGATCGTAAGTCAAGGATTACCTGTAGCTGAACTTAGCAGAAATGCCACCAAGATGAGGAACAAGTCTGTGATGGGGTGAGGAAGGGCCTTGGTGGCTCAGGCTGTTAATTGCCTGCACTTAAGTTCCAGCTGCCTACAACTGCTGTAGGCTCGAATCCCACCAGGCTCAAGGTTGACTCAGCCTTCCATCCTCTCGGGGTAGGTAAATTGAGGGACCCAAGATTGTTGGGGGCAATTAGCTGACCTTGTAAAAATGCTGCTTAGTAATAAGCAGGCATATACAATGGAATGAAGGCTATTGCTGTGCACACTGGGTTGTATCCCAAAAATTGTAAGCCGCCCTGAGTCTCCAGAGAAGGGCGGCATATAAATGTAATTAAAAAAAAAAAAGATCCTATTTGAACAGAAGGTGTAAATGCAGGCAGAGTCATTGACAAGAGATAGATGGCTAGACAAACTCAATAAATAAGATCAATAAGAGCAATTAATGAGGATCTTTTCAGCCATACAGAGGGCTTTAATTTACGAGGTCTTGCAGTTTTGGATTTAGAATAAATTTCTTACTAATGGGGAAAAAAATCTAAATTTTTTTAGTGGTCCTTCAAAGTATGAGCCTTAACCTGTAACTTGTTAAGCTTATCCCAAAGGTGCTTTTTCAGGAGGCAACTGGACTTCCTTGTTTTCTCTTTGAAGACATTTCGCTTCTCTTCCAAGAAACTTGTCCTTTTAGAGGATGCAAATGACCAGCTGTCTGCAAGGAATATAAATCCTTCCATTTCCCACTGTCCTGTCAGAACTGAAAAAGCTTCTCAGATGAGAAGCGAAACATTTTCAAAGAAAAACCAGAAAGTCCAGTTGCCTCCTGAAAAAGCACCTTTGGGACAGCCATGACCTGGATGACTAAGAATCTCTACAGACTTGTTTAGCTTATAAATCTGCCTTGATTGTGTCATGTTTACTATAATCAAAGGTGTCTTCCCTTTTGGTTACCATGTTGACTAAATTAAATGTCAACATTTCCTTTCTGAGCCAAGGAAATTTACCTCCTTCCAGTTTATGGAGAGTTTTTTTTTCCCCACACCTCCTATAGATGGCTGTTCTAAATGATTGGCCAGCTCAAATCATCATACTTTTGGGATTCATAACCTTACGTTGTTATGCCTTGTGCTGGTGAAAAGGAGAAAAGATCTGAGAGAAAATTTGACAGAAAGTGAGGAAAGCTCAGTGCTGATCTCAAGTTTTCAGTAGGCCAACTGACTTTCCTTACAGCCTGTGTTTCTTGTTCTTACTTAGCTGATCGCACCAATTTTGTGTTTTAAATCCTATTACTGAAGCTTATAAATTAATAATGCGGTCCCCAGCCTGTTGATACAGATTTTGCCTGAACTGTACCAGTCTGGCAAGCTCAAGATACTGCAGGAAGAAGGAAGAGAGTTCTGATCTCATCAGGTCTTTTGTTCTTGCAGATATTTTTTTTTTGGGAGGGGGTCCTTGCAGGGGTTGTCATGCCCCTGGTGGAGGCTGACTCTGAGGGAGAGGAGGAACAGCCGACAGGGAGTAGAAGTGTGGCTCTGGAGGTTGTGGAGGAGGATGGGGAAGGGCAGAGGCTGGCTGGGCAGTCAGAGGAAGACCCAGGCCCATCCCCCCTCCATCCTAGGGCACGCAGGGAGGAGAGGATAAGGGAGAGGCGTGAATGGCGTGATCTACGAGGGAGGAAAGGGCCTTGATCCTCTTCATGGGCGGCAGCTGTGAGAACTGGTTAAAAGGACGGACGTGTGTGGGCCAGTACTGGAAACAAAGCGTGGAAATATCTCTAGTTTATGGTTCCTCTCTGAGTTTGGCGTCCTTCCCAGTGTGTGTTCTGTTATCTGTGGACGTCCTCCAGCCCTTATCTTTCCTGGTTTGTGTTGTTTTTTCCCCTCCTTGTGTGGGAGTTTTTTGTCTTCCGTCAAGGATATTTGGAGCTTGGAAGCAAAGTGAAGGAATAAAAGGGGCTTCACCGGTTTATTGTGACTGGGTTTATTTTATATTCCCCCCCCGGGTCATCACAGGGGTGGACTTCAAAAATTTTAGCAAAGGGTTCTCTGCCCTGTTGCTGGGTAGGCGTGGCCATGGTAGGCATGGCCTAGTCGGCCTCCTGCAACACAGCAGGGGGAGGGGGTGTTTTTGCCCTCCCCGGGCTCTTTCCTCAAGCCTCCAGGAGGGCGAAAATGGCCTCCCCAATCTCTGGAGGCTCTCTGGAAGCCGGAAAAGGGCCCATTTTCACCTTCCCGAACTTCCTGGAGGCCCATTTTTGGCCTCCCCGAGCCTCCATGCTCATCCTGCACTTACCTGCATCCAAAATGGGCCCCGTGGGGACTCCTGGGAGGGGAGGAATGGGCAGAGCCAGCCAGGAGTGGGATTTGGGGGTTCTCCAAACTGCACAGAGTCTTAGCTAGGGGCTCTCCTGAATCCTTGCAAAACCCCAGCAGCCCACCCCTGGGTCCTTGAATGTAAATAATGATCTCCCTTCCTATTGTTTAAAAGGTGGTATATTTTTCAATTCTAAAGGCTCCTTATTTTTGAATCAATATAGTGGCCACCTTTGCAGATCTTCTTGGCTATCACTGTGTCGTATATCATCTCTGAAGCTTTGACCATCAGTTTTCCCTTGCTTGTATTATATACAAACGCTTACCACAGCTATGACTTTCTTATGAGATGCATCATTCAGCTAGGTATTTAACTGCAGGTTTATAAAGGAGAGATTCCTGCAGAGCTCCCAAATGCCATTTCTGAATTAGCCAGCAGGGGACATCAAAGAGAAATGTAGCCTGTGTTTTACAATCTGGAGAGCCAAGCCTTAAACTGCCCTCCCTTTTCTGGCACAAAATATATATATATTGAGGGCCTCAGCACTGTTTGCGAGCTTTTAAGTTTTCATTTTGGTATAGCATGACATTATCCACAAAGCAAATGATAACAAAGCTAATGGAACTGGGCATGCAATACCACACTTAATTGTAAAAACGAAATAAGAGAATTGGAGGGGGGAAGGTGTTTGGCCATCCATGTTTAGAAATCCTGCAGTTTTGAGCTTTTTCATTGAAGCAAAGTGGAATTGAACTGAAGGTTTGATCAAATAGGTAGGTGGAGACTGGCAGATTTCCGAGAATGAAATTTTAAGAGAAGAAATTGGGGAAAATCAGGGAAGGAGAGAGGGAGGAAGTGTTGGAAGAAATATCCATCTGGTTCAGTTCCAAGCCAGGAGAAAGACACTGGAGACAAAATGGAGGCTGGAGGGTCTATTTATTGATGAAGCAGAACCACCAAGCATGTGTGATTCTGGGCAGCTAACCACATGAAGTTCAGAGTGAGAGGTTTTTATACCTTCTGTTGGGCTTTGCACTTGAACTTCCTGTTCCTGTGCAAGAACATGTATTCTATTGGTGGTTGTCAGACTCCAGTGACAATGACTGTAGGGGTCATGTTTGTCTAAGCTAAGTTTGATTGAAGTTTGCTGAGGGTGATGCAATGTCCTTAGGATTATGCAATGTAGTGAGCTCTGTGTTTTAGTGGGTTAATCCTATTATGTCCTGAAGGGTCATGTCTTAATCCCTTCACCCTGGAGCTGAAAGTCTTTTGTTTTGTAGATAGGCTGGCCCAGTCTTTCTTATTGGGCACAAAATATCTGCTAGGGGGAAGGAGACTGAGTCTGCTTTCTGTCTTTTTTAAGAACCTGTTTCTCTTTTTCTTATTTAGGGAAATATAATATTCTGCCTTTTAAAAATATTTCTCAAAATAGTTCATTCTTCTAGGAGAGGGGTGGGTGCTAACTTTCTATTGGTGGATGGATGGATGGATGGATGGATGGATGGATAGATGGAAGGAAGGAAAGGAAGGAAGGAAGGAAGGAAGGAAGGAAGGAAGGAAGGAAGGAAGGAAGGAAGGAAGGAAGGGATAGATGTGTGGGATCAAGGAAAAAATGACATGTCATCCTATGCTTGACTAGATATGGAAAGCTAAGCAGTTGGATTTATTATTCCTTTAAGAGATGACCACAAAATTCCAGGATTGTACACCAAACTGAAAAATCAGATAACAATTAAGGAGAGCATGACAAAACACTTCCATGCAGTTCCAGAGAAAAGGATATGGATGTGCCTATGTCAGTGGCCCCCAACCTTTTGGGCACCTGGGACCAGTTCTGTGGAGAGAGGTTTTTCCATGGACCTGGCGTTCTGTCTGCATCCTATGAATGGGGCTTCACTTGTTGGGGACCCCTGGCCTATGTGGTCACTAGGATTTATCAGATTTGAATGTACTTTTATGGATAGATCATCATCCAGAAAATCTATCTATGTAGTCACTCAGAGTTGATGGCACATACCAATCAATCAGTCTTAGAAACATGGGACATTCATGAGTGGATGTATCATTTGCAACAGAAGCATGCCACCAAGATTATGTTTCTGCAGGCAAAGCCATGAGAGCAGATGCTTAGCTGACATGAGGAAGCGTGTCCTCTTGGCATCTGGGTCAACTGTCTCTGCATCCCTCCTTTGCTTTAACAGAGAAAAAGGCTGCTGTTGTTGTTTTAATCCAACCTTAGGTGATCTTTTTGGAAAGCTTGACAAACAGGAGCAGGAGGCAAAGCAGAGAGGTCAAACTAGATACCCCAGGAGGTTCTAGCTCTATGATGTAGCAGCAAAAATAAATATATATATATATTACTTCCAAGACACGTTTTTCCTGACCAGAAAAAAAGAGGCAACTTTCTATTTGGGAAGTTGTTTTGTTTTATTATTTGCAAAGCATAAACTTACACTAGCATGATAAATTTAAGAATGTATTCTCTCTTGCAGAAGGTCTGGAATCCTACAACTGAGCAAAGCCATTTTAGGGCCATCAAGAAGCTTTCTGCTGAGGATAGGAATCCAAATTAAAGTGTCCCTGACCTTAAATTAAGGAAAAGAAGTGCCCAAGAATTATTATGATTATGCATTGGATAGTGAATTTAGGGGGGGGGGGAGGAAGTCTTAAAAGGCTGCAAAAGACTCTTTTGTTGAACTCTTTCTTTATATTTATCATCACCACCATTTGCTACAAATTTCAGCTAACAATGAGGAAGCTTCTTAATCATCATAAAAGAACTCCACATGTTGTCTCTTCCACAAGGTCCCAACAGTCCTTTCTACTTCTTCATTTGAGTCAAAAAAGAGGCCCATGAAGGCATTCCTTCAATTCGAATAATGGACTTTAGGGTTTAGGATATAGAGAGTAGGGATAGAACGGAAAGGAAAGGAAAGGAAAGGAAAGGAAAGGAAAGGAAAGGAAAGGAAAGGAAAGGAAAGGAAAGGAAATTCATGGTTCCATGTCTGAACTGTGTCTAAATGAAGGTGAGATGGTTTGCAGGTCCTCTCAAGGGGCCTAGCATTATTACATTGTAGCAAACAAATGCTTCCAAACTCTGTTTAATCATTTCAAATCATGTATATGGCAATGTAATACTCTATGATACTGGTGAAAATAATACCATCTGTGTCCCTCAAAATACATTACCACAAGTTTTCCTGCCAAAGCCTGTGTGTTTATTTTTCCCCCACCAATAAAACTTTGTGATGATATTCCGTAGACTGACATTTCATTTCTAGGTCATAATGATGAGCCAATGTTTTGTCACTTATCACAATGCTATGTAGAAATTCCTCACCTTCATTTTTGTAATGTGACAACAATTGTTGGCAAATTTCAGCTCTTGAAGCTTTCATCTCTCCTGTCAGCATGTAAGGAACTCAAAATGCACAAACTTCCAATATTGAACAATATCAATAAAATAGCCCAAAATTCTCCTGTGAAATGCCAAGTTTGTCAAATCAATTTCTCATTGAATAATTTGCTGATACTGCTTAATCTGTTCATCAACCTGTCTTAAGTGAAACTTGTTGAATGCTGTTACAGGCTCTTGATCACACAAAGCAGCTCATCTTGGTTTACCATCTTTAGATTATTATTTTTTTGGCCCAACACTACACAGTGCTCATGTTAGCATAATTATCACCATAGTCAACCTGCACATCATGATGAATTTCGGTTGGAAGCACTTTTTCAGCTGTCGAAAGTACAACCAGGATGCATTGCTAAAAGTTCACTGACAAATACTCACTGCAGGCATCCATATTATCAACACTAAGAATCCAACATTTTCTCATAGCATCTTCTTTCCAAAAAAGATGAAAGAAAGAGATGCTAAAAACATCTCAGAGCTTCTACTCTGTCTGTACTATCATCTCTTGATGTCTTATTATATTGGAGACATTACTTTTCATTCAACTCTCATAAAATGCTACTATTTAATTTCCTCTGTCTCCCTGTCCCACTGCCTTATTTATTATTTTATCTTTCAAGGGATCTCTTTTCAAGTTTTCAGGCACTTGCATTAAGTCTCTGGTTTGGAATGATCTCAAAAGGTGACTCATGGCTTCTGCAGTAAAACCTGGTTTTCCAAAAGCTGTCTACATGGGACTGCCCTTGCGGACCACCCGGAGGTTGCAGCTGGTGCAGAATGCAGCCGCGCGGGTTATGATGGGAGTGCCCCGATACTCCCATGTTACACCCCTCCTGCGCAATCTGCATTGGTTGCCGGTTGCCTTCCGGGTGAGATTCAAGGTATTAGTGACAACATAAAAAGTCCTACATGGCTTGGTTCCAGGGTACTTGTGGGAACATCTCCTGCTGGCATCACACTCCGATCGCCCTGTACGCTCCCAGAGACAGGGCCTCCTTGGGGTACCGTCGACCAGACATTGTTGGCTGGCGGTGCCCAGGGGTAGGGCCTTCTCTGTGGGAGCACCCTCCCTGTGGAATCAACTTCCCTTGGACCTTCGTTTGGCCCCTGATCTCTGCTCCTTCCACCATGACCTGAAGACCTGGTTATTTCAGCAGGCCGGCCTGGACTGAACCAAGGGGGGAGGTCTCTTCTTTTTAAAATAATTTTAATTGTTTTAATATTTAATATTGGGCTTGTATAATTTAATCATTTTTAGGTAATTTATTGTATTGTATTTTATATTGTGAGCCGCCCTGAATCCTTAGGGAGAGAGGGCAGCATACAAGTCTAATAAAACAACAAACAACTAAAGGACCACCTCATTCTCACCCTCAATCATTTCATGGTTTATTTAACTATGTAACCCTGGTAAAACTGTCCATACATTATTTGCTGATACACACTGTTGGATGTTATGATAAAGATTAAGCCAATACCTTCATGCTGTCTCAGTGATGGAGATCAGAGGTGGTATTCAGCAGGTTCTGACCAGTTCTGGAGAACCGGTAGTGGAAATTTTGAGTAGTTTGGAGAACTGGCAAATACCACCTCTGACTGGGGATTTTACAATATCCTTCTCCTGTCACGCCCACCTAGCTTCGTCCACAGAACCGGTAGTAAAAAAATTTGAATCCCACCACTGATGGAGATATAATTTTTTGGGCTGTTTTTTCTTCTTCAGCATGCACGAGAAGGGTCAGTGTGAGAAAGAAAGAAAAGATGGGTGAGAGGACGCACTAATACCTTGCCTTTTGAATGAATGGCTGACACTGTGTTCTAATAATGAGTTACAGATAACAGATAATCAGAGTTGGAAGGGACCTTATAGGTCATCTAGTCCAACCCTCTGCCCAAGCCTCCTGCCCTACAACATTTCTGACAAATGGCAGTCCAATCTCTTCTTGAAGGTCTCAAGTGATGACGCTCCCACAACTTCCAAGGGCAAGCTGTTCCATTGGTTGATTGTTCTCACTGTCAGAAAGTTTCTCCTTATTGCCAGGTTAAATCTCTCCTTGTTCAGTTTCCATCCATTATTGCTTGTCTGGCCTACATTTTTTAGAAAATAGATTGACCCCTTCCTCTCTGTGGCAGCCCCTCAAATATTGGAAGACTGCTATCATGTCTCCCCTGGTCCTTCTCTTCACTAGACTAGCCAAGCCCAGTTCCTGTAACTGTTCTTCATATGCCTCAGTCTCCAGTCCCCTAATCATCCTGGTTGCTCTTCTCTGTACTTTTTCTAGAGTTTCAACATCTTTTTTTATAATGTGGTGACCAAAACTGGATGCAGTACTCTAGGGGTGGTCTTACTAAGGCTTTATAGAGTGGTATTAGTACCTCACTTGATCTTGATTGTATCCCTCTAATAATATGAAACTGTTTTCATTTGAGTGTGATAGTATTCTCCAATCCCTCCAATTCATCATTTCAAATTTCTATTAATAAGCATCCTTTGGTCATGCTGCTTAGAAGAAAGAAAACAAAGGTTTCAGAGAATAAGAGAGCAGAAAGAGAGGGAAAGAGAGGACTAGATGCTCTCCCAGGTGGAAATGTTTCTTGACTGGTTATCACATCTAATTTAATTTTTAATTTATTTATTTTGTCAATCGCTTACAAGGATAAATATAGTTGTGATTACATGAAATGAATACATATAAGAAAAATAAAAGAAACAATAGGACAGGGATGGTAGGCACGTTGGTGTGCTTATGCATGCCCCCTACAGACCTCTTAGGAAAGGGGTGAGGTCAATAGTAGACAGTCTAAGGTTAAAGTTTTTGGGATTTGGGGAAGAAACCACAGAGTCAGGCAGAGTATTCCAGACATTGACCACTCTGTTGCTGAAGTCGTATTTCCTGCAATCAAGTTTGGTGCGGTTAACTTTGAGTTTGTATCTATTGTGTGCTCTTGTATTGTTATGGTTATCTATCTTATATATCTAGCCCCACTAACCAGATGGAGAGCAGCAAGCAACATCAATAGAAAGTTGGTCAATCACAAAGATGAGTGTAGCCATAGCTTGGCTCACATTTCAGTCCTCAGTGGTGATAATAGAAATTGTAAGATTTTAGAGTACAAATTTCTCATTTTCTAAAATTCCCCAATTCCAACCTAGCTTGAAACTCCACTGTCAACACTCAGTGCAACATTTGGTTCAGCGCCATTTCAACTTTAGGGCAGAACCAGGAGTGATTTATCTCTCTAAACTTCCCATTTCTGCCCTCATTTCTGAGAAACACATTTTCCTAAAAAATTGCCCTTTTTTCATTGCATGATCTCAGTGTGTTGGAAAACCACACCACTCACAGTGCTGGAAAGAAGGAAAAGAGTTCATATAATATTTTTTGTTAATGTTTAAAAAAAACAAATATGAAAAATAAAAAGTAACAAAGTTGAGAGAAGCCTTGGTGGTACAGGCTGTTAAATGCCTAGCACTTAGTTCCAGCTGCCTGCAATTACTGCAGGCTCGAATCCCACCAGGCTCAAGGCTGACTCAGCCTTCCATCCTCTCGGGGTAGGTAAACTGAGGACCCAAGATTGTTGGGGGCAATAAGCTGACTTTGTAAAAATGCCGCTTAGTAATAAGCAGGCATATACAATGGAATGAAGGCTATTGCTGAGCGCATTGGGTTGCGCTCCAAAAATTGTAAGCCGCCCTGAGTCTTCGGAGAAGGGTGGCATATAAATGTAATTTAAAAAGAAAAAGAAAAAGAAAAGAAAAAAGATATAAGGAGAAAAGAATTAAGACATATGAAGAAGTGACTTTCCCCTTGATTAAGACAAGTACAAAAAAAATCAGTAAATCATCACCTTATCTAACATTTCAGTAGAAGAACTATTCTTCCCATATCTCATCTATAAATAAATTATAAAGCCTCTTCGTTCAGTCCTAAACAGTAAAAGTTCGTTAAGGATTACCAGAAATAACAACATGTATATTTCATTCATTTATTTGTTTCTTTATATCCCATCTACCCGTCTCATGGTTTGGAGAACTCAAATATTTTAACTTTAAGCAAATAAATCAGGTATATATTCCTTTCCTTTTAACATAATAATTTATGGTTTTCTCTAAAAGTGCAACAAAAATCTTTTCTTCGCATCATCTCCTATGTATAAATAAATCTTTAAAGTCTTATCATTCAAAACTAGTCAAGAAAAATTCATTCAGAGCTGCCAGAAACAATATATAAAGAACCTTGATTTTTAATTCAGTTTCTCTAAAAATACAGTGAGAAAATATTTTCCCAAATCTTATCTATAAACATATTTTTAGAACCTTGTCATTCAATCCTAGTTAAAAAAAAAGGTTATTTTTATCTTGATCAGATAAGTCAATATTATATTCCTTTTTACATTTCAAAATCTTTTTTAATAGTGTCCCACAAGCCAATTTCTTTTCGTTTTCTCTTTGTCTTTTCTCTGGATTTTTTTCATAAGTTTTATCACATCTTTTTTGTAGTCCAAGATGGGAAGTTATTCAAGTCACCCTTCTGGTCTATTATTTATGTGTCCCTTTTAGTGATTAAAACATCAGCCAGTTTCATTTGCAAATCCATTGTAACTTCTATAATTCTTGTAATTTATAACTTGTATTATTCTTGTAACTTGTCATTTTTAAATCCAAATCTAAAACAATCTGTTTCTCAGTTGTATCCTCTTCTGTCTTATCTTTTAAATACATTTTTATGGTAGTAGGCAGTCTTAAAAGGAATTTCTGAGTGCATTGTTCACAAATATCTTCGAGTTCTTGCAAAATTATAATACTTTTCTCCATTCTCTATCACTTCCCCTTTAAATATAAATTTTAATGCTTTCTAGTTGCCTGTAGCATCCAACCTTCAAAGTCTCCTCTTATCATGTTTTTCTCTAATCCACACAACTTCCCATGGGAAGATTTTTATATTTGGATGCAAAATCTTCATATATTTTAATAGGATTTTAAACAACCCAAAGGAAGGATTCTTATAATTAATTTCAAAATCTTATTTCCAATCCATCTGGCCCCTTGGATTGGATCTTTCTGTATTTTTCAGTTTCGTTCAGAATATTTTTTAAAATAAGTTCTTAAAGTTACATGAAACTTTTTTTTTGCTGTGGATTGAAGGAGAATCACCTGGCATGATGAAAACCTGTCACTCTGAAGGTTCTTAATGATTATTAAATAATTCACAAGAGATTTCTGTAAATGATTAAGAAAGGAAGTGGGCGAACACAATATCCTTTTGAAGGTTCTGAATAGTGACTTGGGCAAATCTGACTCTTTCTTGGCTCCCAGAATTCTAAAACCCACTAGAGACCACTATTGTATGATCATCTGGTAAGAAATTTGTATTTGGAGTACAGAGGAATTATTGAGTCTGTCATCTGCACCTCTATAACTGTCTGGTTTGGTTCTGCAACCCAAAAACACAGATACAGACTTCAGAGAGTAATTAGGACTGCAGAAAAAAAAACAATTACCACCAACCTGCTTTCAATCGAGGACCTTTATATTGCACAAGTCAAAAAGAGGGCTGTGAAAATATTTACAGACCTCTCACATCCTGGACATAAACTGTTTCAACTCCTACCCTCAAAATAACGCTATAGAGCATTGCACACCAGAAGAACTAGACACAAGGACAGTTTCCCTCCGAATTCCATCACTCTACTAAACAAATATTTCCCTCAACACTGTCCAACTATTTACAAAGTCTGCACTACTATTACTATTAATCTTTTCATCACTCCTTGTCACCCATCCCCTCCCACTTGTGACTGCATGACTGTAACTTTGTCGCTTGTATCCTTACGGTTTATATTGACTGTTTTCTAGTATGATTTGATTGCTTATTGTACCCTATGACTATTATTAAGTGTTGTACCTTATGTTTCTTGACTCTTGACGAATATATCTTTTCTTTTATGTACACTGAGAGCATTTGCACCAAGACAAATTCCTTGTGTGCCCAATTACACTTGGCCAATAAAGAATTCTATTCTATTCTTATGGCCAATTCCAAGTCCTCCCCATTATCTGCTTGCCAGTGTCTTGTTCTGACATGGTTGTGTCATTTACCTTTGCTTCCCTGAAAGTCCAGGAATGAAACAAAGACATATGCTGCTATAGCAATAGCACTGCCTCTCAGTGTTTTCAGCCCTTTCTAAACAGTTTATAGAATCAGCATATTGCCCCCAACAATTTGGGTCCTCATTTTACCAATTTCGGAAAGATGGAAGGCTGAATCAACCTTGAGCTGGTCAGCGATAATGAAATAATGGTGGCCACAGCTTAGGTTAAATGGCATCTTCTTGAAATGAACTGCACATTTACTTGTTTCCCCTTGATGTTTTAGACTATCATTTCAGATCATCCCTGGATAAGCAGCATCTTGCTTTGCTTTGCTTTGCTTTGCTTCCTTTTTCTCTTTCCTTTCCTTTCCTTTCTTCTTGGCTGAAATTCAAGAATATTATTAAGAATGAGATACAACAAGAAACCAAAGAAAATGTCCTTCTAGCAGAGTAATCTACATGAGAAACATAAAATTCTGCAAAACAAGTACATCAAACCACCCAGAACATGCTATGTAAAGGAAATGCTGTCAGCACCATAACAAAAGAGAAAGAAAAACTGGCTCTTTTGTAATAAACTTTCAATTCGATACTTTTTGTACATGAATAGTTTAGTTTCATTGTCGATTCATGTCTAGGGTGACTTTCTCTTGTAGATTTTTTTAATAGCTATTCTTTAAGCTTTAGATTAGATCAGAAAAGAGAGTTGGACACACTATCTTAAATGGATTACCTTGATGATACCCTCAGCATAGAGCTGTGGTGGTGCAGTGGTTAGAATGCAGTACTGCAGGCTACTTCTGCTGCCTGCAGGCTGCCTGCAGTTTGGCAGTTCGAATCTCACTAGGCTCAAGGCTGACTCAGCCTTGCATCCTTCTGAGGTTGGTAAAATGAGGACCCAGATTGTTGGGGGGAATATGCTGACTCTGTAAACCGCTTAGAGAGGGCTGGAAAGCACTGTGAAGTGGTATATAAGTCTAAGTGCTATTGCTATTGTTTTATGCATTCAAGGCCAATGCATGAGGAGATTATTATAGGTAGAAAAATGCAAACAAGTTAAAGTTAAAATATGCAATTGAAACTGTTTTCAATTTCTTTTGATTATTCAAGATGAACAGTCAACCAGCAGTAGGGTATAGTAGACAACTCTGTGACCCATTGGGTCATCCTTGGAGAGACAATGTGATGTGGCCAGAATGAACATTAAATTTTAGGCTCACCATATTTTTTTACCCCAATGCTGGATGGTCCCATTATCATCCAGGAGTATACATTATAAATAGGAAATAACTATAGCATCAAACACGCTTCAGTAATAAGTAAATATTTAGTCACCCAAAAATTTAAACAGAAAGACTGCTGGTAGACAAAAAAGAAGTGGATAGGGGAGCAACTTCTGACATCCTGCTGGCTTCCCCATTGATTCTCTTGTGGGAAGCTGGCAGGAAGTCTTGGAAATCACAGTCATGTAGCCAGATGGGGATCCTGAATAATCACAACTTTGTGATTGCAACTGCTCTGAATTTCACAGAAATTTTAATTCCATAAGAGTAATGGGTCATGGATTGTGTAAGTTAACAGATTTTAAATACCTTGGTTCAAAAATTGTTATGGTATAATGCACTCTTTGAGCTAACTTGAGGATACAAACAGATAAACACAATGAGAATTTCAGTATATATAGATTGCCTTTATAGCAGATTGTTCTCAGTTGTTTCCACTACTCAGCAAGATCTTCACTACCTCTGATATTCCTATGATTTTGTTTATGTTATTTCTGGTAGTGTACTCAAATAGTTTTAGACTCTTCAGGAATTATTTTCCTTGAGGGAGGGGGAATGTAGACATAATTGTTCTTTGATAGACATGTTCAGCTTATCATTTATTTTATTTCATTAAATTTATTATGACCGTCCACTCCAGCAAATTCTGGGCAGCTTACAAAATCTAATTAAAACAAAAACATAAAATAGACAAGACTGGACTAAAACAACCACTATTTAGTCTGGACTAAAACAGCCACTATAAAACATATCATCTCCATCTTATTAACCCAAGGTCTGAGACCAAAGCCAAGTCTTAAGAGGCTTCCAGAACTCCAAGAAAGTGGTCACCCTCCATATCTCTGCCTTTATGTATTTGACAGGTAAAAACAATGTAAAATTGTCCTCAGATGTTTTGCAGAGCTCCATAATGCATATTGGAAAGGGGCGCTTTGCAAAGCATGTTGACTCGACCAAATCACACTTAAAGCTGTGAGACCACTGTATGTTCCAGAAGGTTTAACTTGATGCAGTTGCTTCAAGTACATCCCCAGCTTGCATTTATATACATTTGTACACATAGACAACACCTCTGCTGAAACTATTAATAGAGTGAGACCATTATGCTGGTCTACCCATATGAAAATGACGGGAAAACATTTGAAGCAGCCATGCTGAATCTCTTGGCAATACAGCAGGGTGGAGTGCTTTGTTAAGAGCGCGTAGTTTGCCAAGTATCTCTTTAAATGCTTTGGATGGTCTTGTGGTTCCCACTGTCATAAATTTGAGCCATTTAGGTAATTGAGTGGAAACACCTGTTCATTCTGGAATTAGTGAGAAAGTATTCCCAACAAATGATACAGCCAGTGAACCCTACATAATTGGTTCCACTGCTGAATTGTGAGATTCAGATATCAAATGTAGTCATCTTCGTTAATAGTTAAAGTATAACATGCAATATCTACATTTTACAAGACAATACACTTTCCAGTCAAATGATATACGGAGTGGTGTTTTTTTTTAAAGAAAATCATTCGTTCATTGTTTTTTATTTAACACAGAGGTGTGAATTCCTCCTTTTGGGGTATTAAATAATAAGAAAAAAATATGAGGGCTCATTTTTGGTGGGGTTGAAGGAAGGAATTAGTGATTTTGTTGTCTAATATAGATAAGGAAGACATCCATTCACTTTCTGTTCCAAATTATTTTTTTCTCAATTTATTCCCCAGATTTAATTTCTCAGTCTCTTTCCTCCAATATTATTAGTACCTTGATCAACAAGCTAAAAAGAAAGGTCAAGATTTTGTATCAGAAGTCTGAGATGATCTCATGCAGATGATTTTTGTTTTAAATGCAGTGAGATCACTTTTGATTAAAAGCCATTCTGTGTTTCATATGAGAGTCTCATGTCTGGAGGAAGCAAATCACAGCGGTTCTTTAAGTATATATTGGTCTGGTTCTTGGAGAAAGACTTAAAAGAATGTCTGTGCTAAAAGCATGACATTGATGAAAGAATTTCCTATGATGAGTGGGAAGAATAAAAGTGCAAATGGAAGAAGGGGTGACATTTTGGATTGCTGCTATCATTTCCCCCCATCTTCCACACTCTTAAAATTTAGCCATGCAACTCTGTGAAGGAAGTTGTCAAGGAACGCAGAATTACAATAGGAAGGAATAACAGTTCCTACAGTATCTATCTGCAAAAGAAATGATACAATAGGGTTCAGACAAGTATTTCAGTAAATTGAAGCAAAACCTAGATATAAACCACTTTTTGATCTCTCTGTCTCCCTCTCTCTCTCTCTCTCTCTCTCTCTCTCTCTGACAAGGCTAGATTTTTTTTTCAACTTCTTAGAATCATAGGGATGGAAGGCAGATGTACTAATATGTCTATGGAGATTCTCAGTCATCCAGGTAATGGTTGACCGAAGTGCTAATATCCTCCCAGACAAATGGTTGTCCAATCTTTTCTTGAAAACCTCCAATGATGGAGCTCACACAAGTCCAGGAGGCAAGCTATATTCCATTGATTAATCATTCCCATTGTCAGGAAATTCCTCCTTATTTCCAGGTTGCACCTCCTTCTGACATGGTTCCTCCCATTGCTTCTTGTTCTACCCACAAATGTTATGGAGAATAAATCAACACTTTCTTCCCTGTGACGCCCTTTGAGTATTGGAAGACTGCTATCAAGTCTTTCCTAAGCCTTCTCCCTCCCTGCATCCCCCCCTCTCTCTATCTCCCTCCCCACCTCTCTCTCTTATATTAAAAAATACCATTTCAATTCATTTAACCCCAGGATCCTCTTTGATCCTGGCAATATAATGTCATCACATTCTCCTGAGTTCAGAATGCACCAATATTAATTGGTATTTTTATTTAAGCAACATTTGGAAGATGGGCACCAAAATGTGTGAAAGCTGCTTTCTTGGTTCTCCTTTCAAATCTTTCCCAGGGCAAAAGACAATTTATAGCCACTGGTATGCTGCTTTTTGTGGTCAAAGTGGCCAGGACATTATTTTCTGATCCTTTGGAACTTTGGCCATCTTTGACACCTAGAACTTCGTCAGAAATTCAACCTTTCACCTGAAAAAAAATGTCACAAATGCCCCAATGCTGTGACTTTTTCTGTTTTGATCAGGCTTAGTGCAGCTGGATAAATCAGCTCAAATAAATATTTTAAAGTTTTTCTTATTAAATAATTAATTGTGCTTGTCCTTCAACATTTAGCTGAATGTTTAATCATTTTAACCCTAACAATCATCTTTTTTTACTGCCTTGTTCTTTTGCCTTCACTCCTTAAAGACAAATTCAAGATTATAGAATTATTTTTAAAGTTGTTTAACCCAATAATACCACTTATTGTCTGAGGTTGTTGAGGCTCTAGAAAAAGTGCAGAGAAGAGCAATCAAGATAATGAGGGGACTGGAGACTAAAACATACAATGAACAGTTACAGGAACTGAGCATGGCTAGTCTAGTGAAGAGAAGGACCAGAGGAGACATGATAGCAGTGTTCCAATATTTGAAAGGCTATCACAAAGAAGAGTGGGTCAATCTATTTTCCAAAGAACCTGAAGGCCAGATAAGGAATAATGGATAAGGAATTATAATAATCAAGGAGAGATTCAATCTAGAAATAAGGAGAAATGTTCTGACAGTGAGAACGATCAACCAATGGAACAAAAGTTGCCTTCAGAAGTTGTGGGAGCTTCACCACTGGATGCTTTCAAGAAGGGACTGGACTGCAATCTGTCAGAAATGGTGTAAGGTCTCCTACTTGGGCAAATTGGTTGGACTAGATGGCCTACAAGGTCGCTTCCAACTCTGTTATTCTCTTCTGTTTTGAAATGTGGAAGAAATTTCAAAACATGCTGAGAATAATCTAGAAAAACAGAGCCATATTTTATAGGGATAGGTACATTTGGGGCAAAATTATGAGGCAGATTTCATCACATCAGTAGTTTTTCTTTCACAGTGACTCACAGAGCAGGAGATTTACAAATCAACTGGGAGGAATTAGTTGTAAGGATATGACCAAGCAGAATTGGGTACAGCGAGAGAGAAAAAAAACTGCCTTTGCCAAGACATTCTTCATATTAGGAGTGAGTGGAAGGGAAAAAGGTAGAAAATAATGCTGCCCAAGTTGCCAGGTTTTATTTGAATGTGCAGTTGCTGAGTGCTTTTGAGTGTGCAAAATGGGTTCAGAGATTTAGACAGGGGCCTGCATCGGGGAGATTGTCAAAAAAAGTCAAGGTTGAGACTGTAGAACAAGGGTGTGAAACTCAAGGCCCGGGGGCCAGATTCATCCTCTGGGGTGCTTAGATGTGGCCTGCAGGGCCACCCTGGAAACAGGGAAGGCGTGGCCTTCCCAAGGTCAACTTTTGTTGGCAGAGGGTTGCAGAGACCATCACAACAGAAACCGAAGCTCAGCAGCCCATTTTTACTGGCAGATCGCTCGGACCACTACAGGCAACCCCAACACAAGTGATGTCATACTGGCTATGGTCAGCCCTGATGTGGCCCTCAATGAAATTGAGTTCAGCTCTAGAAAGTCAATCTTGACTTGATAATCAAAACCCTGCCACTTTTTTTAAAAAAAATAGGAGTTTCACCTGCTTGTGAGCTGTGAATTTCTTTAGGAAGTTTCCTACTGTTATTGTAATTCTGTGCCTTATTCTTTCTTCTGCTGCTTCCTTCAGTAGTGGTTTTTTTCTTTTTGTTTTTCTTTTGTGTTGCAGATCCATGAAATCTGCTCTTTTTCTTTCTGTGCATAACCCATGATAGCCATGAGGTGAAAGTAAGTAACATAACCGCAGAAGAAGAAAATGAAAATATTCCAAATACCAATATTAACGCAGATCTTAACCCAGGAAGCAGGCTTAATTTCTTCTTGCATGACTTAAAGCAATGTGTGAATCCAATCATGCAAGCAATTAAGCACCTTACTGGAAAGTCTCTTCCCCATTCTGCAAAGGAATCTATTTGAATAAAGACAGTTTGCTTAAATAAGGCTTGCTCTACTTTAGGATAAAGTCCTAGATCTGTCTAAAATAATAAAACTTTATTTTTAGCAACCAGTGTGCAAATGTCAAGGTTATTTTTATGAAAATACTTTAATTAAGAGAAGCTTTCCATATTTAACTTTATTCTGGCCCTTGAAAAGGATGTCTTGGATTCTGTTTCATGCCATAGAGCAAGTTGAGAGCACCCTAAGAAGACATTAAGAGAGTTCTAGGGACACCCCCCCCAAAAAATACAGGAAGTTCAAGTTGTCATATTCATATAAAAAAGAAAGGAAGAGAAGAGGGGAGGGGTCAACCTATTATCCAGAGCACCTGAGGTCAGGATTAAAAATAACAGGTGGAAGATCATTAAAGAGAAATCCAACCTAGAACTACGGAGAAATTTTCTGAGAGTGAGAATAATTAATCAGTGGAACAGCTTATCTATAAAAATTGTGGGTGCTCCATCACTGGAAATTTTCAAAAAGAGATTGGACAGCCATCTGTCCAGAATAGTATAGAAGGGGATTGGATTAGGGTCCCTTCCAACCTTATTATTTTATGTTCAATGTTCTACATTTATCAGATATCAGAATCACGTGGTCTGCGCTCGGAAATACCATTACATTTCCAAGAAAAGTAATTTAAAAAAAAAATTTTTTTAACTTGCAGCCACCTGGTTTCTAGCATCTTGATTAACCACCATGTCAAACTATCTGCCATTGGAGTTTTGTTTTGTTTTTGTAATCAAAACCACAGTGACCATTTCTAGTCCAATCATTTCACTCTTTTAAGATGCAAGAGTTTGAAGAAAAAATTTCCAGTGTTTTAATTGGGATGGGGTGGTATATCAAAGTTTACTAATTCCTTGAACCATGTGACTTGAACCATGAAAATTACTCAGTAATTTTAACAGCAACATTTTTTTTCTAGATTCTTCCACTATAGTGAAATTATAAATTAACTAAACAGGAAGGATTGTGACCACATACAAAGCCATAAACAGCTAACTTAAAGTCTATCAGCCTTAGCATGTTTTACAAATACATTTTAATATATTTATATATTGAAATATATTTATATATTTGAATATATTTATATATTTAACTGTATTTAGGTTCTTAGCTAATCTCAGTCAGCTGATATCAACCAATGTAACTGTTACTAAAGAATATCCACTTTTACTGGTTGAGTTACCTATAAGTCAGATTTTAAAAAAGTTCTGGACCTTTTCATTCACCACTAGTGTTAAAATGTCATGTTCATAAACATTTGGCCCATCACAGGTCCAACTGTGATAACTTTATTGTGATCAGGATCCAGAGTATCAACTTCTGATCAACAGTCCTAACTCATTTGGTGAGTGTGGTGGGGGGAAATTCAAGCTAGCCAAATTAAATGGATATATTATCAATTGGTGCATGAAATTCATGATGGGCAAAAAAGGAACAAGAATCAAATCTTGCCTAAACGTAGTATATAATTCGTATCTTACAGATCAAACATTGCAGGTTCAAAAGCCAAATTAAACTTTTATTGTTATTTAGTTTCCAAGTTTTCTACTTACTCCCTTTGCTTTGCTCTATTTTCTTTTAATAAGTGGAAATCCACCATTTTACCCTTTTCCCATCACCTGAAAGATTACCCTTCCAGCTCCAAAATAGGACATTGGTCTGTAGGGAACGTTAAGTGAATTAGTCAGCCTTCCCTCTTCATTTGGTTCTTATGTGGAAATAAGAAGGTTTGGGACTCCAACTTAATTGTTTAAGCAGTTATAAACTACATTACATCTGTTAGGCATTTCGTGTATTTTCAAAAATTACACAATTTGAATTCTCCAGACTTGTGTGGGTTTTTTATTCACTGCAATGAAATGCTTTGAGTGAGGCCTGTACAGAAACTGACTGGGTGGATATGGTCAAGTGAGAAAATCAATAACATTTCTAGTCTATAAGCTGACTGGGTGACTTCAGGCTTATCATTCTCAATCCTGGACTGACCTGGTTGATTAATTATGGTCCATAGCCTTAAACAAAGAGGGCCACATGCTGCGATGCTTTGACTTGGGTTGATAATATACATAGCTAGCATATTCAAAATGTTATATTCAAACAGGTGGGTTTTTTTAAGTTTTTTAAGTTCTTCTCTCCCCTGACCTTTCATTTTTCTAAAATTTAGCATTTGTCTCAGTTATTAACAAATAAAAAAAGAGTAAGGCATGAAATAAATCCAGCTTGGAATAGCTTGTTTTAAAAGAAAAGAAAAAATAAAAAGAGTCCAGTTCTCACCATTAGTGCTATAATGTAGCCCAAACAGCTATCCTTCTACACTTCTGCTATTGAAGCAGCATGAACTCACTGATCCTATCATGGCCAACCAAGAATAATGTATGTTTGTGTTGTCTTAGTATCAACAAATCTTCTAAAGTAGGTTTAATTGGGTGGGAAAGGGAAGGAGGGAGGGAGAGACAGAGAGAGGGAGGGAGGGAGGGAAGGAGGGAGGGAGAGAGAAAGATGGACGCAACATCTTTAAAGTCATCTAGGCAAACAGAATGCTTAGCAGAGACAGGACTAATTTATCATAGTGTGGTCACCATAGCAACAACAGTTCTTGCTGATCATGTGACCAGTGACAGTTTCTGTTGACTGGTTCTGTCTCAGGATCATTTCAGCAAAGCTTCCTCTGTTTATCAAGTGAAAGGAAAGGCTCTTGCATTGATACTGGTAGAAAAGGCAGAAAATTGTAGCATGTGAAAGCATCTCTTTGTCTTGACTGGGTTTGCTTCTGTTAAACTTCAAGGGCTGCTTTCTCACAAAGGGCCCTCATTTATTCACCCTTCCAAAATGTGTTTCTGCTGCCGACTGGGAACGAATGTCAACTATGATGGCGATGCCACAAATCCTGTTGGTATAAAAACCTTCTGGTCTATCATTGAAAACTTTCACACCTTCAGGGCACAGTTCCAACAGTTCTGCCCACAGTTCAAAGCTCCTGTAGTACAGTGGAACTACTACCAGAGGACTGGAAAAGAGCTGATGTGGTTTCAGTGACAAAAAAGGGGGGCGGATGGAGTTAGGAAATTATAGGCCAATCAATTTGACATCAATACCTGGGAAAATCCCGGAAAAGATAATCAAACAGAAGATTTGTGAGCATCTAGAAATGAACAAGATGATTATTAGAAGCAAGCATGGGTTTATTAAAAACAGATCATGCCAATCAAACCTTACTGCCTTCTTGGATAAAGTGACTAAATTAGTGGAGAAAAGCTGTGGACATAGTATACTTGGACTTCAGTAAGGCATTTGACAAAGTAGTTTACAGCCTATTTCTTGATAAGAAACAACACAGTGGGATAGACAGTATCACCACCAGATGGATTTGCAATTGGCTGATCAACTGCACCCAGTGTCTAATCTTCAGTGGAACTACATATGCTGTACATAGAAGGAAATAGGCAATGGGTATCTTAAAATTCTGTCTTGGGCCCAGTACTCTTCAACATCTTTATAAATTATCTAGATGAGGATCCCCTCATCTAGAAGGAGAACTTATTAAATTTACAAACAATACCAGGCTTGGGGAAATTGCCAACACTGTCAGAAGGATCTTGACAGCCAAGGGATAGAATGAAGATCATGTGAAGTGATATTACTGGTTTATACCACGCTAGGGAGGCCACATTTGGAATACTGCTTATAGTTCTGGTCACCATGATACAAAAAAGATGCTGAGACCCTAGAATATGTATAAAGACTAACAAAGATAAAGGATCTGACAGCTAAATCATATGAGGAAGCTATATATGTCTAACCTATCAAAAAGAAGACTTAAGGGGGACATGATAGCTTCTTCCAGTACTGAAAGGGCCTGTCATAGAGAAGCAGGGGTTGACATTGGCAAGTTGAATAGCAATAAGTGTCAAATGGTTCAGAAGTGGTTCAAACTTGACAGCAACTTAGCCCACAATAAGAATGTGTACAGAGCAAGAAACCCAAGGGACACTGTCCTGATTTCTTGGGCTGTGAAGGAGACAAGTGGAGAAAAGTACTTTCTAACTTGTAAGATTCTGCTTAGGTAGTTCATTTGGTTGTGTTTCCTGTCTGGTCTACCTTGTAAAGCTAACATCAATAGGTCTTCAGCTGTAGTGACTAATTCTCAGCAGGGAAACACCATGAAACATGCAAGAAATAAAATAAAAATTCTAAGTACTTAACAAACCATATTCATTTGAACATTACATCTCAGTATATGTTCTCATTGTGCTGTGTGTATAATTAACTTTTTATATTTTTATTAAACTTTAAAGAAGATATATAAACAAACGTAAAAAGAAGACAAGAACAAGAAGGGAAAGGACTTAAAAGGAAAATATCAATGAATATGCGAGAGATTTAAAATGTCATGGTGATTATAATTTTCCAATAAAACATTAATTAGTTGTAAGTAACAGAATGTATTACACCACTTGAACTGACTAAAATCCCTATTAAACTCTATGCTAAAAATGAATATTGAGAACCAAAGTCAACTTAGTATAAATATGGAGCAAAATTGTAGGTTGTAATAAATCCAATCCATATTGTTAAGAATCTGTTGTGTTTTAAATATCATATAAAATTAAAATATAGACTTTACATGTAGCAAGCCAAATTTTGGTTGTGCTACAAATCCATGTGTTAAGTTGCAGCCTAGGAATTTATTGTAGAGACATTTTTGTGTCAGACACAAGTGCAAAATTGCACTAGACATTGAAGCATTCTCCCATAATTTAGTTAACTGTTCTTCCATTTAGGGAATCAGATGACCTTTCCAGTAAAACATGTATAATATCTTTGCTGCATTTAATTTATGCAAAGCTAATTCAGGGGGACTGGCCTTCTGTAACATAAGAGTTTCTTAAGATTTTATCGTAATCTTATTAATATAATTAAGTTTTGCAATCTGAATAAGTTGTTTCTCAATAAGTTGATTCCTTAGCGCCTTCCTTTTTATAGAAATAACCCTTTGATAAGGATATAGAAGAGAGAAGAAATCTGAGCTTATCATTTTTCTGTATTTATCCCAGACATGTAAGTACACTGCTAATTATTACATGATTTCTTATGCATTGCTTCTTGTTTCTATTGACCCAAAGATATTTATGTAGGCCATCTGAAAGTCCTACTCATTCCACAGAGGTAGTCAGATCATAAGGGGATATAGTCCAGTCTAAAATCCATGTTAAACAAATAACATTAAAACTCAATTCAAAATTTAGAACTGTTAGTTTATCTTTCTGTTTTGAATTGGGTAAAATCTTTATTTTAATGTACTTGGTCTCATATTAGACCAGGTGTACTTGATTTTTTTATTCTGCTCTAGTCATTAATATTTTATTTTCAATAGGTATTGGGATCATTTGAAAAAGAAATTTGAGTTTTGGTAATGAATTTTAATTGCTGCAATTCTTCTTAACCAAGACAAGTTTAGTTTTTTTTTCCTCCTCAATCCAGAAATGCTTGCTATTATTCCTTTCCAACTCAATAGGAACTGTATTTAAAGGTTAAATACTTAAGAATCTGTGGATGAAATATAAGGATTTATTTATAAATAATAACTTACTATTTATAAATAAATCCTTATATTTTGCCCATAGATTCTTAGGTATTATTTAACCTTTAAATACTTTAACTAAACTTTAACTAACTGTCTGTACAGTAACTAAACAGGACAGGTACTGACTTCAACAGATAGTTAGAACTGCAGGAAAACAAGTGCAACCATCTCACCTTCCATTGAAGAGCTGTATATTATAAGGAGGACTGAGAAAATATCTATAAACCTCTCACATCCTGGACATAAACTATTTCAACTTCTCTTCTCAGGATGCCCCTATAGTGCATTACATGCAAAACAACTAAACACAGAGACATTTTTTTCCCTTGTGCTATCACTCTGTTGAACACCTAACAGTAATAGCACTTAGACTTATATACCACTTTACTGTGTTTACAGCCCTCTCTAAGCGATTTTACAGAGTCAGCGTAACAATTTGGGTCCTCTGACAATTTGGGTCCTCATTTTACCAACCTTGGAAGGATGGAAAGCTGAGTCAACCTTGAGCCCAGTGAGATTTGAACTGCCACATTGCAGTCAGCAGAAATAGCCTGCTGCACTGCAGTCTAGCCACTGTGCCACCACTGCGGCTCAATCCTCATAGTATTGTTTTATGTCTAAGTATATTAACCCATGTTGTATGGATGTAATATTATTATTATCCTTCTCATTTTCTCTACTACTCCCTCTTATTGATTATGATTATTGTTACTCTGTTGCTTTGCATGTGCATTGAGAGTTTCTGCACTGGAGACAGTCTAATAATGCTTGGTCAAATCAAGTATTCTATTCTATTCTATTCTATTCTATTCTTTACAGTTACAGTATGTTAAATCCTGTAATTAAGTGCAATTCTTTTGCCCTTTTGGCTAAAATCAAGTGTAGCACTTTACACCATTTTTCTTGTGGAAAAATGACAGCTAATAAATCTGATTTCATGACTCTGTTGATGGGATTTCTTGTGTCCAGCAGAGATTATAAAACAGAGGAAAATGAAGCTATGATCAAAATCTCTTAAACTGAAATCATAGACTTTATTCTCTGCTGCTGGTAAAACACTTTCCCAAATATTGATGCCACTCCTAGCTGTAAACCTGGAATTGGGAAATTCTGAATAATTTGTAGAAACTCACAGTTCACAGCCTCTTTTTCCATTCTCAAGAAATCTACATACCTCATTGACTTTGTGTCTGGAACTTGATAGTTTGAGAGGTCTATGCCTATTTGATTGTTCTGTTCTTTTATTTGATGTCCAGACAATGTCAATATGTCTCGGCTCTCTTTAAGAAAGTAACCCAATATAGGACTAAACAAAGGAGCCACGAGTAATTAATGTATGCCACTTTGTCAAGTCTCTTTCTGTTGATATCTCAAGGAAAACTCTCTGTGCTTTTTACAAAAAAAAAATAGGGACTTGACTTTACTCATTTTCAATTGTGAAAACTGGGACTGGAAAATTGAGACAGTGCCAAAAATGAAAAGCCAGTGGACCTATATGCTAAATTTTGTAATGTGATTTTTTTCAAGTTAAATTCTTTATTAGGAGATCAATGTATGAAACAAATAGCACTAAGTCAAGAATACAGTATTGTCTTTTTTTTATGAATGGGCTTAGAAAGATGCCATGCTACATTACATTTTACCCCAATGGCAGGATTCTAGTTCATTTCCATGACCCCAGATTGGTAGTGCCTTTAGACCTGACAGTGGGCTGGTCATGCACTCGTTACATCCCGGATCGACTACTGCAATGCGCTCTACATGGGGCTGCCCTTGTGGACCACGCGGAGGCTTCAGCTGGTGCAGAATGCGGCCGCGTGGGTTGTGATGGGGGTATCCCAATACTCCCATATTACACCCCTCCTGCGCGAGTTGCATTGGTTGCTGGCTGCCCTCCGTGTGGGATTCAAGGTGCTGGTGCTTACCTATAAAGCCATCCATGGCTTAGGGCCAGGTTACTTGTGGGAACGTCTCCTACCAGCATCGAACACCAATCGCCCATTGCGTGCCCACAGACAGGGCCTCCTTGGGGTACCGTCGGTCAGACAGTGTCAGCTGGTGGTCCCTAGGGAGAGGGCCTTCTCTGTGGGGGAGCCCACTTTGTGGAACCAGCTTCCCCTGGAGCTACGATTGGCCCCTGACCTCCGCTCCTTTTGCCGCGGCCTAAAGACTTGGCTATTTGAACAAGCTGGCCTGGACTGGGTGGGGGCATTGTTTTAAATGTTTTGTGGTAGGGTTTTAAATATTTATTTGGTCCAATTGATTTAATATTTTTTTAATTCCTTTTAACTTTTGTATTCATTGTTTTTTATGTGAGCCACCCTGAATCCTTTGGGAGATAGGGTGGCATATAAGACCAAATAATAAATAAATAATAAATAAATAAATAAATATCTCCTTTATTTTGAAAGCAATGGAAAAAAAGCCCTACAGAAATGCAGAAAAGAACAAAAAAGAAATATGATACCTCATTTTCATCCCACCAGTTTGCAGTGCAAGTGAACAGAGAGAAAAATAGAATTTCTGGGTGGAAAGAAATGGATAGGTCCATAGAAGTATAAATGAATTGCTATTTGTAGAATCTTAAATGATTACGGTGGTGCAGTGGTTAGATTGCAGTACTGTAGGCTACTTCTGCTGACTGGCGGCTGCTGCTGACTGCAATTTAGCAATTCAAATCTCACCGGCTCAAGGTTGACTCATCCTTCCGAAGTGGGTAAAACGAGGACCCAGATTGTTAGGGGCAATATGCTGACTCTGTAAACTGCTTAGAGAGAGCTATACAGCACTGTGAAGTGGTATATCAGTCTAAGTGCTATTACAGGTAGTTCTTGACTTTATACCTTATTGGAGATGTAAAATAGATTTTTGGAAAACAAGGTCATAAAATGTGGTCAGATGACCACAGAATGCTGTAAGCATTGGGCCAATTTCCAAGTATTCAAAATGCACAGGGAATCATTGGAACTTTAGAACTGGGTTATAAGAATTCCTAAGGAGTTTGCTAAGCAACCTGTCATAAGCCGAGGACTACCTGCATGTAGTCTGTAATCATCATTAGAACAAAAGTCTTGAACTAGAACTTTGGGCTTAATTTTGAACTTCTGTATACCAGAAATCTGTTAATTTCATTTAATCATCATGATCTAATTAGATGTCTCTTCTACCATGGCACTCAGAGTCTAGAACAGAGGTCTCCAAACTTGGCAATTTTAAGACTTGTGGACTTCAACTCCCAGAATTCTTCAACTCCCAGCTGGCTAGAGAATTCTGGGAGTTGAAGTCCACAAGTCTTAAGGTTGCCATGTTTGGAGACCCCTGGTCTAGAATATCAACCCGTCAGTGATCAGTTTGAACCCAATCAGGGATTGAAGACTTGAATCTGTCATCATCTGGGGTGTGAAGAAGCCCATTTCCTAGTTGGGTTGACTGTATTATGTTTTAACTACGTGCTTTATGTTTCTTTCTTAATGAGATTTATTATGTTTTCATATTGTTAGTCTCGTGAATTTGAGACAGGTGGCCAGACAAATCTAATAAATACATATACAAAGCTGATTTGAGATTTGCAGGCTTTGAGTGAGGCACTGCAGGAGTATATTTCTCTGCCAGTAGATGTAAGATTACAGATTGATGATCAGCTGACTCCAAATTCTGCTTGCACATCAACAAGGATGTCACTTTGCTCAGTCTAGTAAAGTCCAGTATTATATGGCATGTAATATTATACAAGCTGATGGCACCCTCAATAGCTGTAGTGGATTTCGTTTCTTTCTTATGCCATTAGATCAAGGAGGGGAAATAGTGTTGTTTGATCAAAGCTCACCAAGCACTATCAGTTTTAATTAATTTCAGTGCCAAGCATTTTCCAGTTTTCATCTGTTCTGTCAAGTTCACTAAATAGGAGTTAGGTTCTAAGAGCCAATAAAGAAAAGTGAAAGTTAAAATTTCCATCTAAAGACAAAATCCTCTTGTTTTTATATGAATATGCCTCCTATTTATCTGAAGATATGTGAAAGTTCCATTTATGTTTTCTACCATATAAATGACCTATTACCATTTAGCACAGAGTTGGAAGGGACCTTGTAGGCCATCTAGTCCAACCCCCCATCCAATCAGGAGACCCTACATCATTTCTGAAAAATGGCAACCCAATCTCTTCTTGAAAGCCTCCAGTGATGAAGCTCCCGCAACTTCCGAAGGCAAGCTGTTCCATTGGTTGATTGTTCTCAGTGTCAGAAAACTTTTCCTTATTTCTAGGTTGAATCTCTCCTTGATCAGTTTCCATCCATTATTCCTTGTGTGGCCTTCAGGTGCCTTGGAAAATAGTTTGACCTCTTCCTCTCTATGGCAGCCCCTCAAATATTGGAACACTGAACATCCTGAAGCATCCTCACCCCGAACAACCTATCATGCTATCATTTGCCAGGGGATAGCAGAATTATGAGCTTTGAGGTTGAATAAATTGCTGCTAGACATGCCTTTTCTTACTTGTGAAGTACTAGAACCCATTTCTTGGATCTGCAAAATGATATTGTGCTGTGGCAGCATTCTAACAGTTTATTTATTTACTTATTTATCAATTTTTTATAGCTACCCATCTTGCCTTAAGGTGACTCTGGCTGGCGCACAACAGTTACCTCAGACTGAAGCCTGGGTTTGTGTCAGCCCTGTCACCATTTTCCTCTGGCACCTTCCGGGCTGCCACAGCAGAGCTGAGTCAAGCTGTGGGAACAGGAGGGGTGAGGTAGAGATAGCTGTGGGATCGTAGCCATAATAAAATTCTTTCCTCTGAGAACCAAGAACTTTCCCACCAGGTGCAAGAGGTGGGATCTAAGACCAAGTGACCCTTGGACTGTGACCTGATTGGACCATGTGGCAGACTACATGGGCAGGCAAAGGAAAATTTTACTTTCAACTAGGGGAAAACCCGAGGGGGGCTTAAAGTCGGGTTTCCCCAGATGTGCCAATATGACATGCCTAATAAATCTATACTTTGAGGAATATACCTGCCCCAGATTCTGTTGGGTGTGTTATTAACCCTGACAGTTTGTTTGTTTTAGCTCTAAAACTGAAATACTGGATAATTCTCATCATAGCTATCTCAAAGGTGCTTTTTCAAAAGGCAACTGGACTGTATTTTTCCTTGAGGAAAAAGAAGAAAATGTTTTGCTTCTCATTCAAGAAGCTTCATCAGCTCTGATGGCGGGGAAATGGAAGGATAGGTGCCAAGAATGGAAGGTGGCGAAATGGAAGGGTTGATTCTGATAGGATGGGGGGATACTTAAATAGTTGGTGATTGCTGCTGTTTTTCCAGCTAGAGTATTCTGAAACCTGCAGTGCCCCAACGCCCACTGTACATGCTGATTATATATGTTTTCTTTAAAGAAATAGAGTGGTGCTTCTCAGGGTCCCAGAGATTCCCATATATGGTGCCCTCCATATATGTTGAGACCAGAGTCCCCCAAAGCTCTAGTACAAGGGTGTCAAACTCAAGGCCCAGGGGGCCTGATCCGGCCCACTGGGTGCTTAGATCTGGCCCACGGGGTCACCCTGGAAACAGCGAAGGACCAGCCCACAGTGCCTCTACCAGAGAAAATGGAGCTCGGGAGGGCCATAGACAGCCCTCGCAAGCTCTGTTTTCACTGGCAGAGGGTTGCAGGAGGCTGTTGCAGCGAAAATGGAGCTCGGGAGCCTGTTTTTGCTGGTACAGCACTCAGGTCACTACAGGCGCCCCCAGTCCAAGTGATATCAAATTGGCCATGCTGACTCTGGCCATGCCCCCCATCCCTCCCCCAAGGTCAAACACAACCCTGATGCGGCCCTCAATGAAATCAAGTTTGATACCCCTGCTCCAGGGTGGGATTCAATTTTTTTAACAACTGGTTCTGTGGGCATGGTTTAGGTGGTGGGTGTGGCTTGGTGGTCATGTGACTGGGTGGACATGGCTTGGTGGTCATGTTATTGGCTGGGTGTGGCCAACTCAACATCACTCACATCAAGGCACGCATCTCCTCGCATGGCCTCTCGTGACTGTGGGGATGCTGCAACAGTTGTAAGTGTGAAAAATGGTCATAAGTCACTTTTTTCAGTGCCATTGTAACTTTGAATGGTCACTCCACACAAGCAAAGTACCAGCAAAGGAGGAAAAAAAAACTCCAGAGAAGTTCCAGAGACAGGAAGTCTAGTCCTGCCAAGAATGTAATAAGGGTTAACAGAGAGGCAGTTTCTGTAAGCAACACCAGAATGTTTCCTTCCTGCCTTCCTTATAGGATTAGGCCAGCAATTTCTTCTAACAACCAGTTCTCCAAACTGCTTAGAATGTTAACAACCAATTCTAGCAAATAGGTGCAAACTGGTAGAATCCCACCCCTGCCCTGCTCTAGTATATTGGTCTAATATTTCTAGTCCAAACTCTTTAGCATGAAAATTGGGACAGTTTGTTCTAATCAATGTAAAGTGACTTCCTTTATTCACTATTCTGATCTTTCTTCTGGCCTCAAAGGTATACTGATGATAAGGAGGAAGAGGAGAAGTGACCAGGATAATGAATGTATATTGTTCGTCATTGCTCAAGTCAGCATACAAACCTGGCTTTGAATCTCTAATGGAAAGGAATCTCTAATTAGAAATTATAGTTTGGTAAACTTGAGTCTATTACTTCAAGTATAAAGCAGTGCTATTAATTGTCCATCAGTCCTGGTTGGTCAAATTTGTAGTTCTCTGCTTTGATCAGAGCTCAGGATCAGTAGATCATTAATATTACCGCTTCATATCTTTTCCATTGTTTCCATTTTTGCTACCAACCAAAATTCTGATACTCACAAGAAAGCGGGGGGAACAGTTCCCCTGACTATTCATTCTTCTTTGAGAATGAATAATATCCACCTTTGTATTTTCCAGGATGGGGAGTAAAATACCATTTGTTTTTCTGGCAAGATGGTAAAAATTTTGTAGTGAGATTGGCAGTCTGCCTCTAGTCTCTGTGCTTACTGGGGGGAAAAAATCTCAAATGGCATTATTTCGTTTCTGTTTGTATATAACTTTTGATAAATAATTCAACAGTGTGAGGGATAAAGTTTTTTAAGGACTCACCTGGCTAGGCGTATGTGGGAATTGGGATGTGGTTCAGTTCTTATTTTAGCAAGAACATAAACTCCAAGCAATTCCTATCACTTACAGTTCTATGGGTGCAGGGGGGGGAGGAGGTTAGTTGTGTGTGTGTGTGTGTTTATGTGTGTGTTTTGAGTCTCCAAGATGCATAGAAGTGTGTGAGTAAAGGACTCGAAGGTATTTCAGGGTAGTTGTCAGGTAGGAAATATGACTCTGCAACACAAATAATGTTTGCATATTGTGCACAAGAGAAATCACAGGCTTGGAAGATAGATGTTTAGTAACTCAGTTTAATAGAGTAATCCATTAAATCAAATGTCTCGAGGGCAGTGTTCTGAAAAGGAATTTTTGCCTTATCTCAACAAGATGCTTTATGCAGCCTTGCTGACAGTAAGTGCTTAAAATTAACTTTTCCCTCTCTCCCCTGGAATATTTAACATGTTTCAATGATCCTGATTAAGCAATGAAAGTCATTTTATTGTTTCTGGCAGCAACATGATTTCTTCTGCTTCCTATTTTAGAGTACATTTGCTACAAAGGCAGCCATCCTTATATTACTCTGTGAAGACTACAACATCTGGATTGCAGAAATCCAGAGGGCCTCCAGATGGCAGCAAGGAGCTACTGAAAACTCTAAACTCTGCAGCTCCCAGGTTTATGCACTGCAAATATGGTCATAATTTGTCCTTTCAGGTGTACCTGTGAATCTGGTTGACCATAGGAAAATGCTTAACTAGACTGGTGGAAAGCCATAATAAGTTAAAATCTGAAAAATCTGTCCTAAAATAAAGTTAGTCTGCATGTGTGTGGCCTTTATCAAAATTTTATACGAAGTTGATATTACTAAGAAAAACTCAAATAAGGTAAGGACAATCTGATGTTTTTGCTAGCTCTTTATCACCGGCGATGGGATGGCCTTTTTAAAAAAAATAATAATCAGTAGTTTAACATGGTTTCTTTACTGATTATTTTAACAAAAACAAAAAAATGCTGAAATTTAACTACACAATCTTGAACCGCAATCTCTGCATACCACCCTGTGGTCCAAGAATCACTGAGGTAAGGAAATTCTGGCCCCAGATTTATTTCTCTTAGAGATCAGACTTGTACCAGCTTTTTATAGCTACTCCAGAAATAAATACAATTGATCAAATTAATAGGAGCAAAGCATGGCTGACCTCGGTTATTTAATCTAGATAACAAAGCATGCATGTGAAGGAAGTAATACTCCAGTTCCATCTTTAGAAGTTACCCTGAAAAATGGGTTTTTATTTAAAGACGGGCTGAACCAGTCATGCCGATAAAAAATTTCCCAAATTAGAAACAGGAACAGTGGAGGGACAGCATGAAGCCAAAACTATACAGAATTCCCTTTAGGGAAAGAAAAGAAAAGGAGGCCAATGTTGAAGGATAGAGATGGGGAGGAGAGAGACTAGAACTAACCTTAAAGCTAGGTGAAGAAGAAGACAAAGACTTACAAAATGCTTCCTATAATTGGGTATGGTTGCCCAACATGCTTCACCTAATTTAGCAAATTAATTCATTTTCTGGGTATCCAGAATGCATTTGGTCACTAAGAGGGCAATCCAAATGATCAGTGCCCCCAAATACCTTTCCCATGTGAAAAAGATGGAAAGGGATGCTACCTTCAAAAAAAAAAATGAAGATGCCATCATCAAGATATATTTAAAAAATTATGGATGGTTCGAATGAAGTAGGAAAACCAAGAGTCAATCAATGAAACTGATTAGAAGAAAATTTAAAATAGACAAAGGGCATAGCAATAGAACTTAGACTTATATGCCGCTTCACAGTGCTTTTACAGCCCTCTCTAAGCAGTTTACAGAGTCGGCATATTGCCCCTAACAATCTGGGTCTTCATTTTACCCACTCCGGAAGGATGGAAGGCTGCGGCAACCTTGAGCCTGGTGAGATTTGAGCTTGCCAAATTGCAGGCAGCTGGCAGTCAGCAGAAGTAGCCTGCAGTACTGCACTCTAACCACTGCACCATCATGGGTGGGATGCTGCTGGTGCAACAACCGGTTCGGTGATCACATGCTTTGCGCAGGCACGTGCATGAACAGCTTTCTAAAAACACTTACCTGCTATGTTACTACTGGGGAGTAACACAACTGAGAAGCAGCAATCTGCTCTGCAGCGCAAATCAGCTGAGGGGATATAGGTAAGTACAGCGCAGGGGCAGGTGGACGGGCTCTGGTTCACTGCCAGCTGATTGTCGGAGCTAGGGGTTCACCCGAACCGGTCCAAACTGGTAGAATCCCACCCCGTGCACCATCCATTACTGTAAGACATGGTTATGGCTGCTGGCTTGGATAGAGTTGAAGGGGTTCAGATTATGGACACTCAAGGAAGGGAACAAGGAGGAACAAATGAAATATGTGTAAACTTTATCTCTTCTGTATTTATATGCTAAGTTGCAGCACCAGCATGATGGAACTTGTAATGCAACCCTGTATGCTTTGTCATTTTGGCATTATAGGCAGTCCTTGACTTATGACCAAAATTGAGCCCAAAACTTCTGTTACTAAGAAGGTGATCACATGACTCCAGGGTACTGCAACTATCATAAATACATACCAGTTGCCAAGCATCTGGATTTTGTTTACGTGACCACAGGGATATTGCAAAGGTCATAAGTGTGAAAAATTGTCATAGGAGACTTTTTTCAATGCTATTTTAAATTCAAACAGTCACTATATGAATGGTTTTAAATCAAGATCTACCTGTATTATGGTTAGAGGAACAGATGCATATGTATCTGGTTAGGAACAGATATAAATTAGAAGTATGCACAGATGGGTCTTTAAGAGCTATTGGTCTTCAAAAATTGGAGTTACTTCTGAATGCCTGTTACAAGGGTTTAAGAGAGGGTGATATGCTTGTGTTTCATTTTCTTCTTGTAGGTGATATTTGACCAACCAGTATGAGCAATGAAGTTGTGGACTAAAATGGGCTAGGTTCATCTCTCATGCACAGTAAACTAAACTAATCACACTGTCTGAATGTATCACCCTCAAAGATTAAAGATTAAGTTTAAAGCAAACTAAAATTAAAAATTACCAATTCTGTGGTTTGTAATTGACCTGATTAAGTGAGTTTTATGAACACAACACTGAATCCTCTGAGAAGAAGATAAAGAGGCAGACAAACAAATAAACCATATTAAATAAATTTATTCACGCAAGTCTATAGCTCTATTAGGCACTTATTCTTTGGTATGTGCAAGCCAAAGCAGACTGAATGATATTATGACAGCTTGAAATACGAAACAGGTTCCCACGCAGCAATTACTCTGTTCTCTGCTGGTCAAAATTGTTCTAAGCTTTTTGGGTGTTGCCACATTAAAGGTCTTTGGCTGTTAGATTTATTTGTAAAGCATTTGCTAATATTCAATCAAAGAGAGGAGGTGACACCTCAAAGAATCTAGGCACATTCTATAAGTGAAGCCATAAAGAAATTTGTTTGAAGATTCACAGATGAGTAGAAGTAGTTTGGAACTGAGGGATGTTGTGAGGTAAGATGACAAAGTGAGTTACTGATTTTAATTTGGTGCAGAGGGTCTCACAGTTGTCTCATTAGCAAGCTGCTGAAATGTAGCTCCACATGGGATGATTTTGTTTCAAAGAAGTTATTTCCTTCTAAATAGATTATTCATCTTTTTTTTTGCATTTCAAAAATCAGAAAGAGACAGAACTGTACTGATTGCCTCTATTGTCCCTAGGATGAAAGATATCTTTCCGTACAATAAGATATCAGAAACCTGTTTTTATGTAATTCTCCTGGCTCATTTAAAAATTAAGTTATAGCATTTTTCATACTTGGTGAATATTGAGGTTCGGTGGGCCAAAACAATAATGAAATAAACCCGTCTTTTAAAATCTGTTTTATTTTTTGGTTTAATTTATGTTATCTATTAAATATCAGGGCTGGATAAGTTTGGATGTAGGAAATCTCTCATAATTTTAAACCTGCCTTTAAAAAAATAAAGGCACCTCAATATTTGAATAGCATTATCATGCTGGCAAAGAGAGTTTAAATTTGCCTTTTGTGAATTTAATATCATACCTCACATTTTGTGCCTTTTGCTAGATGGTTCCCTGATTGTATTGATTACCTTCAGGAAACAAAGAACTTCTGCAGCCCTTAATAACTTGGACCTGAAAGTCTGAAGTTTTTCATAGATACTGAGTAGCTCAATATTTAGTTGACATTATCAACAGAAAAACAAGTTCAAGGGAATCTTGCCTGCATTAAATCTTTGGACCTAAGTCATAATTCTTTTTCTTTCAATAAATATCACCATGAAATGCTATTTACTTGCAAAAGTAATAATGTTTCTAAGGACATATTCATGACACAATTACAAGTAAAATTTCCTAACTGTGACTATGATGTGTGACAAACCCACGCAGGCTTGATTTAACAAGATTATTTCAAAGATTTCATATACTAGTCTTTTTTTGTTCCCTAAAGTTCTTTTCCTCAAACATTAGAGGCCATTTCAGCAAAAGCACTCATTTATTAGACTTATATCCTACTTTTATTCCAGTAGCATACCTTTGTATTTAACCCAAGGTGAAAATCTTGGTTGTTGACCTATTGCCTGAGCAAAGTAACATGCTTAGTTTCTATGGTTAAAGGAAGATTGGAACGGGTGTCTCCCAGGTCCAAGTTCAATCCGTTTCTGGTTCTCAAATGTTGTATATAACATGTATTTCCAAATAAATTTATTGTCATGAAATGTTCTCCAAACAAATTTGATTTTGTAAAATAATTTCCTGTCAGCAGTGCTTATCATAGTTAATGTCAATCTCATGATCAGCCATAGAACACCAGATGAAGAACAAATGGTACTGCAGGTTTTGTGATGTCAGCACACACATGGCAATAGGTTTTTAAAGCTTAATGTATGCTTATAGCTAAGCAGGCTACAGTTAAAAAAAATGTAATGCATACTCATAACTAAGCATAAGCACATTACAAATTAATGCACAGTATCAATCAGTATCAACAGTAATCAGAACAATGCAAGACATTTCCTAATATCAGCATAGCCATTATGTGATTAATTGTCATCCTGCTTTTAAATCTAATTTATTTGTTTGTGATGGGTAGGACATCTCATATTGTGACTGATCAATAGTTTTCTTTGAATTTTCACATTAACCTTGGCAGCCTGCCTTTTTTGACATCATTCACTATGCAACTAATAAAAATAAATAAATCTAAATAATGTATGAAGTAAGCACACTCACTATGGCAAAAGTAAGTGTCTTCTTAAACAAAAATATGTAAGTTTTGTCTGCATAGAATGAGAGGAAGCACATTAAAATGAGTTAAATGTCTATCATGTCTTTCTGTCTATATCTATCTATCTATCCATCTATCTCTACCTGTCTATCATCCATCTATCTATCATTTGTCCATCCATCTTCCATCCATCTTGGGTATTCAACATCAGCAAACCCTAAACCAGTGGCAAAATGGGAGTAAGGAATGAAAGAGGCATGAATAATTGATTTTAGTTGTATCTCTGTGTATCAAAAGGGATAATATATTCCAGAGTCAGTGGAAACCATATAGGGGGTATTTATTATGGGCAATCCCAAAGAGTTGGCTTTAGATAACTCTTGCTTTAATCCCTTTATATACTTAGCAGTACAAAAGTAGAGGTGGGATTTAGGCTATTAGATGATACCTTCTCTATTCTGCATCAAGAAGGTAACAAGTTGGTTGGATAATTTGTTTAGGGAAAATAATTTGATTAAATTTCTCATGACTTGGAAACACTGGTAGATTTCTTACAAGTTAAAGAGAAAAATCAATTTTTGACTTTGAGATTTGACGATTAGATCTGATTTGACTAGAGAAATATTGGTTTTTCCAATGTATGGGTATCCATGTTTGACAATTTGTTGTGTGTTGGATTAAAATTAAGACAAGAATATAAAAACATTGTTTTTAGAGTGTTGATTGTTAGTATTTTAAGATATTTTAAACATTGGTATTATTAATTTAAACTTACGGGAAGGTTATTGTATCATATTATTATCTCTGTACTGAAAAAAAATTGAGATCACTTTTGTTATGTATTCATTTGATACAATTTTTGTTCACTTTTTTAATGTCACCTACTATTTATTTTAATGTTTGTTTTTGAAATTTAGTAGTTTTTAAAAAGGAAACAAGTTGGTGGCAGGAAATGTGTGTATCCAACAGGCCTGAGGTAAAAACAATAAGATACAAACATGGATTTGCTTCATCATATACAGAAGTGAGAAAGTGTGAGATAAGCAGCAGGGTACAAATTCAGACTGTGAAATCTCTGTGCCTAAGGTTCTTTGAGGTATCACCTTCTCCTTGATTGAATATTAGCAAATGCTGGAGGTGGTTAGTTTACCAGGAAGAAGATTCCCTCTCACCCTCCCAACCCCCATTACATTCTGGTTTTTAAACTTTTTTCTTTTGCATAATTAATGTTTTGTATGTTGGGTTTTATGATGTTGTAGCTACCCAGAGTTACTTGACAGTGAGATGAACAGCATACGGATTTAATAATTAATTAAAATAAAAATATTAAAAGAATGTGTGTTGATATGTTTCAGGCTGTCCATCTGTATTTTGTAACATGAACAGAATGAGTTTAGAAGGACTAAATAAACAAAAATATGCCTAACTTCTTGTCTTTAACTCTTGCAATATCTACTCATAATATGGAAGGATTTTCACAATTCACTTTTTTCTCAGAAATATTATTTTTTTATGTGTATCTTTATTTATCAAAGGAAGATAGCATTTAATTATATAAAAAGTTGTTTTTTTTACATGAGGCTTTTTTTTTCTATCCTTCCTGTCTCAACTAGTTGAAGAACTTATTCCTGAAATTTGAGAACTTTAGGAAATAATTTTAAAGTATTATTTTTATATATTTTTTTTTAAAATGTAAACAGATGGAAATCCCTTCAGCATTTCTTAGATCACTTTTTGTTGTGTTTTATAGGATGTGGTTGAGAAGTAAAAAAAAATTAGTAACTGGGATGTTTTAAAAGTAAAATGTCTCACATTTTAAAAGTGTAATCTGGGTTGTGCTCCCAGCCCTGAAGCGTTGTGATGCATGAAACTCTTCTGACAAAAGTGTTAAATTTACAGGAGAAGTTGTTATTTTCTTATTTTCTTCATTGTGACATCGATTTCTATGGCTAACATTTTAGTAATAAAAGGCATAATGTAAAGCTGCAGCCCGCTGCGAGGGGGAAGTCTACACATTGAGTGAACACTGCAGGACCTATTCATAAATATTCATTAAGGCCTGCTTCATTGAAAATGAAATTTAAGTACTTAGGATAATGGAAGAAAAGTAGATGAAATGGCTTTCACATAAACTGAGAAAAGAGGGCTCAGAATGAGACAAACAGAAAGAAGAGGGTGGGCAGCGGGGATGATAACTAGAGTTTAATATTATTACAGGATTAAAACACTGGGGAAAGTATGTAATTCTGAAACTGGAATGCCTTCTTGCATTGGGGTAAATAAAATAAGTCAACTTGGTTTGCGTTGTATAGAAGGGCTGTCAGCTTCAGAGGTCCTAACCCAGAGGTATCAAACTCATGTCACCATGGCGGTGTTATGGGATGTATTAAGACTTTTTTCCCCTTCACTAAACCAGACATGGGTGTGTCCAATGCATGATGCATCAAGCCCGTGGGCTGTGAGTTTGACAGCCCTATCCTATATGCGCACTGGTAGTCTATAGCAGATTAACATACAAGGACTCCTCCACATAAGACCACTTAAGAGCTCAACATTTCTGTTGCTAAGCAAGACAGTTGTTAAGTGAGTTTGCCCCATTTTACAACACAGTTGCTAAGCAAGACAGTTGTTAAGTGAGTTTTGTCCCCATTTTACAACATAGTTCTTCTTGTCACAGTTGTTAGATGAATGACTGCAGTTGTGAAGTTAGTAACAAGGTTGTGAAGTGAATCTGGTCACGAAAGATAATCACATAACCCCCAAAACATTGTAAACATCATAAATATGAACCGGTTGCCAACCATCCAAATTTTGATCATGTGACCATAGGGATACTGCAACAGTCATGTGTGAAAAATAGACATAACTCACTTTTTCAGTGCAGTGGTAACTCGGAACGGTCACTAAACGAATGGTTGTAAGTCAAGGACTACCTATAGCATTGAGTGATTGATAATCCTTGACTTACAACACAATTGGGACCAGAATTTCCTTTGCTAAACAAGGTGACTGATAGAGGAGTCACACCTGATTTTACTGCCTTTTTGCTTAACAGTTGTTAAGCAAATCATTGCAATTTTTAAGTGAACCGTGCAGTGTCAAGATTCCAAGTAATAAATCCATAGCAAGCAAAACTCTGAGGCAGGTAGATTCCTCAAAGAATACTTTTTAACCTTTTTTTAAAAAATTGTAATTATCATATTGGCACATATCTGGTGAAAACCGACTCTGAAGTTTCCTGCAGTTTTCACCTAATTAAAAGTAAAAAAATTTCTACTTTTTCAAAACAGTCAGTCACATGGTCCAATCATGGTGTGGACTGGCAACTGGATAGCATCACTCCACCTTCCTCTGACCAGGTATATGTCCATGGTTCCCAAGAGAAAATATGTTGCTTTGGCTACGGATTCCCCTCTATGTCAATTCCCTCCTCCCTGACTCACAGCTCCAGTGTGACAACACTGAAGCCGTCAAAAATGGTTGCAGTCAGGTCAGCAGTTGTTAAACAGATCTGGCTTCCCCCATTGACTGTGTGTGTTGGAAGCCACCTGGGAAGGTTACAAATGGTGATCATATGACCCTGAGATGCTGCAAACATTATAAATAACTGTCGGCTGCCAAGTGTCTAGATTCTAATCACATGGCCATGAGGAGGCTGCAACTGTCATAAGTGTAAAGGCCAATTGTAGGTCACTTTTTTCAGTGTAACTTTGAATGGTTGCTAAATGAATTGTTGTAAGTGGAAGATTACCTGTAGCTGGTAATTCCTGCAATAATCTTAACTAGGATAACCTGAAATATCTGGCAATTCCTGCTTTGTGATGGAGTGTTTTTCTTTAAAAAAAAAGAAAAAGAAAAACCATCCCTATCTTTTTTAAAAGATGGATTCATGGATTTAAAGATCCTGCATAGTGTTTGCTCATGCCTTGTTAATCTCTCATTTGAACTGTTGTTTCACACTGCGTTCACCTTTGAAGACTATTCAGAAACTTCAATTGGTAGAATATGGTGTCATCCATACTTCTAGTTTCACCTTAATTTACCCATGTAAGATCACTTCACAGACTGGACTGGCTTCATATAAGCTGGGTGCTATTTCTGAGTGCAATTCAATTTGATGGTTATCACCCACCTATAAAGCCCTTCATGGCATAAGGCTAAGTTAGAACTTAGAACTAAGGAGAAATTTCCTGACAGTTAGAGCCATTAATCAGTGGAACAACTTGCCTGCAGAAGTTGTAAATGCTCCAACACTGGAAGTTTTTAAGAAGAGATTGGATAACCATTTGTCTGAAGTGATGTAGCATTTCCTGCCTAAGCAGGGGGTTGGACTAGAAGACCTCCAAGGTCCTTTCCAACTCTGTTATTCTATTCTAAGTTAGTTGTGATACTGCCTATCTCTGATTACCGGTATATCTGCCTAACTTACAAGAGCCAACAGAATGGGGAGGTTTCAGATTCCCTCTATGAGACAATGTCATATGGTGGAATGCAGGAGTTATGCCTTCTGTGTTGGGTTAATATACTGTATCTCCTGGGATTCAGAGGCTGTTGGCTTTCCATAAGGCTTTAAAAACCATTTTTTTCCTTCAGGCATCAAGCCAGTATGTTGGCCGACCTCATCAAGTAAATGATTTGAGAGCTGATTGTATTGTGTTTTGGCTTCAGTATCAGATGTTTATGTGTTGATTTGCAGCTTTAATCTTTATTGTTTATCTTTGCAATTTAATTCTGTGTTTAATTCTACGTTAGGTATGGCAGAGATACAAATTGAAAGTTTGCACAATAAGCTGCTTAGCTAACTAACCTATAGCACACTCTTCACAAGTTGTAAAGGCCAGAAACCATTAGGTTGTGCTGGATAAAACAAGGCCAATGGCGGTTTGCCATGGCAGTAGAAGCACTGTTTTCGTGGAGAGCAAGAGTGGTATAGGACAAAGTTGTGCTGCTTTCAAAAATATAGCCTTACTTTTCAAATTCCCTAAAAAAGGGAAAAACAGGCACCATTTTTGTTACTATAACAAAAATAGACATTAAAACAACACCTAAAGCAAGCATTAAATAAACCGATCAAACAATTGGTAATTAAATTAAAGTAATCAGTAGTCAGCAAAACAACAGCAGCAACAACAGAAAGCCTTAAGGTACCATAAAGAATAATACATTTATTGTCGCAAAATACATGAAATGCTATATTCCATAGAGAAAGAAAAAGGAAAAAAAATGTAGACATCAAAGTAATGTAGACTATGGCTGTTCTGCATAAAGTTCAAAAGGAGTCATTTGAAAGAATAGTAACTGCTAATCATTCAATCATCCCACATTTTTGCTGTAAGTTTTGGGTTATAGCAAGATAAAAAAACCATTTTCTTTATTTAAACCCTTATGAGAAGAATGAAGCTTCTTGATTAGCTCTAATGTACCAGAGCAGCCTCTAAGACAAAAGATCATTTCAGATCTAATGCTCCCCCACCCCCATCCCAAACACGGCCTGAAATTACTTGCTTTGCAAATCAGTAGACAAGGTATAGAGTTACTTATGGGATGTTCCAAAACAATGGTACCGTTTCTGGAACGGCTCTCCGTTATGTTTACAACAGGAAATGAATGTGATGTGAGATAGGCTTTTTCCATTTTTTCCATAGCTTAGGAACACTAGAAGTTGCCTTGCATTATGATGTCAAGTCTATTTCAGTATTATCTGACAAGTTGGGACAGAATCTGGAAGCTCTTTGTGCATTTTTTTTATTTATTTTTTTGTTATTCAGTCACTAAGTCACATCTGACACTTCACAGCCCTATGGACCAATGGACCCAGATTGTTGGGGGCAATGTGCTGACTCTGTAAAACCACTTAGAGAGGGCTGTAAAAGCACTGTGAAGTGGTATATAAGTCTAAGTACTATTGCTATTGCTACAACAGATACCCTGCCCTCCATCGTCTCCTGCAATTTGCCCAAATTCATGTTGACATTATCAAACCATCTCATCTTCTGCCATCTCCTTCTTTTTTGCCTTCAATCTTTCCACTGGTGTATTAACCATTAAGCAAACTAAGCACATGCTTAGACCCAAAGTGGGCACCACAAAGTTGAGAATATGGCTTTTTTTCTACAGTATGTACAAAGGAGAGGAGCACCAAGATTTGTCAGTGCTTAGGGCACCAGTGAGCCTTAATCCGCCACTGAATCTTTCCCAACATCAGGATGTTTCCACTGAATCATCCCCTTTCCATCAGGGTGTTTCCAATCCAGGGTGTCCTCTATTCTCATTTGGTGGCCAAAGTATTTGAGCTTCAGCTTCAGTATCTTCCAAAGAACAATCAGGATTGATTTCCTTCAGGATGGTCTGATCTGAACTCCTTGCAGCCCAAGGGACTCTCAAGAGTCTTCTCCAACACTACAATTTGAAAGCCCCAGTTCTTTGGCACTCCTTATGGTCCAACTCTCACATCCATACATTATTACTTGGATCTGTGCAAATAGTAAGCCCTACAAGCATATTAAGGCTCTTCCAAAACTACAGTTCTTTGGTTTTTGTAGTAGTGTTGGAATTGCCAAATTTTGCTCCAAAAACAATAATTGTGACTTGGCCATCCAACTAGACATAAAGCTGCTGACATCATTGCTGCTTCCTTTTCCTACATCATCATCATCATCTGCCATCAATTCATATGTGACTCCTAGTGACTACATAAATAGATTTTTCCATGACAATCTATGCCTTCCAATGGTGAACTCACCACCACTGTAACTATCTTCCCCTGCCTTGCTGTTGGTTGTCCTTTTCTTCTAATTTCTTCCACCTTTCCCAGCATTAGAGCTTTTTCTAGAGTCTTCACATGATGTGTCTGAAGTAGGATAACTTGAGCTTAGTCATTTGTTCCTTGAGTGAAAACTCTAATGTGAGGACTCTAGGTTGATGTCTTCAATAATAATAATAATAATAATAATAATAATAATAATAATAATAATGATGATGATGATTGGGGTGACATGATGGCAGTATTCCAGTATTTGAGAGACTGCCACAAGGAAGAAGGGGGATCACAGGGGTGGGATTCTACCAGTTCGCACCTATTCGCTAGAACTAGTTATTAACATTCTAAGCAGTTCGGAGAACCGGTTGTTAGAAGAAATTACTGGCCTAATCCTGTAAGGAAGGCAGGAAGGAAACATTCTGGTGTTGCTTACAGAAACTGCCTTTCCATTGGCAAGACTAGACTTCACCTCCTTTGCTGGTACTTTGTTTGTGTGGAGTGACCATTCAAAGTTACAATGGCACTGCAAAAAGTGACTTATGACCATTTTTCATACTTACAACTGCTGCAGCATCCCCACAGTCATGAGAGGCCAGGTGAGGAGATGCGTGCCTCGATGTGAGTGATATTGAGTTGGCCACACCCAGCCAATAACATGACCACCAAGCCATGCCCACCAACTAAGCCACACCCACAGAACCGGTTGTTGAAAAATTTGAATCCCAGCCCTGGGGGCTCAACTTATTTTCCAAAGCACCAGAAGGGCAGGACAAGAAACAATGAATGAAAACTAATCAAGGAGAGAAGCAACCTGGAATTAAGAAACTTCCTAATAGTGAGAACAATTAGCCAGCTTGCCTTCAGAAGTTGTGGGTGCTCTGTCACTGGAGCTTTTTAAGAAGACTGGACAGCCCACCTCTCTGAAATTGTATAGGGTCTCCTGCTTGAGTAGAGTTGGACTAGAAGACCTCCACGGTCCCTCCCAGCTCAATTCTGATTGATTGAAAACCAGATAAGACATATTCATGTATTGACATACTCATAACCCCATGGCCAATACATCAGATGGTGTGAGATCCATCTGTTCAGCTCACGGTTTTCATATAGAATAATAAATCTTATCTGTCTAAATATAATCCTCAAAAGTATTTCCTGCAATTCATCAAAGAATTATGAGCTTTTGGCTCTTTTTTAGTCATAAATTGCAAGCTTGGTTCAGATTCAATAAGCCTATTCTTCGTCACATGCCAAAGGGAAACTAATACCCACTGTGCCATTGCATATGGGTTTTTTCCCCCTATAGCAGTGGCATCCTCAGCAGAGAATTGCATGGCATACCAGAGGGGAAAATTGTGAGTCAAGTTTATGATAAGTAAAAAATGTGGACGAAGCATAAGCTGTTGAAAGCGTAGATATGGCTTTATTCCTAAAACCAAACACTTTCAGGCAATCTGCTGATTTTGAGAGAAACTAAGGCAACATCCAGATATTTTGGAGACTGTACAGACATTGTTTGAATCCTAAATTAACTTAAGCCAATTCATGGCACAAATATTTTCTGTTTTATTTTTTTCATCTCCAATCCCATCCAGCTGGTTCCCATCCCTATTTTCTCTGGATTATTCCACATGGTTCAGGAGAGTTTTCTTCAATGGAACTATTCTAGATAAATTATAACAGTTAAGCGAATGCAAATATTTTTCCTCATTTTGCAATAGAAGTTCATGTGATCTAGTCAGTTGCATCAGCATTTTAAAATGGTATATCACTCTGAACGAACATTTTGGTGGAATATATTCCAACATTAACTAGCATTTTACAAATTTTCCAGAAATTTGGGACTGAAGTTCTCAGGTGCCATTGCCTTTGACCAGTCTGGGTAGGAATTTAGGATAGGAGTTCTACTCCTAACACATCTGAAGGTTAAAAAATCCAGTGGATGAAATTTGTTCACCTATTTATTTACTAATTAAGCACATAGAGCCATCCCAAATACTAAAACAAAGGTGTCAAATTTTATTTCATTGAGGGCTGCATCAGGGTTGTGTTTGACCTGGAGAGGGTTGTGTGGCCAGGGAGCATGGCCAGCTCAATGTCATTTCTCGAGGCTCAGTTTTCAGCCATGACAGTATCCTGCTGCCCTCTGCCATTGAAAATGGAGCCCGGGGGACTGTGCAAGGCTCGCATGGGCTCCATTTTCAGCCACAACAGCCTCCTGCAGCCCTCTGCCAGCAGAAACGGAGCTCCCTGAATTCTATTTTTGCTAGCAGAGGGCTGCAGGAGGTCATCACAGCCAAAAATGGAGTGCAGCCCTTCCAAACTCCCTTTTCACTGCCAGACATCACAGGCCAATCCTTCACTGTTTTCAGGGCGTCCCTGCAGGCCAGATCTAAGCACCCCATAGGCCAGATTCGGTTCATGGGCCTTGAGTTTGACACCCTTGTACTAGAAGCTTTTGAGTTCCCATCTGAGCACCTTAAACACAACCAATCCTTTGAAGACATCTCATTGTCCTCAAGAAAGAATGTCATAGGAATCACCAGAATCTTCATTTTTCAACAGCCCTGCACTGCAACTCAAAACCCAGGGGCCCATACATGCTACCCAGGGGCCCATACATGCTGCACATTTCTCTGTACTAGTGAGGCTCAATAGAAACAGAATGAAAAAAGAACTATAAAACAGGAGAGGATGATATTAAAACCACAATAAGGGAGCATCACAAAATCTCCCTTGTCCCCTGGGACTCCCAGGTCAGATAACATAGCCGAGTCTTGAGGGATTTATGGAATGTTGAAAGGGATCGAGCTGATCTCACATCCAGATACAGAAGATTCCCCAAGATCGGCACTGCAGCAGAGAAAGATCACTTCTTGGGATCCACCAGATAGAAACCACAGCCTGGCTTCTCTGTGGTCCTGATGTAATTGGGGAGAGGTAGTCCCTCAGATAGGGACGCAGAGGCTCAGTGGCTAAGACACTGAACTTGTCAATCAGAAAGGTTGACAGTTCGGCTGTTCGAATCCCTAGCGCCACGTAACAGAGTGAGCTCCTGTTACTTGACCCAGCTTCTGCCAACCTAGCAGTTCAAAAGCATGTAAAAATGCAAATAGAAAAATAGGGACCACCTCGGTGGGAAGGTAACAGCATTCTATGTGCCTTCGGCATTTAGTCATGCCGGCCACATGACCATGGAGATGTTTTCGGACAGCACTGGCTCTACAGCTTAGAAACAGAGATGAGCACCACCCCCAGAGCCGGAAACTACTAGCACATATGTGCGAGGGGAGCCTTTACCTTTAGTCCATCAGATAACCTAGACCCATGCCATGTGATAGTATATGCCTACTTTATGTGACTTGAAACCTTGCGTTTTTTAATTAGAATCAATGGGAATCAAAGAGTAGCTGTTGTGATGTTCATGCAGATGCCATCACTGGTGCAACTTGTTCAGGAGAGTGCAATTTCCAAATGTTTGCATCATTATATTCAACCTATCCTGGTTCAATTCCCCATTCCTGATTCGTAAGATTGGATCTGCTCTTCCATTGGGTACATTAAGATTGAGCAAAATATCATTCTCCTCACATTCATTAAATCTTTCATTCCAATACAGATTAGGCTTGGAAATTTGAAGGCAGTCTTTGAATGAGGAATTAACTAGATGAATGGATAAGTGGAAAGTAGAATTCATATGTCAAATATCATGATGATTTAAGAGTTTCTCAGTCCTCATTTCTTAGCTTTTTAAATTTGGGTTTATGGATGACTCAAGCTTAAGGCATGGCTTTTATTGCATCACTTTTCTCATAATTAATCTCTCCAGACATTTTCTTCTTCATGGGAGGCCTTCCCTTTAATTACTTCTAAACAGTGGGATGGAATTGTGATTGGCCCCAAGTCTCTCTGCTCTTAGAAGGGATGTCAGAATGCATCTCTTTAATTTAGCTTTCATACTGCCTTTAGTGATGAGGTTCATGAGTGTTTCATTTTTAAAGTTATTCTTGAAACTAGGCTTTCATTTACAATTCTAGTAATCAACCTTGATGAAGAATTTAAATGTTTTACCTTGCCTGGGTCTACATGTGTATGTCTTTGTTGCAGCTAGTTTTTAATTTACCATTCTCAGCTGAGGATGTTCCACAAGATTGAAGAAATGACCTTTATGTTGCAATAATATTCTTTAGGCATCAGGAATTAGCATTTTTCATCTATCATTCTTGTAGGCCTTTTAAAGTACGTGCACATTCTGTTATGTTATTCCTGTAATGATGCTATTGCCTTAAGTGAAGCTGTGTTCTCCTCAGTGCAATTATAGACCAGAAAATGGTACTCTCCTTACTGCATTCTGTTATTATCAACACATCTTATGAAACAAAAATCGCTTTTTTAAAATTAAAAAAAGAAAATATTGTAATCCTATGGATACAGCATTTTATGGGCTGAAAAATCTAAGCCGGTTCTCAAATCTCAGCAGAGATTGTTTCAGTTATGCAAATGTTTTAAGCAAAAAAATGAGTAAGTCCTTGGTGTGCTATCGAAACTTAGTTGCTTTCTTGTAGGCATTTCATTACCTAACTAGGTAACATCAGTGCTAGAAGGGAGTGAGGCTTGCTTTTTCAGTATTGGTGGGACAGTTCTTGATTAGGCTGTTGCTTACTGTTTAATTCTTTGTCTGAGTAGTTCATTTATTGGAGTAATGTTCACTAGGTGATTGTTGGTCTACTATTAATCTATACGGAAAAAAAAGTATTCAAGCTTTATAAATACTTACACTATCTAGTAAGCATTGTACAAATGTTTAATCTTTTAAATGTTTAACCCATACATTACCATAATATTGTGCTGTCCTGATTAAGTAATTCCCCTTGGTGGCTGTTTGTTAAGGTGAACATTTCAGTAGTTCTTTCTCTCATGATTTTCTCTTTTTGCGAGTTCTTTGTCGTTCTATCTCCCTCCCTCTCCCTCTCCCTCCCTCCCTCCCTCTCTCTCCATTCAATCAATCATTATCAGAGCAAAGAAGTTGCTTATTTTATTTATTTCTAAAGATTTGGATATACTATAATCAGGGGTGGGATTCTACCAGTTCGCACCTATTCGCTAGAACTAGTTATTAAGCAGTTCGGAGAACCGGTTGTTAGAAGAAATTACTGGCCTCATCCTGTAAGGAAGGCAGGAAGGAAACATTCTGGTGTTGCTTACAGAAACTGCCTCTCTGTTAACCCTTATTACGTTCTAGGCAGGACTAGACTTCCTGTCTCAGAAACATCTCTGAAGTTTTTTCCCCTCCTTTGCTGGTACTTTGTTTGTGTGGAGTGACCATTCAAAGTTACAGTGGCACTGAAAAAAGTGACTTATGACCATTTTTCATGCTTACGACTGTTGCAGCATCCCCACAGTCATGAGAGGCCAGGCGAGGAGATGCGTGCCTTGATGTGAGTGATATTGAGTTGGCCATGCCCAGCCAATAACATGACCACCAAGCTACGCCCACCAACTTAGCCACGTCCACAGAACTGGTTGTTAAAAAATTTGAATCCCACCCCTGACTATAATCATGCTCAACATGCAATGTCCAGGCAACCTATGAAGTATGCAGGTAATAAATATAGACTATTAAATATAAATATTTAAATATGCAACCTAAAGTCAGAAGGAAACAAACAGCTCAGAGCACCTTCTATCAACCAATGTTTAGATAAGCAAGGAACCAGCACCAGATAAACAATCAAGGATAAAATAATTGCTTCATTCCCTAATCAAAGAACAAGTCACATCCCAATCAAATCTCCAATCTCCCATGTACCAATAATAGCGCTCTTAACCTGATAATGGAGCCTCTACAAGAAATTAATCAAGTTCAACAAACTTCAAAAGCTCAGTGGTCCCAATGCTAAATCATATGTATTCTTTATAATTGTTTTAAAAATGTTGCTCCTAGAATTGAACCTTAAAATATTGCAAAGATTATCTAAATGTCCAAACAAACACTTTGTGATTTATTGAAGTTGTTTTGTTAACTGGGTTTATTATCATGATATTTAAAGCAGGACTGATGATTAAATAGGCAAATATATTTTGAAGTTAGGACAAGCTGGTCTTCCCATTTAATGCACATTTTAAAACTTTCAGTGCAGAAGTTAATAAAAGAATAATTTATTTACCAACCTCCCATTAATGCAAGAAAATGTTTTTATTTGCTTGGATTGAAATACTGTATGTATTCAGGAAAACAAATAATGGTTTTGTTAAATCTATTTCTGCTATATATTTAGCAGAGTTTATTTCATGTGCTACTTGGATCGCAATCTGATTACATTTTATTTTATTATCATAATTAAACTGTAGGTGTCATTAGAAGGTGTTTTATTTGGGCTTGTAAAGCATAAGGTGCGCTACTGACTTGAAGTATTTACTATGTTAAAAATGTTAACATTCCCAAAGGAACTAAGCGTGTGTACTGCATTTGTTGCTTTGGTGGCAGCTGTCAGAATTTGTTGGCCTAGTAAAAGTTAGAAAGAATATTAATACGAAGCAGTTTTTGCTAAAAGCATCTCAGAAAAGAAAATGCTAGACTGGTCATTCCACAAAAGCTTCAGCCTGGTAGACTGCAAAAAATATTCAAGTCCCTCACCATTGCCTGAACTGTGAGAAGGGTGGCAAATAAATTTGTTAAATAAATAAAAATTGATAAATAAAAATCGTAAGTTATAAGAAACTATGATTGCAGAAGGAATATCTTATGTTTTCAGATTTGTTGAGGTACCCTGGAGATCTTTTTGGGTGAGAGATGGGACATATATACATGCACACAGACACACACACACACACACACAGAGAGAGACTCTGTGTGTGTCTCTTACACATACATAGTGTGTGCGTATGTGATATATATATATATTTCCCTTAAGTTTTCACGTGTATTTATATGTATAGTATTCAGCTTTGTTCAGGTATTTTCCCACGTCATTATAGTTGTGCTTTTAAAGTTGTAGTGACATTTTGGCAGAATCTCATGGGCCATCATCAGGCTTGTGTATTGGGTTCGTCTGTGTGTCAGGCTTTGCAGCCGTTTTTAAGCTTAAAATGGACGGTTTTTGAATGCTGTGCACACTCCCCAAACCAGTTGTTAAACCAGTTGCAGCCCACCACTGGTGACTATCCCTGTCTCTTAATTTGATCTGTAGATTCCCACAGATGTGGTGATTTGTGCTGTACTGTAAACTCCTAAAGACACAAATTGTCCCATCCTCCCCGCTATATTTTATTGATATTATTCTCTGGTTTGGTATTGTGTTTGCTTAATAGAAAGCCATCATGACATAGTGGATAATATGCTGGACTACAACCAAGCATATTTGGGATCAAATTTTTCGAGTGAACAACTCTTGATAACATTGGTTTAACCGGCATCTCTCAGCTTAGCTTTCAGATTGCTGTAAGGTTAGGCAACAAGTGTAGAGTGAAAGGATAGAGTTAAGGTCATTTAATTTCAATCCTTCTGGTCCGTTAATGTTCTCCCAGGCAGTATATATATTTGTATTTACAGCAGTGGTGGGAATCAAAAAGTTTACTACCGGTTCTGTGGCTTGGTGGGCATGGCAGGGGAAGGATACGTAAAATCTCCAGTCAGAGGTGGGATTTGCCAGTCTCCGAACTACTCAAAATTTCCACTACCGGTTCTCCAGAACTGGTCAGAACCTGCTGAATACCACCTCTGGTTTACAGCATACGTTTGATTGACTGATGCTTTTAAGGAAATCTTTTTTCAGTTTATCTCTACAGCAGTAACCCATTGAGATAGATTGGACTGAAAGAGAATAAACCCAGATGAACTCAGTGATTTGAATCTGGGTCTCTTTCATTCTCATCCAGTACTTTAACAGCTACACCATGTTGGTTGTCACTCTGTCATATAGTAATAAAGTAACACCCATGTAAATTGCTGGAATGAAACACAGTACAAATGTATGTACAATAATTTAAAAAGATGCAGCTTCACACAGTTACAAACCAATACAAATAATAAGCAATTAGGAAAGAAGACAGCTATAAAATAGATATATTAACATAGGATCAATGCGGTGAAATAACAGAAAAACAAAAGTTTTTTTTAAAAAAACAACAATGTTTGTATAGTATGTCTCTGTCTTAGTTTCAGAGTCTGTTATCCTCAATCATCCTTGTTTTAATGATGATTCAGGACAATGATTTTAATGAGGCATATTCTAACATTAAAAACAGGGCATAAATACTTGCATTGTAGACCATAATATAGGTTGTCATTGACTTATGAACAGTCACTTAGCAACCGTTCGAAGTTACCATGGATCCATCAGGCACATGAAACCAGGAGCAGAACAGAGTTCAAAATCATTGTGAGTTTATTCCATGCAACTTATAAAAGAATCTGATTTACTAATGATCAAGAGAAATTGGTGGCAGATGGGAGTCAATGGACATCAAGGGAAACTGGACTGAGGTCTCTTTTTGGGACGTAGAGACACCAGACTGATGAGGTGTTTGACCCTACCCTCAGGCTCATCCTTGCCATCTCCTATAGCAGGGGTGTCAAACCCAAGGCCCGCAGGCCAGATCCAGACCATGATGTGGTCGAATCCAGACAGCGGGCCATCCTGGAAAATGTAAGGGGCCAGCCCATGTCACTTCAGCCCGGTTTGCCCAATGCGAAGAGGAAACATCAGACATCAAGCATGGCTTCAGCCTGGTCTACCCAGTGTGAAGAGGAAACATGGCAGCAGTTTGGGGAGTGGCTTCAAGTTGGCCACGCCCACCTAGTCAGCCACACACACCCAGCTCTCCAAGATCAACCACAGCTCTGATGTGGCCCTCAATGAAATTGAGTTTGACACCCCCTGTCCTATAGGATCTACTTCAGGGAGCAACCCAGATTTCAAGATGATGGCCCCCCCATTTTGTGGGGTGATGTGACTGCAGTTTGAACACTCAGTAACCATGCTGCTTTTATGGCCATTTGTCATGGTCCCATGACTTCATTTTATGATGGTTTTGCCAAAATCTGGCCTTTACTTCCAGTTTTCGGCAAAACTTGCCCATAACAAACATGGGAACTTCTAACAACCACCTTAAAAAGGTTGTAAAATTATTACAACTTATGACAGTGGTGAGCAGACTCCATTACGGTCATAACTCAAGGACTACCTATAATATGAATCCTTAGCTACCGTAGACTTCACAGTTCATGCACCAAAAAGCAGATCTTGGGCAAAGCTTTATAATTGTGAGGAGAACTCCAAAGCTGTTTTTCTTCAGCCTTAATAATCACAAACTAACCCTCCGGGCTATATTGATTCATTGTGAAGTTTTACTTTTCTGCCTTTAATGGCAAACAATCCCCCTTTGAGGCACTACAGGGAAGGAAATCTAAGAAGCCTTTTGCATGAATGTTCATGTTTGCTTACATCTTTGTCTGCTAAAATAATCCATTGATCACTAATCACTGTGGTTGTTTGCACACAACAGCTTCCCTATATTGCATTAAACTATCCTGAGGCTGCAAAGTGCCACAGGAAGCAATCGATAATAAAGTCTCATGAAGTTTTTAATGATAAAACATTGAAAGGCTTTCTTCCTCTTCTGATTCCCCCCCCCTCTCTCTCTCTCATTTTTGAAGAGATTGAAAGGCAGAGGGAAAAAATCCTTTGCTGGCCAGTGAACCTTCTCTTTTCAGAAGCTTGGCACAGAAAACCTTTTGAAATCCTTATCAAATTTGCAGGCAGAAAAAAAAATAATGGATAGGATTTATAAGTACAAGTAGTCCTCCACTTGCAACCATAATTGAGTCGCAAATTTCCATTTCTAAGGAAGACAGTTGTTAAGTGAGTGTTGTTCCATTTTGTGGCCTTTCTTGCCACAGTCGTTAAGCAAATCACTGCAATTGTTAAGTTGCTCACATGATTGTTAAGTGAATCTGGCTTCCCCGTTGACTTTGCTTGACAGACGTCGCAAATGATGATCACATGACCTGGGACATTCCCAACTGTCATAAATACATGCCAGTTGCCAAGTGTTTGAATTTTGATCACGTGACCATGGGGATGCGGCAATGGTTGCAATGTGAGAAATGGTCATAAGTCACTTTTTTCAATGCCGTTATAACTTTGAACGGTCACTAAATGAATGGTTCCAAGTTGAGGACTACCTGTATTTCCAGATAAAGAAAAATAGTTGAATGATTGGCCAAGGTGATAGTAGACCAGCAGGAGTTACCTCATGATATCTTTCTTCGGGACAGAAAAATTAATAGACATTAATTAATTAATTAATTAACACATTCCTTTTAGCCATCTCAGAATGAAATAAATAATGCAGGAGCACACTCTACCTCATTCACTAACATTTCTACAAACCCTTTTCTTTTTTTGATTGAATTTCTCCAGCAAATTATCTTTGACATTTCATAGGAAAAAAATAGGGAAATGATTAATATTTTTCCAATCTCTCCATTCCATCTAGAGCAGAAATCAAATCTGCCCTTTTCTTGGTCACTGGAACTTTGTCCCTTCCTGTAAAAGTGTCTCTTTTTACAAGTTTTGTCAGTTTTAAACATAAAATAAAATATATCCTTTCATTTCTTGCTTTCAAAATAAACTTATAACTCCCTCACCCCAAACAACATAAAGAACATCCCCGAGGAACAGGGATAGTGGTTAGCAGTTTATCCAAATACTATTATGAAATAATTTCAGCTTCTTCATTGTCTTGAGATTGATCCACCAGCACAGTCCAAATTGGAACAAGATGCTTTTACGATCAAAGCACTGTATTGTCATTGTAGTGTGACCAAGTTTTTATCACATTTTTTAAAAAAAACATACATTTATTTATTTAGCATATGGTATACAACAAGGGTGTCAAACTCAAGGCCTGAGGGGTGCTTAGCTCCAGTCTGCGGGGCCAGTCTGGAAATAGCTGTTTTGACCCAAGCCTTGTTCAAATTAAACAAACATAAACTGTGTTCTGCATTCCCAGCCAAGAGTCAGTTAAAGCTAATTATCCGATATCAAAAGCAACCCCTCTCAAGGTTGTGAAAGGCTGCCAAGAACAGAAGACTAATTACTGATTAAATATCCAGCAACAGAAGTTTCAAAAACAAACCAGAGTAAGCAGGGCTTCGACAAGAACTCTGAGTTTAAAGAACTTCTTTGCTTCCTGCAAAGAACACATCCCCGAGGGCTGGTTTTTATCTCTTATGGGAGGGGCCATCACCTTCCAGCCTTACTCCCAAGTCGCCCTTGCTGCTTCAGCTGCTCTTTCCTTCGAGCAGCCCTGAGAACATGTGCACTGGGCACAGGCTCCCCAGGGTCTTCTGAGTCACTGCTGCCAGACTCCACAAGCTCTGAAGGCAGCTCCACACTCTGATAGTCCTGGCCCCATCCCTGCGTCACGTGCAGGCCCCTCATCTGAGTCCTCGCTATCAGAGAACTCTGCCGTCTGCACCTGCTGTCGGTGAACCACAGCAATAGCAAAGGACCAGCCCGTGGTGCCTCTGCTAGCAAAATGTGGCACAGGGGGGCTGCAGGCACACACACACCCCCGTGTCCTGTTTTGGCCAGCAGGGTGCTGCAGGAGACTGTCCAGGCTGAAAATGGGCTGCGTGGGAGCTATCCGTGCCACATTTTGGATGGCAGGGTGCTGCAGGAGGGTGTCTGTCCCATCTCCCCTTGCTGGCCTGCAGAGGACAACTACAATGGTGATCCAGCCCTCCAAGAAATCCAGTAGACACTGGTATACAATGCTAGACACAATGCAGTCATGACAGCCTAAATTGCTCGTTCATTCTGTTTGGTGCTTGCGTGCCTAACCTTGGTGCACCATGGGGACAAACTAGGTTTACACCAGCTAAACTTTCAATTTCCAAACATTAGGGGTCCTTAAAATTTGTGACATGCCTTGAGGATTGTAAAGATATTTTGGTTACTTTAATATAATTTAGATGTGCTTGGTAAGTAGCTACATAAATATAATAGCTTTTTAAGATCTTGTATTATTATATCATATATTATATCATATCATATTACATTATATTAAATTATATTATATAAATAGTACCTACACTATACTATACTATTATATTAATCATCTGTCTATCCAGTTTGATCTGTTTAATCTATCTACCTATCTATCTGGTAATATTATATGATACTGTATATAAATTATCAGTTATTAAAAGTTTTTAAATTGCTAAAGATGAGAAATACTAGTTTAATCTGTTGTCTATCACTATGTGATTGATGAACTCTCAAAGCTTCAAAACCTAAGCTTATGATTATCTCATCTTTTCATCTGTTTTAAATTATTCATGGGAAGGTAGAGGAAGCTCTAATGGTGGGTAAGCATCTGGAGACCATTTCCACATTTTATTTTCAATCTCAACTTAATGGCCTATTCCAAAATATTACAGAATTCTTCTCATCATACAGATTCAGTCAGTGGGTGTCAGTTAGCATTTGCATACTACATAGTTCAGCATGGCACTCCAATTATTCAATGTTCAATCATGGTGTGTAATCATGATTTGTTCACCAAACTACCCAGACCTCTCAGAGCAATGCCTGAAATTAAATCTCTGCTGCTTGTATTCAGCTTATGAAAAATTGAAGGGCAGCCCATTTCCACAAAATGTGATAAGCACAAAACAAATTACGAATTAATTTTAAATCCTCCTAACAGCACTTTATCAAGTCAAGGGAACTTTTGTTTGATTCAAAGCAGCCATACAGATTCATGTCTTTAATTAGCAACACACATGTCTAAATGGTTGCTGATTGACCATCAACATCATCCTATGTCCTAATTTTGGACTTGCAGTAATTCAGGTTGGAGTTAAGAAATCACAATATGTATAAATGGCATCTGCCCATTTAATCTGCAAATTCAACATATATTAGTCAAACTTGCCTATCCCCCCCCTGACTCATGCATAAAATTAAGAATAATTATGAAACTGGTCAGTATGGTGATCAACTTGAATCTGCCTAATCCTAGTTCATCACCTCATCAATGTACCTCATTGGCTTCCATGCAGAATCATAAGAACTTATGGAAGAGAGGTCAGCAAAAAGCCATAGTTATGATGGCAACCATACCCAAGAAAACTTACTGTTTCTGAGCTTCTGATAGGCTGATATTTGAAACAAGTATGAACTTTCAGGCTAACCTACCTCCTGGTAGCCTAAAGGCCATAGCAAAGCTAATTATTCTAAAGCATTGATTTAATTCTTCCAAACTTCTTGAGTTTATTGAAACGTTAAACTCCATTGCCAAAACTCTTTGTATGTTCATTCAATTTGTTCAGCTGCCCATCACAACAAGTGACTCTGGGCAGTGGTGGGATTCAAATTTTTTTACTACCAGTTCTGTGAGCATGGTGTGGTAGGTGTGGCATGGCTTGGTGGGTGTGGCAGGGGAAGGATACTGTAAAATCTCCATTCCCACCCCACCCCAGGGAAAGGATACTGTAAAATCTCCATTCCCTCCCCACTCCTGGGGGAAGTCTACTGCAAAAATCCCATTCCCTCCCCAGCTCACTAACCTGCATTCCAGCTCCGTTCTACTGTTCAGGGCAACAAAAGAAGACCCAGCCAATCACGCAGAGAATAGATAAGGGCGGGGCCAGTCAGAGGTGGTATTTGCCGGTTCTCCGAACAACTCAAAATTTCCGCTACTGGTTCTCTAGAATTGGTCAGAGCCTGCTGAATACCACCTCTGACTCTGGGCGATGAGCTGCAAGAATTCTGATACTGTTTTGAAACAATTGTTAAATATTACAAATTGCACTAAAATCAACTTAGGTTTCTATGGGTTCAACTTTTTAAAATGAAACATAAGTCTTCCTCCCTAATGTTTGATCTGGCTTAATACAACATCCTCAGGTGAGCTAGACATCTGATGTCTATATAGAAATATCTGTGCAATCCTACTGGCAATAGCATTATTTTTACTGGCCATTTTTCAGCTTCCCAAGATCTCTTACAGCCCTGGTGGTGTTCCCAAGTCCTTCCCAGTTCCTGAACACAAACAAGATGAGCCTGGTCACTGGGTTGAGTCTTTGAAATAAGAAAAAATATATTTGAAGATAACTTTATGTAAATGTCCTCCTTTACACTTTGCTACTCACTTTCTATTTCTCCTCCCCAAGTTGCTTATCTCCATCATCATCATCGTCATTGTCATCTCATTCATCCATATGTAAGGTTTCCATTCCTTTCTTTTTTTCTTCCTTCCTTCCTTCCTTCCTTCCTTCCTTCCTTCCTTCCTTCCTTCCTTCCTTCCTTCCTTCCCTTCCCTTCCCTTCCCTTCCCTTCCCTTCCCTTCCCTTCCCTTCCCTTCCTACCCTTCCTTTCTTCCTTCCTTCCTTCCTTCTGTCCTCTAATCCTACCACTTAATTGATTCCACTTCATACATAATACTGGAAGCCAGAAATGACACCCCTCCACATTTCCTTAGTTTTTAAACATAGAGATGAGGTCTGTTTGTTTTGATATTTATTTATTGTTTACATTTATATACTGCCCATCTTACTGTTTGAGGTGACTCTAAAAGAGACTACTGAATGAAGTATTGAAACAAATCACTGCATATGTATGCAAAACAAAATAGTAAGCAAAGGAATAATGAAAAACCTCTGCAATCTGTAAACGTGCATACAATAGAATTAGCAGAGGCAGCCCCATTAATAATGAGTTATATTACTCCATCAATTACCTGTCTCAGTTTGCCACTGAAGAATGGAGTGTAATAAATTCTATTTCCTACTGTTCTAGAACGTTCACCATTCATTCCCAGGGAGGTTTTAATTTACATGAATGTGAAACTATATTGGACCCAATGTTTATTAAAGGAAAGGCAATGGTAGCAACAGACATATTTTTTAAAACAACTTCAGGCAAATAATCATAAAAATCAATATTAAGTTGTCCTTGATCCTTGAAATGTTGATTTTTTTTAGATTAAAAGGTTCCAAGGAGCATTTATATACAGCATGAAACACAAAATGGCTATGCACTTTAACCGCAATTTGTTAGATGTACTTTTCCCCGAATTCTTTTTGAAGGCAGCAGACTACAATAAACCTTTATGAAAACGAGCGGTTCAGCCCTTCCTTCAATAAAAAAGTTTATTTTTCACAGTAACTGTTGCATCGTTTGATAGATGTTAATAATGCACAAGAAATGTCATGGTTTGTCCCACATCACAAGAAAACAATAGTAAAACATGGGTGATACACACTTGTCTATCACTCTTCACTTCCATCAACTTTAATGAATGAAAAGAAATATAATTTGAGAATTTGGATGCTTTGATCTTCATGGGAATCTGTTGGGAAGGGCAAGGAAGCGGAAATGTGTTGAAAAGTGTTGATTCAAGCTTCTTTTGCACAAAAAGCATTGCCCTGTTTCTATGTGTGTTGTGACACTGTACACACAAATGCAATGTGTAGATGTTGGACAATGGTGTAATGCTCATGAAATTCTCAGACTCTGGAAATGTCTCTTAGTTTTGACACTGATCAGGAGAACAGATAACAGATAATCAGAGTTGGAAGGGATCTTGTAGGTCATCTAGTCCAAGCCCCTGCCCAAGCAGGAGACCCTACACCATTTCTGACAGATTTCTCTTCTTGAAAGTCTCAAGTGATGAAGCTCCCACAACTTCCGAGGGCAAGCTGTTCCATTGTTCTCACTGTCAGAAAGTTTCTCCTTATTTCCAGGTTAAATCCCTCTTTGTTCAGTTTCCATCCATTATTCCTTGTTTGGCCTTTGGGTGCTTTAGAAAATAGCTTGACCCCTTCCTCTCTGTGGCAGCCCCTCAAATATTGGAACACTGCTATCATGCCTCCCCTGGTCCTTTCCTTTACTAGACTAGCCATGCCCATTCCTGAAACCAGTTCTTTATATGTTTTAGTCTCCAGTCCCCTAATCATCCTGGTTGCTCTTCTCTGTACTTTTTCTAGAGTTTCAACATCTTTTTTATAGTGTGGTGACCAAAACTGGATCAGTACTCTAGGTGTGGTCTTACTAAGGCTTTATAGAGTGGTATTACTTGATCTCGATTGTATCCCTCTGTTAATACAATTTAGGATTGCATTAGCTTTTTTGACTGCTGCTGCACACTGCTGGCTCATATTTATCTGGTTGTCCACTAAGATTCCAACATGGACAAAGTATTCAATATCACTTCATTGTGAGGTCTTTGACATTGTCCTTCTGACAACTTGTGTTCCTCTACTTTTTGCTCCTTCCCACCCATATAAATAGGGCAGGAAAATATATACATCCACATCCACAACTTCCTTTAATTTAGGCAAATTTAGTTCCCATACTAATTTCCCCATTGAAATGCATCCTTTTTAACTTGCATAGCATTTATATGGAATCTCATTCTATTGTGCCCCAAACAACTCAAATTAAATTAAATTTGATATTAGTATCTTTTCACTCCACCATAAAAATCACACATGCTAAACAGCAGGAAGTTTTCATACCCCAAATTCCTGAAACCTCTTGAACTCAGCAGGGGAGAAGATTGAGTTCAACATTATTGAAATTTTGTTTTCGCCTAATATCCATAATAGCCATTCCACTTTTAATAATCCTGAGAACTTCCTTTGATTTTCACTGTTACTGTCCCATAAATTTCTGCTATTTGATGCCATATAAAAATACATTAATGGATGCAATTGTAATAGTGATGCTGAAGAAAACTAGCACAGATTTATTTGCAAGTGAATGTATCATCTACCAGAATGCAATCTCTCAAGGTCAGAATTTCAATGTTTATAAATATTAGTTCCATGGAAATGACAACCATAAAAAAGTCATTCATAATTTTAAAAAACTCCTCTTCCTCCTTCTCTTCCTCCTCCATTACAACTATTGTTACATAATTATTCTAATTAATGCTACTTAATTCAGGATTTAGTGCAGAGATAATTTTGAGTAGTTCAGAGAACCGGCAAAGACCACCTCTGACTGGAAATTTTACAGTAACCTTCCTCTGCCATGCCCACTAGGCCACGCCCACAGAACTGATAGTAAAAAAAATTTGAATCCCACCACTGATTTAGTGTAATGCCAGAGTATAGGAAGACAACTACCTGATCTTTGCTGAGTCATCATAAAGAGTTGCCTTAAGGCTAGGGATTAAAATTCAAACAAAACAAAGCTATGTTATGGACAAATTTGATAAGGAGACTATTGTTTTCCATATTCCTCAGCTTAATGGGTTTTTCTCTCACCAAGGTGTGGCGGCATCTAGCTTGATGCTACATTTCTAGGTTCTTGATTCTTAGCCTGAAGAATCAAGACCTGGTATTTAGTCAACAGGGATATAACAAAGTATACTTGTGGTTCTACTTTTTATCCGCAGTGTCGGACAAAACACTTTGATACCCTAGTGTGCAGATAGGTTCACTTTCAAATAAAATATCAAACTGTATTTATTTTTTAGGAATACCTGTGAGCCAATAATGCATTCTTCCTCCCTCCCTCCTTCCCTTCCTCCCTTGAACCTGGCAGTTACCACGACAAGTGTCTATGGGGCCTTTCATACTCTTGATCATCATATTGCCTATCCCAAATAAAAATATCCAGTTAGATGTTTAAATCTAAGAGCTATGGTGGCACAGTGGTTAGAATGCATTATTCCAGGCTAACTCTGCCTCCTGCCAGTAGTTCGATCCTGACTGGCTAAAGGTTAACTCAGCCTTTCATCCTTCTGAGAACGGTAAAATGAGGACCAGATAGTTGGGGGTAATATGCTGACTCTTTAAACCACTTAGAGAGGGCTGAAAAGCATTATGGAGTGATATACAAGTCTAAGGGCCATTGCTATTGCTAAATCTAGAGTTAAGAGCATCAAAATGAACAACTATATATTCACATGAAGTAGGAATTTAGTTCTTGCTGAACCATAAATCATGCCCAATTTTTCTTCAACACATGTTAGCAGAATTTCCTCCTTGGGAGAAATATATACTTTTAAGACTTTTCTGTTTTATGATGTGCAATGTGGAAAGAAGAGATAAAGAAAATCTTTTAGTTAGTTCTCAGTTGTATAGAAAGCTTTCTCCATTAATTTTTTTTTTTTAAAAATCAGTCTGTAATCTATCTATCTACAGTAGATACCTATCTAGCTTGCTATTTATTTACTGGTCATGCTTAGCTAGGTGCTCCATTGCACATTGCTTATATTTCACACATAGTCCAAAGTAAGAATGACAGCAAAGCACTTCTAATTCCCTGTTATATCCCAAGCTGCCCATCAAATATGCTGCAAAGAACACATATAGAGGGTACCTAACTGAATCCAGTCTTTTAAGCTATGGACCTTGAGGCAGAAAACCCATATTGTAAAAAGAGGTTACCATGTGTTGGACATATTGTTATCCCTCAAGGGAAGAGAAAGCTGTGTAGAGGTAGAGGATTTCTGTTGTGGCCTGTCGGCTTCCTGCCCCTTCATCAGACAAATCAGATGAGAAGGTGGCATGGGAATCAGGGCAACCTGGGAGCTCTGAGCGGGCAGAAGGAATGGAACTGTCAGAGATAGAGACAGAGGCGAAGCCTGGGTCATCCATCAACCTCAGATGGAGAGTCAACAGCCCCCAGGTCTGGAGGTGGCTGATGAGGAAGAAGAGGAACAGCTGGGTACAGTGCCTGACTTGTGGATCTGCAGAAGGCAGAGGAGAGGACAACAGTGGAAATCCATGGGCTGATCCTTGGGACAGAAGAGCTGCTGCTGCTAGCGAAGCCCTACCCTAGCTCTGAGGATAAAAGGCAGGGGGCGAAGATGAATAGGTATGGCAGACAAGGTTGCTGGCACTCCTAATAAAGGGAACTTTTGTTTCACTACAGAGGGATTATTGTGTTTGGGAGCCAACCCTCCCCCCTGGATTCAGGGACATGAGCCAGACACCCTCCCCTCCTTTATTTTTAAGGAGAAGTTGGCATTTTATTAAATGCTAGCTTCCAACATCATCTTTTTTTCCCAGGTATATTTTTGACCCTCTATGTGCCTTATCAACTTTTGAAGAAAGAAAGAGTGGTGGTTGGGTACAATCTATTATCCAGATAGGTAATATACCCATTGCTGAGCAAAAGGATAAAGGGAAGATAGTAGATAGAAGGAAGCAGAGCGAGATCATATGTGAAATGGATCAGCAAGAAAGACTGGCTGAAAGCTTTCTGATAAAGTGATATTTTTAGCTCTTTATGACCATTATAGCTGTCATCTTGGAAAATGGTAGCCCTCAACAAGCCACCCAAGTGACCACAATTTGAAATATGCCAGATAATTCCCAGATGTGCTCACAAGTCCAGAACGTCTGGATAGCCCTGCCAAGCTATTAATTATTTATCAATTAAAAAAGGGGCACATTAGAGGGTTATCCTATCCCCTTTACTTTATTTGAAATTTCACACATCTTCACATAGGGGTATCCCATTTCATATGTTGAGATTCAAACAACATACACCAGGAACGAAATGTGTATATGGAATTAGGAAAGGGCTAAGAGAAAAGTGATTTGGTAGAGTGTAATTTCACTAAGCTTTTTCACTTTTGTCTATTTCAAAAATACTAGTCTCTATATGATTTTTTCCCCTCTAAAAAGATTTTGGTATGTACTTTTCCTAAACATGTCAATAGGGTATATTTAAGAAAAAAAATGCAAATCACTTTTAAATTATTGGAAAACTGCAGATTATGCCACGCATCTTCCTTCCGTTTCTCCACTGTGTTTGAAGGATGCTTCGTATAAATATTCAGATATCATAAATTTTACATCAATTTCTAACAGCAGCGAGGGGTAAAAAAAAGGACAATGATATTTTCTACATCAAGCTGGATCTTAGGAAGCTAGATTTTGTTCAAAGAAGTGCTGTTTCAAGAAGCAGATTTGCAGTTCATGGTCTTCCATTGCTAGTGCATCGTGCTATATCTTGAACCTTCAAATGTTGCTGAACTTCAATACAGTCTCTTCTGTTGACTATACACTCATAAAAATAACAGAAGTTTCTTTCGCACCATTGTGGCTTCCATTTTGCCTTTTTTTAAAAAAAAGATATTTTGCAGATACCCATGACATGTGGTCTTTAAAGAGCACCAAGTCTACAACGTAAGGTTGCCTGGCTATTTCACTGCTGATAAACATAATTCAAGGAGGAAGCTGATGAAGAAGGCAACTACCACATTCTTTAAATGGGGCAATTAAATGGGACCACATAACACCAATCTGGAAATTCTTACTCTCCAACTCAAGGAGTTAATTCCACGATATATTAAAATCTTAATTTAGCAGATGTCAATACAATGGTATGTTGCACACAATGGATCAGATCTCCATCCAGATTTCCACCCATCCTGTGATGACATCATTAGGCAGATAATATAAAACATGTCATATGAGCCAACTGACTTGATTGTAGAGTGGCAGAAATAATGTTCTGTGTGTAAAGATGTAAACATGGGTGAAGACGTTATCGTGCAAATGATGTTGAATGATGTCAGTTGATGCAAAGGATGGAAGTTGCATCATTTGCAGAATGATGTTGTTGTGTGAAGGACATACGCCACACCAATGATCTACATTTGTATTAATGGACCTTCATAAATAACCAACACCACCTGTCCATATTTGGACAAAGCTTCACTTCATGTAAAACATCAAACAGTGTAGGACTCAATAGTCAAAATAATTTAATAATAATAATAATTTATTCGACTTGTATGCTGCCCTTCTCCCTAAGGACTCAGGGTGGCGAACATTAAAACACCACAAATTTACAATAAAAACAAATTAAACATAACAAGTCAGAATTATCAATTAAAATTAAACAGTTAAACCCCCCCCCTCCCAAGTCATTCCAGGCCAGCCTGTTGAAACAGCCAGGTCTTCAAGTCCCGGCGGAAGGAGCGGAGATCAGGGGCCAAACGGAGATCCACGGGGAGCTGATTCCAAAGGGCGGGCGCTCCCACGGAGAAGGCCCTAGCCCTGGGGACCGTCAGCCGACAATTCCTTATTAATGATGCTTCCCCAATTCCTTATTAACATCTGTAGCTAAAAAACTTTTTGCTTGTGATCCCATTCGGAATATAGGTCCTAAGGACAAACGCCCCTGCCCCCCGAATGGTCCCTTCATTTCTGAAATGTTCTGGTTATGACTCTTTTATTCAGTGGTGGGATTCAAAAATTTTTACTACTGGTTCTGTGGGCATGGCTTGGTGGGCGTGGCTTGGTGGGCATGACAGGGGAAGGATACTGTAAAATCTCCATTCTCTCCCCACTCCAGGGGAAGGATACTGCAAAATCCCATTCCCTTCCACTCCACTAACCTGCTTTCAAGCTCCATTCTCTTGTGCAGGGCAATAAAAGAAGACCCAGCCAATCAGCTGGGACTCGGTAGGCAGAGAATAGAGGGGGGCGAGGTCAGTCAGAGGTGGTATTTGCCAGTTCACCAGACTACCCAAAATTTCAGCTACCAGTTCTCCAGAACTGGTCAGAACCTGCTGAATATCACCTCTGCTTTTATTTATTTGTTTCAGCTTAATTGATTCTCTTGTGTTTTTTTTTTCCTGTCATTTTACTGCTCTGCATTCCTCACATCATCATCTTCGTTTGCTGAATTTTAAATGATTCCTCTTTTTGTTTGATTTTAACAATCAAATGCAGGCTATTACACAAATGAATATTTCTGGTACACATACCTCTTCTCTGCGTTGCAAATCATATCAAAGGGCCAATCCATGACAGTGCTTCCGTTTTCTTACTACTACAGCAGTTGAAGGCATGCAGGATGGTTTGCATCAATTTGCCTCAGAAAAAAATAGTTAGTTTCTTTCTTTGAGATGCGAATTTAAGGTGCCCTGAATTTGAGAAAGGAAGGAGGGGTGCCAATGTTTTATGCATGGGGATTATGCCTTTTGCTTCTGGCACCTGGCAAGCAAAGTCTCAGAATGAAAAGCCACAGGAAGTGCTTTTGCTTCAGCAATTCCCATGTAAGCTTATGAATTTCACAATTTCTTTTTACTCCTAACGTCAGACTGTTTTATGCATGATGACCTAGAAATATTATTGAGCCTCTGTCTATTGCTCTGTAGAAATATTCCTGGCCTGTAAATAAACATTGGAGCAGTTACTGTACTATACTCTAAATCCGAACCTGCATATTTTGAAAACTTAAACAAATCCATTGCTGTTTAATGTCACTGCTGCCCCTGTTCTTCCCTTTTTCACAGCCACCTTCACTTCAAAGGACACACTACCAAGGACTCCTACCTGCTCCATCACTTTCACTACACTCTACCACTAACTACCAAACATCTGATGGCACACAAGCAAATTCTTTGTAGCCCACAAATATTTTTAAGGTTTTAATTTGACCCTTGCACAATTCTGCAGTCTAACCTTTAGCAACCCTTAGCAACAATATTGATTGGGGATGAATAGAACTGTAATTCAACATCATCCAAATTTTACCTACCCCTATGCCATGTTCTAAATCAGTAGCAGGCAAACATTTGATTGACAAGGAACACTCTTCGAATTTGAGGTGGCGAGTGGGAAGTGCAAACAGGGTAGAAATGTCTTACATGTGGGAAAGATCAGTATTGTGCAGATATTTTTCACTGATCTATCTATTTTAGATCTTTGGTTGTAGTTTCAGTTCTCTTTCCCCCTTCAAAATGTGAAAATAGGCTGTCAATTTTCCATAGTCATAGTCAGTGGGGAATTTGAAGCCTGCACCCCCACCCAAAAAATTCCAGGGTTTATAAGTACTTCTACCTCCACAGGTTGCCCGCCTCTGCTTTGAATTATTCTAATTCTGAGAGATTTGGGGAAAGTTAGAAAAGTAATTGTAGACATAAGCAACAACAAATGGGACAGGAGATCATTAGGAGGGGATCTCATAACACGAGCTCAGTCTGGGCTACCAAAAGCCCAGGAATAAATGTTTCAGTTGTACAAAAATACTCCATCTTAATGAGCTCACTAATAAATTGAGCTGGGAGTTCCTATCTCATTTTCCAAGATCCTGTACTTTACTTCTACTCCTTGCATTAAAAATACACTAAAGAAGTCTGTGTAATTCTTCCTCCCTTCCATGTTTATGCTCTGATTTAAGGAGCTCCACTATAAGAAGCACTTGAAAATTTACTATAGCTGAAGTTATTGAGCAGCAACCTTTGTAATAAGCCGTGATTATTCATTCATTCATTCATTTATTACATTTATATGCTGCTCGTTTCACTATCAAGTGACTGTGGGTGGTTTACAAGATAAAACAACAATGTAAAACATTAAAATGATAAATATTAATATTAAAATTGACAAAAATTACTTAAGGAAGAAACCAATGTAGGGTGGAGGGGGAGTCTTCTTTTAATTCACTACACACTTCCAGTATGCAATGCCCCAGGCCAATTGGCAGGACCAGATTTTAAAGTCTTCTCCTGAACTCTACCATCTAAAATTCATTGATCAATGGGGTCCATGGCATGCCCCTTCTCCCAACATGAATAGGTAAATCAAAGGGTCAATCCCAATGAGGTCATATGGTCTTCAAGCAACATGGACCAATGCCACAAATGACTTTAAAGGTGATAACCAGCACCTTGAATTGGATCCGAAAACAAACTGGCATCCAATGCAGCTCACACAAACAGATGTTATATGGGCCACCTAGGGCCCCCAGAACCACCTGCACAGCTGTATTTTATGTCACCTGTAGCTTCCAAACAGTCATCAAGAATAGCCTCATGTAAAATGAGTTGCAGTAGTTCAGATGTGAGATGACCAGGCCTGAGTGACTCAGCGTAGGAGCTCACAATCCAGGAAAAGACACAACCAGATTATGGTCAGTCTTTCTCAGCCCTAGGAAGAATACAATGGCAAACCACTTTTTAAAAACCTTGCCAAGGAAATTGCAGTGGCTTATCCAGGGATAAGGAGTCAGGGGTCAGGAGTCAAAAAGTCAACTCAAAGGCAAGCTCCCCAAAAGTATCTCTGCTTTACTTATAAAACCCTACTGATTATCCACACTATTTTCCCTTTTGAAGACCTTGTGGATTGTGACCACTTACTCATTAGCAATAGATATTTCACCTAACTATTGGAAATATCTCATGGCTGAGTGCCATCTCAACATTGACTATGATGATGTTATGCATTCAGTCATGCCTGAGTCTTGCCAATTCTATGGGCCAGGTCTTTCCATATCTTCTGATCTTGAACTACTACTTGAAGTTGTTCTATGCTTTGGCTAGTGTCAACTTTGATGATGTGCAGCCACTGTGTTCTTTGACAGCCTACTTTCCTTTTAGCACTAACTCTTCTAAAACGTATTTGCTTTTTCCAATGAATTCCCCCACATGACATGGCCAAAATAAGTTTCTAATCTTAACATTAGAAACCTGAAATCATGTGTAATGTGCTATGTCCGCACTTGCAGTTTCCCATGATTTTACATTTATTTCCTGGTCCAGCAAGTCTTAGCTTAGTTGGGTTATATAAAACAATTGAAGGATATAGCCTTAGGTATTTTGTGTTATCTATACTTTTTTTCATCTCTAACAATCAGTGAAAATCTGCAGTTATCTTAATTATGCTCTGGTATAAATATTGCTTGAAATAACTTGATAGAGACACAAATATTTTGACTATTCTTATTACACACAAGTGTGTGTTGATGCTGCAACATATGCAAATTGGAACTGTTAAAGTAAGTAAAGAGAGGAGTGGACTTAAAAGCAAAAATAAAGAGTTAAAAGAAAAAAAATGAAAACTGTAAAATTAAATCATTCCAGTAGTTGCATGCATTCAAAATCAACACACATCCTTAGTGTGTGGCTCTTTGATCCCTGGGATAGCTATAATAAAACATTCAAGCATGAATTTGACAATTTTTTAATAAGCTACTATTAAGATGTATTCTATATTGTAAGAGATGGCGCCCACAGAGGGGGAGCTAGTACAATGAATTACAGTGCAGCGGCAGTTTCCCAGAAAGGAAGAAGCATATTCCAGAAAGAGGTGCAAGACAAGAGACAGCATAGCCTGGAGCTGGATAGCAGACAGGAAGACAGTTTAGATAGCCACTCCCTAGAATCTGCCAGGGTATATCCATTAGGCTGAGTGTAGCAAATGTTTAGTTTGGCAAGATTCTGTCTTTTGTATGTAAACAATTAAGAGCTCAACTCTGGCTTATTTGTTTATATTATTCTAGTGCTTAGTCTGTGTAGTAAAAGAGCAGACAGAACTGAGGGGGAGGCGGAATTAAATGTGTCATCAGCTTAGAGTCATTAAGTTCCCACAAACAGTCCATCCTCTCTTGAATTCTGCTATTTGGTGTCAATTTAGCAGTGAAATTTACTTTACTAGATTCTTGTATATAGACTTGAGCAATAAATCTTCTTAATGTATTGTCCCTATTCTTTGCACCTGACAGCCTGGTTAAATAATAATTACTCTTGAAAATATATTCTGTAAACCTAGTGATACATTCAACCCTTCCTTCCTTCCTTCCTTCCTTCCTTCCTTCCTTCCTTCCTTCCTTTCCTTCCTCTCTTCCTTCCTTCCTTCCTTCCTTCCTGTTTGTGTAAACTTTGGCAGCAAATACTAAATAATTTAAACTAGTAATTCAGTTTTGGGTATTCAGGTTTTGAAAGTCTATTCCTCAAAGCCTATCTGTTTTCTGTCTGCTTATATCTGCTGTATATCTATCCATTCATTTCATGTATAGGCACTCCAAAAGTTTCTAGGATATAACAGTGATTATTATGAATGACTACTGACCATGATGGGTGACATTGGTGAGAGTTGCAAATCTGCTGCACTGGGAGACCTGGGCTTCCTTAGTGCAGGGGTCAGCAACCTACAGCTCTGGAGCTGCATGTGACTCTTTCATCCCTCTGCTGTGGCTCCCTGTTGGCTCCACAATTAATAGGGCTTTTGGTTAAGACAGGTAAAGGAAAAAGGATGCCGCGCTAGGAGGAGTCTCTATGGTTGGAGAACCATAGAGTCTGATCGTCTCCAGAATTGAAGGGGGGGGGCTTCTAGTTAGGACCTTTGTGGCTCTTTGATTGTTTAAGGTTGCCAACCCCTGCCTTAGTGTATGTGCATAGAAGTTCTGTTTCATTATCATCGGGAGATGATGGGAATTTACAGGGTTCCAACAATGCAATGGACCGATGACTTAAATACTGCAGTGGAAGTTAGGAAGAAGCAGTGTTCACTATCCTAAGATATACGTTCCTTTGAGTGCTCCTGTTATTCCGATGGGCACATGTCAGGAACTTGGCAGGTGGTTAAGAGAGCATCATTTATATTGAAAATTCCTCTTGTCCTGTCTATGATAAATCCTCATCATAAAATTTCAATAAATGCTGGCAGGGAAGCAAGGTTCAAATAAAGATAAATATGTCTCTTTCAGAAATTACATTTCTGCCATAAAAGGAGGACATCCTAGGAACCTTGAAATCTTCCTCTTTGACAATTAAGATTGTTGCCTTAGTTTTTTATGTATCTTAGAAAGCACTGCAGGAAATAAATAAAAATGTAAAACAGATTACATATTTTGTTATTATTATTTTTATTGGATGGCATAACTATTACTTCAGAGTGATAAGTAAGTGAAGACTCAAAAAAATGTAGCTCAGAGATTGACATGTAATTTACCACATTTGTTGGTACAGAAAATTCAGGGATAAAGTTTCCCTCAGTTAGCTATTATTTTGTACCACATGGTTTCTAAGAATCATCTAGTTAGTTTCTAGCATATACATTATGAGCATATAAATTTAATGATACAATATTGGTTTCAGTTTCTATGTGTCACCATGAGCTTTTTTTGTGAACTGAAGCCACATAACATAAGTCCTTCACGGCTTGGGTCTGGGGTATTTGCGGGAGCGTCTCCTGCCAATATTGAATCCCGATCGCCCTTTGTGCGTGCACAGATGGGGACTCCTCGGGGTGCCGTCCGCGAGACAGTGTCGGCTGATGGTGCCTCGGGGAAGGGCCTACTATGTTGCAGCTCCCACCTTGTGGAACCAACTACCCCTGGGGCTCCGTTTGGCTCCTGATCTCTGCTCTTTCTGCCGTGATTTGAAAACCTGGCTGTTTGAACAGGCTGGGCTGGACTGACCTCTTGGGGGAGAGTTAAATTAGTTTTAAATTAATTCTAGTTATTGGGCTTGTTTAAGTTTAATTCTTTTTTAAATATTTATTGTTGTTTTATTTATTTTAAATATTTATTGTTGTTAAATATTTTAGTTGTGAGCTGTCCCGAGTCCTTTCGGAGAGGGGACAGCATACAAGTCTAATTATAAATAAATAAAATAAATAAATAACTGGTAACTTTGAGAGATGCTAGCTTTTCTGATTGCGTTGATGGATATGCTGAATTTTCACAATAATGTTGGCAATAAGCAGGAAAAAAACACTTCTATAGCTGTTCAATGGAATCCCATTCATGAGAGTCTGTATGTTCAGTTTCTTAACTTTGTATGTGAGATTTCTCTCATAACAGTGCAGAGAGGATGATCAAATGGCAAGCTGGACAGTGAGAGACAGTAAAATACTCTTGCAGAAACACTTGTATCAAAAAGTGATTAAAATTGTCTTGAACCTTCAGTATCAAGAAATTCCATATTGCACACAAGAGGGGACAGGTAGGAAAGCAGAAATGAAGGTTAATACATCTAAGGTGGTGGTTCCCGGTGGTGGCAGGCTTTAAAGATAGGGAGGGAAAGCATTCTGAAATATTAGCTAGAAACATGATTTCGAGCAAACATTGTGGCCTTTGATATACCCTTATGAAATTCACAGCACTTGGCTTTTTCACTTTTTCCAGGCTCATACTGGTACACATCACTGTTTTTGAATCCTGAGAAGATTATCTCTGCCAGGGAGCGTTGCTTAGGGTTCACAGAGTGAGGAACAGAGGTGAGACCTGTAAAATACAAAGATATTAGAGTAGATACTTCTGCTTAAGCCTCCACTATATCTTCTCCTCTGAGGAAGAAGGCATGAAGAAAAAAAATTGAGGCCAACATGATAGTAACTTACCTCTAGCCGACACTATATTAGGACTGATCATGAAATCAATGGTAGTTTCATTTTGTTTATTATTTAGATTTACAGGCCCTACAAAATAAATCCTAAGTTTGAAACAAACCAGCCAGCTATTATATTCAGCTGAAAATGCATCAACATCTTTCTTTTAAAGTAGCTGTTCCTTTCTGTTAAATGCTCCTGATCTCATTAATGACGCTGTTTATTTTCCAGGCAACTAAATCATCAAAATTAAGGACTCGAACAAGAGATGCTTTCTAACTGGTTGGTTGCTTGAGCTTGCAGAATAATTGATTGGCATCACAATCACTTATGTACACAGAGAAGTAACAGAGTCAGGTTAAGGAAAGCATATGGTAATTATGCAGTTGTGTGTGTTGACATACCAGTTAAATCTAGAAAGGAGTCTGAGGTTTAAAAAGTAACTAATTTGATGTGTTAGATCAGGGGTGTCAAACTCATGTCATCACAGTGGTGTCACATGATGTATCTGGACTTTTTCCCCCTTCGCTAAACTGGGTGTGGGCATGGCCAGCGTGTGACACATCTGGCCTGCGGGCCAGGAGTTTGATAGCCCTGTGTTAGATGATAACCTTAGTTACAGGTAGTCCTTGACTTATGACCACAACTGAACCCCAAATTTCTGTTGCTAAATGAGACATTTGTTAAATCAGTTTTGCTCTAATTTATATTTTTTTGCCATAGTTATTTAAGCGAATCACTGAAGGTGTCAAGTTAGTAACACATTTGTTAAATGACTCTAGCTTCCCCATTGACTTTGGTTGTCAGAAGTTTGCAAAAGGGGATTACATGACCTTAGGAAACTGCAACCGTCATAAATATGAGTCAGTTGTCAACTGTCTGAATTTTGATCACATGGATGAACCATGGGGATGCTGAAATGGTTGTAAGGGTGGAAAACAGTCGTAAATCACTCTTTTCAGTGCCGCTTGTAACTTTGAACAGTCACTAAACAAACTGTTGTAAATTGAGGACTACCTATACTGTATTACTAATTCTTGATTTACCTTTCCTGATTTGCCACATCTTCACCGTTCAATACAGAGATAAGATAAATGGCTTTTGAAAGCAAACTGTAGCAAAAAGGCATGATGTCATAGTATTGGGAACTTTAGTTACCTTGACATCTGTTGCAAGATAAATTCTGGCTAGCTAGGTCTTCTCTGCAAATTGTTGATGTGTTGCTGACATCCATCCACTTAAGGCACAAGATGATCAGCTACCCTTGAGGATACTGATCAGTAAAGAAAGAGTTGAGGAATTAGAAATAATAAGAGCAACGGGGAGACATTACTATGTAATGAGGGAGTTATTTATGTTAATGTAATTTCATGTTAGCATAAAGGCCAGCATGGTGGCCTAGGGGTGAGGATGCTTGCCTCCCACTCAGAAGGTTTTGAGTTCAATCCTAGGTAGTGGCAGATATTTCTCTCCGAGGGTGCAAAAAAAAAAGTATCTGCTGCAGACTCCGTGTGGCGTCAGGAAGGGAATCTGGCCATTAAATGCAGTCGCACCGACTCTAAGACAAATTAAGGGACTCCATCCAGTCGCAGCGACTCTAAGACAAATTAAGGGATTACAGGATTGTAAAAAGAGTTTTAATTCATATTTGCTTAGTTCTGAACTTCAGAAACATAGGTTGTAATAAATTCAAACCAGTAAGCACTAATGCACGGTAGGATGAGCTAACTGGAAAAGTTCAAGGAGATATTAAACGCAGAAGTTTAAAATTCCAACAAAGTAAAAAAAAATTAAGGATAGCGGAAGGAATATTATGACTGTGCACTAGATCATGAGAATGCTGAAAACATATCTTCAGCTATGAATTTGACGAAGTATCATGTTGATTAGCAAGCTAATTAAAGAGGGTGTGGGTGACAGGATAATTAAGTGGATGTAATGGGTTCAAAATTATTTACTGAATGTTCAATGTTTTCTTCATCAAAAGGGGAACTAAACTGGACCTTGAATCTAAATTTTCTACTCTTCAATAACTTGGATGAAAAGATAGAGAAAATGCATATTTGCCTTTGCAGATTATACAATACCAGCTCTATACTGTGCTTCGCTACGAAACTATGTGATCAGGATTAGTTTTTGGGAAGGAAAATAAGGGGGGGAAATGGTATCATCGGTATTCATCTGGCTAGTGTCCTGTCAATGCGTGAGAGAGTTGAGGGCTGTTTGGAAACTAAAACAGTATTTGGTGTGTGAGCAAGAAGGAGAGAACAAGGAGCCTGGGCATGGCTTAGCTCAACTGTTCTGTACTAAAGCTGGTTGCTTCTGTGAAACTGAAACGGAAACTCCTCTCCTCTGCTTGTGTTTTGCATTTGGAAGAGATTTCTTTTCAGGTGGGGAGGGGGAGTGGAACTCCTTAGCATCAGAGCGTGTTAATAATAATATACGAAATGCTAAAGTTCTGATGGTCACTTTCAAAAACCCTTTCTTAGTGAGCACCTAGAAGCCAAGAGGAACATATGTGCCAAATTTCAAGTTTGTAGGCTTTATGGTTCTGGAGATTTTGTGATGATGTATGAGTGGTATTTTGCTTTTATACATATAGATTGAGTGATATAGTTAATATCTTAGAAAATAAAATAAAATTCAAAATGTTTTTGGTAATTTAGGGAAATAGACTGAAAATAACAAAGTGAAAGACAATCACAAAGCATTTCACTTAGGAAATGAAAATCAAAGGAAGAAATGCTAGAATCATGTTATTTGGTTTCGTAATAGTACTTATAAAAACATCTTAGAGTAATAATTGATTGCCAGCTGAATAAGAGACAATAGTGTGATCTTAAAGCAAAAAAAGACAAAAATAGCCTTTAAGTTACATAAATATAATTTCAAAATTTCTTGAAACAATCTAACAAGAAAAATGGTTTAACAATGTACCAATTGTTCAGAGCAATCATTGATTCCTCTTTACTGAATATATTCAAGAAGATGCTAGTCATCAGTTCACTGTTACTGTTCAGGTGCTCCTATACTTTACAGTCTGATGAATATAATGTTTCCAGGATCGTCTGTTAATAAGTGGTACGTGGAGTTCTATTCAGCTCTTAGTTGTATTACCAGTGATAATATCAGTCTGTCTTTTCTTCCATGAATCTCTTTTCTGATTGCAGTAGAAATTTTCAGGCTACAGGTTCTTCTAAACTCTTTTGTTTTGTGTCTCCAAAATATTCAATAGTTTTCAAAAGTCTTAGTGCTTTTAATTAGTATTTCTGAACTGAGCCTTCTATCCACATTAAGTATTTTTAGACCTCACTGAACTGTTCTGGATTTCTTTAAAATTATTTTGTTCAATGTATATTGTTCAACTAATAGCTTAATTGAACCTACCTCCAATTTAACATTTGAACAGTGCCATTTAGGGGGATGAAACTCTTCAATTGAAGAATTCGGATGTTTTGTTTAAGAAAGTGGCCTGAATTTTAAGAAAACCATTCCTTTCTATCTATGAATATGAATTGTAATAACACATTGACTCAGTGCCCAGTTAAAAGTTCTGATCTACCTTATTATCAGACCTTAATTTACTTAGAAACTTAATTTTATCTTGCCTGAATATATTTAAAACTAAAATACCTTATCACATTTCAAAAAAATATACATAAGAACTGTGAAACATCAATGGAAAACTCTCTTTCATATGGCTTCATGAGCATAGCATAAAGCATGGAATTACTTAAAAATAATATTTAATTTATTTATTATTTATTTTATTAGACTTGTATGCTGCCCTCTCTCCCTAAGGACTCAGGGCGGCGAACAGTAAAAGAAACCCAGTACAAATTACAATTAAAGAAAAACCATTAAACAAATACAAGCCTAATCAGTATTATACAAAATTTCAAATTAATTAAAACAAATACTAAAAACCAACCCGCACCCCCTGAGGTCAGTCCAGACCGGCCTGTTGGAACAGCCAGGTCTTCAGGTCCCGGCGGAAGGAGCGGAGATCGGGGCCAGCGGAGGTCCACGGGAGTTGGTTCCACAGGGCGGGTGCTCCCACAGAGAAGGCCCTACCCCTGGGCACCTCCAGTCGACAATGCCTAACCGATGATACCCCAAGGAGGCCCTGCCTGTGGGAGCGTACCGGGCGATTGGAATGTGATGCTGGCAGGAGGCGTTCCCACAAGTACCCTGGACCCAAGCCATGTAGGACTTTGTAAGTTGTTACTAACACCTTGAATCTCACCGAAGGCAACCGCAACCAATGCAGGTCGCGCAGGAGGGGTGTAACATGGGAGTATTGGGACACCCCCATCACAACCCGCACAGCCGAGTACTGTACACACAGTCGTAAGGTACTTTGTAGGCCATCTAATCCAAGCAGAAGACCCTACACCATTTCTGACAGATGGCAGTCCAGTTTCTTCTTGAAAGCTTCCAGTGATGAAGCTTCCACAATTTCTGAAGTCAAGGTATGTTCCATTGATTGTTTGTTCTCACTGTCAGAAAATGTCTCCTTAGTTCTAGGTTGAATCTCTCCTTGATCAGTTTCCATCCATCTTTCCTTGTCTGGCCTTCAGGTGCTTTGGAAAATAGATTGACCCTCTCCTCTCTGGGACAGCCCCTGAAATATTGGAACACTGCTATCATGTCACCTTTGGTCCTTCTCTTCTGTAGATTAGCCATGCCCAGTTCTTGTAACTGTTCTTTATGTTTTAGCTTCCAGTCCCCTAATCATCTTTGTTGCTCTTCTCTGCACTCTTTCCATAGTCTCAACATCTTTTTTATCATGTGATGACTGGATGCAGTATTCTAGGTGTGATCTTACTAAGACTTTATAGAGTGATATTCGTACCTCACGTGATTTTGGCAACAATATGTGGTTGACATTGTCATCTCCCAAGACTTTTATTTTCAATCTGGTCTACATCTAGTGGTTTCCCCACTTAGGTATGGCTTTTTCTGAGATTAACTAAGATCAACGAGATTCTTTCACTAGATGGGTATTTCATATATGGCATCATTGAAAAACTATTTTCTTGCTATTCTTAGCTATTCAGTTTCTAGAGAATGATACATTGTCCTCTTTCACTTTCCATAAAAGTGAAGTTTTAGAGAGGTGGTGGTTGTGCCATTAATTCTACAGTGAACCATCACGGACAGTTTTCTGACAATCTTGGATATTTTTGTGTATTTCTTCCCTTGAAGAAGGATGCACAAAGACAGATCTATGTATGAATAAAGTGAATGAGTTATGTCAGTAACACTTTATCTTGGTTGTCAACCATAGATTGATATTACAGGTGTGGAGCAATTGTCTATTCAATTGGCAACTTGATTAATCGCACAACTCAGGATAGATATAACAATATAGAAGACTTCTTGAGATAATGGCATTTTGATTTGAAACAGACATTAGTAAACATTCCATAGCTGCGCCAGGTGCAAAATGGATTTGTAATCTTGACTATTTCATATAGCAACAGTTCTTATTAATTTCACTACGTGGCAAGGAACAAACCAAAGACATTTTGTAGATAAATGTTTAGCAAACCAGCAGTGTGCTTCTGACACTTGCCTTTGTATCTTGTTCAGGTTAAAATCGGATACTCAGTTGGGAAGAAACTGCCATGGATCCGAATATATGTGCATAGGATTGTTGCTTTCTCATAGAATAACACTGTTCTTTTTCCCCTCTCAAAAATATTTAGCATGATTTCCAGCAATTGAAACATTCTTTAGGCCTGAAAAAGTACCATGGATTGTCCCTTCCCTTCTCCCCCTCCTCTCCTGTTCGCTTCCTTCCTTCCTCTCCCCTCCCCTCCCCTCCCCTCCTATTTCCTCCTGCTTTACCCTATTTGATACACTTCAGCATATGGTGGATATGTAAACATTTTGCTTCTCCAAAATCTTTTCTATGGTGTCCAATCTTGGATTAAGCATTCAGAAAAATGAACACATACTTAGGACACCAAAGGAAGGGGGTGCTACACAGTTTCTCCCCCAAACACACATACTATTATCAATCCTTTTACTGCCACATCTGATTTTAGTTGATTTTCCCCCTTTTGGTAATTGTTCTTATCTGCTATGCTTCAACATAGTTAAAAAAGTCTGTTGCCAATAAAGGAGAATATTTATAGGTAAGATTTAAAATGAGAGGGCTTTGGTTATTCTCTGAGTTTGGCTGTTATCTTTCAGACGTTTCGTTACCAAAACTAGATAACATCATCAGTGCTAGTAGGGAGTAGGGTTTGCTTTCAATTTATATTCTAGTGGCCTGCCCCTTTCAGTTTTGCTGAGGGTGGTCTTGGGAGTTCTTTGGTTGGGATGTTTAGGTTGCTTGCCAGTTCCTTGACTTGGGTATTGTTTGCTTCTTGGTTGTTGGTTAATCTTGGTGTTAATCTATTTATTTATTTATTTATACTTGAACTTGTATGCCACCCCATCTCCGAAGACTCGGGGTGGCTCACAGCTAAAACATATACAATAAATATTTAAAAAATAATTAAACAAAGACAAGCCCAAATATAAGACGTAAAAACAATAAACATTAAAACCTTCCCTCCCACAGGGAGGGGTCACAGCCCAGGTTGGTCAAATAACCAGGTCTTTAGTTCACGGCGGAAGGTGCGGAGATCGGGGCCAGGCGGAGCTCCAAAGGCAGTTGATTCCAGAGGTCAGGGGCGACCGAAAAGGCTCGTCATCGAGTCGCCAGCCAGCACTGACCCGACGGGACCCCGAGGAGTCCTTGCCTATGAGCTCGCACAGGGCGGCGGTACTAGATATTGGAAGAAGACGCTCCCTCAAATATTGAGGACCCATGCCATGTAGGACTTTGAATGTCAAAACTAAAACCTTGAATCTCACCCGGAGCGCAACCGGCAGCCAATGTAGGCTGCGCAGGAGGGGGGCAACATGGGAGAACCGGGTAACTCCCATCACCACCCGCGCAGCCGCATTTTGCACCAGCTGCAATCTCCGGATGGTATGCAAGGGCAGTCCTAGATAGAGATGCTCCTTGGGGTATTGATTGCTGGTGGGGATGTGTTTTGGTCTTTCTGTTGCCTTTTTGGCTTGTTGATTGTCTCTTTTGTAAAGTGTGTAGATCATGTTTGTGTCTATGTGTCTATTGATTGACACATTGTCAGACTACCAGGCTTCCAGGAAGTCTGTAGAATTTTGGTACTCATATTGGTCTCCGATGGTCACAGTTTCCCAGTTGAAACTGTCCATATGTTGTGAAATTGAAGAGTTTTCATCATTTTTTCTGACTGCTAGTTGGTGTTCATGGATATGTTCTTTTAATTGTAAAAATATAATATTGCCATACATCAAAAGCCATGCATCTCAGAAACTATCAACAGTCTGCTACAACCACATGGAATCAGCATAGCACACAAACCAACTAAAGTTCTCCTAAATAAAGCAAAAGATCCAGAAGCTTCAGAAGAAGAAAAACAGGAGTCATCCACAACGTACAGTGTAAAAACTGAAACAGACACTACGTAAGATAAATGGGCAGAAGACTAGCAACACATCCATGAATGCCAACTAACAATCACTAACTTATAGCATGATAGTTTCATTTTCATTGAGGAATAATTTGTTGGACTGTATTTAGAGCATAAATTGCCTTAATCCAGCAATGATAATACATCAGTTACCCGACTTTAGATAACTACTTCATTTTGCCATAGTCTTACTTCCATAAGCATCAAATGCTCAAGTCATAAGATGCAGTTTGCATGAAGATACAGAATGCAGTGTGTAGTCTTGTTTTCCTGTAAAGCAGACATACTCACTTAAGCGGCTGTGCGGGCTGTGATGGGAGTTTCCCGATACTCCCATGTTACACCCCTCCTGCACGAGCTGCATTGGTTACCGGTTGCCCTCCGGGTGAGATTCAAGGTGTTGGTGTTAACATTCAAAGTCCTTTACGATATGGGTCCAGGGTACTTGCGGGAGCATCTCCTGCCAGTATCAAATACCGATCACCCTGTGCGTGCGCACAGGCGGGGAGTCCTCGGGGTGCCGTCGGCTAGACAATGTTAGCTAGAGGTGCCCCAGGGAAGGCCTATTCTGTTGCGGCCCCCGCCTTGTGGAACCAGCTCCCTCTGGAGCTCCGTTTGGCTCCTGACCTTCTCTCCTTCTGCCACGATCTGAAGACCTGGTTGTTTGAACAGGTCGGGCTGGACTGACCTCCAGGGGTTTTTAAATTATTTTAATTGGGTTTTTTAAAGTTTGGGCTTGTTGATTTAATTCTTTTTAAAATATTTATTGTTTGTATTATTGTGTTTTAGTTGTGAGCCGCCCCGAGTCCTTGCAGAGAGGGGGTGGCATATAAGTCCAATTAATAAAATAAAAATAAAATAAATAAAAATAAGTTAAGCTCTCATGCTGCTTCTCAATTCTACTCATACAAGGCTTTAAAGGATTGCAAAATGAATGATGGAACAGAAAGGAACAAGGTAGCAATTTCAGTCCCCAAGGCAGATTCTGAATGAGGTGTTAAAATGGGTTTTTGCCAACTTGCTCAGCCGAATTCATGGAAGCAGTTCTGAACTAATATACAGCATAAATGCATTGTATGTAGGTGTACTGTACATATCTGAATAAAAAACAAAACAAGAGACAAGCTTTAACAACCCCTTGCAGAATAAATATAGACAACTCAAGTTCTTAAGATTCTCCTTCTTCTTCTATTTCTACTTGACCTAGCACAAACTATAATTACTTTAACTATTCTTATTAAATCCTCTTTATTCAACCAGTTCATTTCCATAATATCCCTTCACATCCTCTCTTAAGCATGCAAATGCTTGTTTGTAACCTGAGCTGCATCACATAATCATGATTCAATTGAGTTACACACACATACAAATTCTTATCTTTCTTGATAAGTCACTCTCCAGGTTTATAATTATGTTAATTGTTCTTCTCTTCTTCTCTACAATTTATGAAACACTTTATAACATTAAAATAAGCAGAAATGAATACTTTACCCCAGATGCAATTACACACTGTTTATTAAGAGGGACTATCGCTTTCCCAAATCTGTAATATAATAATTGCAGTTTAAAACAATTGCAAGACAATGAATGTAAACAGAAAACATCAACAGCGTTCAACTAAATTTTGTTCTCAAAGTCTATTTGTCTTACTCTTCTCCGCAAGGGCTGTTTCCTTCATGTTTGTGACCAAAGAGAGGCAATTAAAATTAATGGTGATACAGTTTAATGGGACAAAAGCCTCTTTAATCCCTGTGGATAAATGATTTCTCGATGCAATTTATTTTCCCGCATGTTTCCTGTTAAAATATGTAAATAAGCACAAAACACCCTGCAGTCATTTTCATTAGCTTTTCTAGTGTCACTGGAAATATGTTAGCATTGGGATGATGAGTGACCCTCGTGAGGTGTAGAGGTAGCCCAGTGATAATTGTGCTCTGAAATCTATGGTGGTTGCTGTAGCAGTAGGTCAGTTCATTGGCAAATAAATGTTGTTATTCTCCCACTAATTTAAAGAAGGCAAATGTTTAATGGGAGCATCTTTGAATATAAAGGCTATACTTCATACCTGCTATCCAGGGTGTGCTATAACTGAATATTAAGAAAAGGCAATTTAGGTGGGTTTATATGTCTCTTTGTGAAAGCAATCATTTTTTTTCATTATAAAGGTAAAGGTTCCCCTCACACATACATGCTAGTCATTTCCAGCTCATCTCCATTACAAAGCTGAAGAGCCAGCGCTGTCAGAAGACGTCTCCGTGGTCATATGGCTGGCATGACTAAATGCCGAAGGCGCACAGAAGGCTGTTACCTTCCCACCAAAGTGGTCCCTATTTTTCTACTAGCATTTTTTACATGCTTTCGAACTGCTAGGTTGGCAGAAGCTGGGACAAGAAACGGGAGCTCATTCCGTTATCCAGCGCTAGGGATTCAAACTGCTGAACTGCTGACCTTTCTGATTGACAAGTTCAGTGTCTTAGCCAATGAGCCACTGCATCCCTATTATTATAGTAATAGCCATCAGAATCAGAATGGAGTTGGAAAGGACCTTGGAAGTCTTCTAGTCTTCCCTTGGTCAAACAGGAGACCCTATACCTTTTCAGACAAGTGGCTGTCCTGATTCTTCTTAAAAACTTCCAGTGATGAAGCACCCACAACTTCTGAAGGCAAGCTGTTCCACAGGAAGGAAGGAAAGGAAGGGAAGGGAAGGGAAGGAAGGAAGGGAGGGAGGGAGGGAGGAAGAGAGGAAGGAAGGAAGGAAGGAAGGAAGGAAGGAAGGAAGGAAGGAAGGAAGGAAGGAAGGAAGGAAGGAAGGAAGGAAGAAGATTATAATGAGAGTGGGGGAGGATCTTAAGGAAGTCCTGCCTTAGCACAGTTCCACCAATTCACTCAGTTCATTTAGTGACCATTCAGAGTTACAATGACACTGGAAAAAGTGACTTATGACCATTTTTCACAGTCACAACCTTTGCAGCATCCCCACGATCATGTGATCACAATTCAGATGCTTGGCAACTGGTTTATACTTATGACCACTGTTGTGTCCCAAGGTGACCCCCTTTTGAGACCTTCTGTCAAGCAAAGTCAGCAGGGAAGCCCGATTTACTTAACAACCAAGTTACTAACTTATCAACTGCAGTGATTCGCTTAACAACTGTGGCAAGAAAGGCTGTAGAATGAAGCAAAACTCACTTAACAACACTTAACAACTGTCTTACTTACCAATCTAAATTTTGGGCTCAATTGTGGGTTGTAATTTGAGGATAACCTGTTTTTCCAAAGTAATATCTCTGTTAAGGCAGGCAAGTTGTTTCAGATCTAAGGCTGCAGTGCACCGTGGTGATTTTTGTTACAGTGTGGATTTTAAATACCTATTTTTTAAAAAAGAAAAGCACTCAGTTTGCTTGTCCCTTTAACTTTTATGACTGCTATAAAAGTATTTGGTCAATAGATGGAGTAGTAGATCATAAATCTATCAACGGCAATAATAATAATAATAATAATAATAATAATAACAACAACAACAGCTACAATAATAATATCATCCAATTATTCCAAATACATTTTTCCATTGCTCACTCATTAATGCTTGCTTTTATAGAAGAGGTCCATTTTTACAACATGTTCTCCATAAAACCAGCAAAACAATGATTTCCCCCAAGACTGACCATTCAGTGGTGTCAAAATTTAGGGGGGGAAACCCTGAATATTTATCAACAAGAATGTCATTAGGATGCAGGGAGATGCAGTGACTTAACAATTGCTAACTTCACAACTGCTGAGTAACAAAGCATGAACAATCTTCTCTGTGAGATTTTGCCTTCCTTGGGTTCATCTACTTTTTAGAGTAAGAAATGGTCTAGTGTGTTAGCATAGAGTAGATGAATTATTTTAAGCCCATCAAGCCTCTGATAACTTGGACTGATCCAGCTATATAAATGTTTTGCTTAGTGTACTGTAATGAAAAATACTCTGGAAAGTTGCTTGTTCGGCACTGCCTACTTGATTAAATCTTAAGTACATGAAAAGGCTCTTATGTTAATCTCTAACATGAAATCAAGAGCTAGCAAGTCAGTCTAGTAATTAACAGCCAAACACATCAATTAGTATCTACTAAAACTCAGCTTCTTTCTTGTTTTAATTACGTGTTGCCCATGTCTCTGCTTTCTTTTTGTATTAAAGATGCTCCCATTACTTATCCTGAAGTCTGGGATGATACAATGCAAGCTTATTTAAGTCATAATTTATCCTAAGATAACATCTCTTGCCCTCATTTCAACCTTTGATCTCTTTGCACATTCACAGGGATAAGTGTGAAGTTGACATGAACAGGAAGGGAATTACAGTTTAGAATTTAAAATTTAGAGTTCCTTTCATCCATGCAGACGTTATCACAAAAACCATGACAGGCTCTTATCTGTAGTGACATTTTTGTTTCTCGGGAGAAACACAGTGTTTGGTGAAGTCTTCAGGCTGATCTGCTATGTCACTGAAACACTTGAGAATCTTTTGTTCCTGGTCACAAAGGAAGTGTTGCTAATTTAGGACACTGACCACAAGATTACATTACACTTGTACTATGCATTACTCCCAAGCATAACTATTCAGAGGGAACTCCATCTGGAATGATTGGGTTTATACTACTACAAAAAGACTAAAAAGAATTACAGTGCTACAGTATGAATCTTATTTGAGTTTAACTGATTATTCACCACTAATGGAAAATCTTGAGACAGGCATTTCCTTGCGTAACCTTACAGTCTAAGTCATTGGTTTTTCTTTGAAATTATGAATATCTGATTTCTATCTTCCCCAATCTGACTTGATTTCCTTTATTTTAGTTTTGGATTAGACTACACCCCACTCCTTTTTTGGTGGGGCAGTAGGATTTCCAGGGCGTTCAGTGAATAAAATTAAGGTTGCACCTTCAGATTCTATGCCTAAATGCCCATAATCTACAGCATGAGTAGGTAAACTGATGTTCTCTAGATGTTGGAACAATATTTCCAACAATGCCTTTGGATTTAGTGGAGACTATAGTTCATAGTCTTTTGACTGAACACAAAAACATCTAGAAGACACCAGAATACGTATTATGGAACTATTAATTTTCTGAGAAAGTAAGAATTCCAGATGCCCAACTGTGGAAAGCTTTGGTCAATCTTCAAAAAAATAGCAACTACCTAAATAACACACAGCAGTTATTTAATCTATCAATTAAATTATAATTCAAAGTATACAATTAAGAATCTCAGGGAAAGATTATATGTATTAAGCCCAGGGCTAAATAGTAACAAAACTACCATAGAAAAAAGAAGTATTAGATTGTTGATGTCAAACATCCGGGGAAGGACGTAAAACTGCTGACCTGTTAATTTCATAAAAGCTTGTGAAAATCTGTTAGTAAATGTTATTTGTATACCATACTAAACATTTGAAGACACTTTGCAGCTAGTGCAGCTGTTTCAGCAATCTGCCATATTCTGGGGAAACTGCAACGCACATGTAAATACAGTCACATAAGCAGGAACAGTAGCTTTTGATTGATAGATAGATATCTAACTTTGATAGATTAATAGATATGTACAGACTTTCAATCCAATTGATTCATTGAAGACCAAGATGTTTAAAGAGTAAGCCTGAGAGCGATATAATGATAACCTTCAATGGGTTGGTTTGAGATTTTCTCGTGGTTCAATGTCCACACTGCAATTTTTGATTAGTTTATAGTGCAATATGTGGTGTAACCCAGCAATGAGCTAATTCAATAATTATTTAATCAAGTTGTACAAAAATGACCACTATCTCTTTGGCTTTGGGGAAAGCGGGGAGAAATAATATTTTTTTTAAATTTTAATTACATTTATATGCCGCCCTTCTCCAGAGACTCAGGGCGGCTTACAATTTTTGGGATACAACCCAGTATGCTCAGCAATAGCCTTCATTCCATTGTATATGCCTGCTTATTACTAAGCGGCATTTTTACAAGGTCAGCTAATTGCTCCCAACAATCTTGGGTCCTCAATTTACCTACCCCGAGAGGATGGAAGGCTGAGTCAACCTTGAGCCTGGTGGGATTCGAGCCTACAGCAGTTGTAGGCAGCTGGAACTTAAGTGCAGGCAATTAACAGCCTGAGCCACCGAGGCCCGAATATGGAGGCTAGTAGTGGAATTGAGAACATGAATTATTCCCAAGCATTTATTGAGTCCTTTTATTAAAAAGGAGGAGTGTAATGCAACAAGAATAGTTATTTTGCAGGTCTGGAGAAGTGACTATAACTTGACTTGATCTCCTTTCTTTCTGCCATTTTCATTGTTCCTTATGAACTTCTTTCTTTTCTTGCCTGTCATTCTGAACTTCGTCCGTCTTCCTCTTTCTTTGAATTGTTTAGAAGAAATAACTGACAACAGTTGGCTGCAAGGAATCCAGTCAGAAGAGAATATATGTAGGGAGTCTTTGCGATCTTTGAACTGAGTCGTTTGCTTGCAGACATTTCATTGCCCAATTTGGTAACATCACTCAAAGAGCACCAACAACTTCAATTTGCAAGGAATGTAGCATGATTGCAATGGTAGACCACTGAACAGACCCTGGGCTTGGACTAGAAGATATTGAAGATATTTCAGCTCTTATAGCTATGGCAGTGGTAAATTCCACACATAATAAACAAAAGACCTCATTTTTCAGGCCTTGGGAATTCCAGGTAACTGTGCAGAGTTGCTGTCACTTAATGTGAACTATAAAGTATAGGCAGGGGTGGGATTCTATCGGTTTGGACCTTGTTTCCTTGTTTTGGAGTACAGCTGATTCGTGAGGCAGAGCAGTTTTGCTGTGCCTCAGCTGTTTTACTCACTAGGGCTGCAGTAGAAGGTTATAGCTAAAAATTGGGTTTTTTAAATGGTAAAAGCGTGCATTTGGTGTATGTGCACGCAAAGCACGTGATCACAGAACTGGTTGTTACACACCAGTTGAATCGCACCACTGAGTATAAGTCTCTGAATTAGTACAAGGCAGTTTTCTCAGTTGGAATGTTAACCTTACTATCATTTATTCATGAAAAAGTTGCTTGAATTTCACAAAAGCATTATGTTTTCTTGTTATTTTTCTTTTTTAAAAACAGTTGTTAGTTGGAATGCTTCTGAAACTCAAATCAATATAAGCTCTTTAATAAAGTAGGAGTGAGCTGGCCACTTTGTTTTATCACAATGGATATTATTATATGTACTCTTATACCTATTTGCTTTTGAAATCATGGACCTCTAGAAGTGAAAATTGATGTCTTGGATATCTGTTCCCAAGAAATCATTCTGTTTTTTGATTACTAGGTATCTGTTTCAATTTTTTCAGCAAAAAGTCCATAAATGGTTTTCAGTTCCTTATAAAAAATACTTATCATCTTATCTCTGTCCAAGCAGGTCAGTTTTGTTATCTTTGCTAGTTCTACCATCTTCATAATCAATTCCTCCATCATGAATATTTCAGTATTCCTTCCAACTTTGTGCTCCTAATAATCTTGCTGCAGTTGCAATATGTAAAATAAATCTTCCATAAGTCTTTTCCAATTGACGATCCGTAAGTTCCAATAAAAAGAGTTCTGGTTTTATCTCAGGCTTCATCTTCAAAATTCTTTGATTCTTTGATTCATCATATATATTTATTTCCTTTTTTCTGTTGCTTTTTTTTACAAGTCCACCATGCATGGTAAACTGTCCTTTCATGTTTTTCACATCTCCAGAAAATATTTCAGAACTATTTTGGAATAACAGAGTTGGAAGTTACCTTGGGGTCTTCTAGTCTACCCCCCTGGTCAAAAAAGAGAGCTTGGTTCATTAACATCAACATTGATTAGAAGTATATTTATACATCTTAGATAATTTATCTGATGACATATGCCAGCCATACATAATTTTGTTAGAGTTCTCTAACAAACAAATATACATATACAGGTCCCAAACAAAATATGTGTTCTGGTCTGACTATACTCCTTTAAGAGGAGTACATATAACTAGGAGGCCATCAATGAAAATCATTTTTCCTAAGTTACATAGCTTACATCTAACAATGAAAGAACCTAGAGAAAGGTCTTACTCAAAGCTTTCAAAGCATAGCTTTGCTCAGAAAGAGGCACTGGCTTAAATAATTGATCCCAAGACATTTAAGAGTTTAAGCTTAAATATAATCCCTTTCAACTAGCTAATATATAATAAAGCAAGTTTCTTGTTAGACTTCTGTTATATATGTGTATTAAAAAATAATTGAATATCAATGTGAGGTCTAGCTGCCTAATCAAGAATCTGGGCTAAAAGCTTTTGCAATCTGCCAATTTTATTTTGATTAAAATTGGCAGATTGCAAAAGCTTTCAGCCCAGATTCTTGATTAGCCATTCTTAAGTTGTGAATTGACTCGGCTAAGGTTACTGTACAATACAGCTAATGTTAACACTGACATTAAACCATGAGTAGCAATTGTAGTATGAGAACCAAAGGCCAGCTTGCTGGTGGGAAAGATCTAAGCCCCTAGAGGCAAGGACAATGGATGGGGAGATGAAAGACTTAAAATAACAAGAAAGAATAATGGTTTAGACTATCAATAGCCATGTAAGGCTTACTGAGAGAAACATCAGGTTCTTAGGAATGTGGAAATCATCTAACGGACAACAAAGGACACCAATCAGAAGCAAAAGGACATGCAGTAGATGAATATATAGAGGAATAAGTTAAGATTGTTATAATATATATAAGAAATAATGGCTTATAAAGAAATTGTGATTATTGTTATATTGATAAGAAAAGTATTAACTACAATTGTTAGCACAAAATATATGTACCCAGTCAACACACTGTATGAATGAAAGATGGAATTGTTGTAAATATAAAAAAAAATTAAAAAGAAGCAAAAGGACATGCATGTATGTACCATAATCTTGTTATGGAAGATCAGCTATAAAAGGGCAAGATGGTATGCCTGGCTGAAGAGGGAGAATGGAGAAACCAACTCAGAGTACTATGAGGGAAGGAAACAACCAATAAAAGAAAGTGCTCAGGTATGAATCAAAACCACAATCTCACCTGAAAAATTCACCAAAAAATGGCGTTAAGAGGTATCAATCTCATTTGTTACTATTCTGAGTAAGGCTGCCTTTTACAATTGACTGAGTAAGGCTGCCTTTTGCAATTGGTGGTGAATTTGTACAATGCCAATGGTGTACAAGTGGTGCTCCAGGTGTTTTAAGCTTGCACTGAAGGCACCTATTAGAGTTGGTACTACCTTTGCTTTCTTTTGCCACAGTCATTCCATTTCTATGGTATTGCAAGTATGGATTTTACCTATTTAATTTATTTTAGGAATTTATCTTCTAGCATTATAGGAGAAGAGCTGTATTAAATTGGTACAAAAAATGAAGTGTCTGGTAGCATCTTTTCCAATTAACATATTTGATTAGAAGTCTTAAGCTTTCTTGACTACAGCTCACTTTCTTCAGATACATGGAATGGTGAGGTTTAGTATATATCCTAAGTAATGTTTTATCATTGTCATCATCTTAGCCATTGTCTATCAACTGCAGGATGAAGGCCTCTTCCACATGTTTCCAACCAATATGGTCCTGAGCTTTCTTTTGCCAGCTGGGCCTGCAATACTTGCTGATGTTGTCGATCCAACCTGTTTTTAGGTCTCTTTCGTGGATGCTTTTTATCAAGTGGGATCCATTCTATGACTGCCTTGGTTCATCTGCCATCAGTTCTAACAATGTGACCAGCCCATTTCCATTTCAATTCTTTTACTCTCTTGATGACATTGTATATTTTCCTTTGTGCTCTAATCCATGTGTGGGTCTTTCTATCTTGTGATGCTGAGCATGTATCTTTCTGTGGCTGTTTGTACCACTCATAGCTTTAATTGTGAGGCTAGTGTTTCACTGGCATATGTCAGAGCAGGTAGCACACACTGATGGAAAACTTTTATCTTCAGGCATAGGGGAAGTTGTTCTTAAAAATTACACTTAGCTTGCTGAATGCCTGCGAACCACATTTAACATGCCGTTCAATTTTCTTTATTGTATCACCTTCCATTGAGATTTGTTGACCAAGGTACTATGTCTAGTTCTTCTTCAGAGATATAGATATAGATACATATGGAGAGAGAGAGAGTCAGACAGACAGACAGACAGACAGACAGACAGATGATGATGGATGGATGGATGGATGGATAGAGGGACAGAGGGAGGGAAGGAGGGAGGGAGAGGGGGAGAGAGAGAAACACAATCTGGTTCTTTTTCAGGTTTATTTTTAAGCCAAATGGCTCAAGCAATATATTATACAGTTACATCACAACTAGTGTCTGTTTGCTGTTTGACTTTCTTCACCCTCTTCATGTGATTCCACTAGACCCATCTTGTTTACCCTGGCTATTTAAGGAATGCAGTCTGTTAAATAAAGCTGTGTTCCTTTCACAAGCTTCATTATACTAGGCCATCTGTTGGTCACCCTAGACTGCAATACAAAAGACAGCCCAAATGTCCTCTTTTGCAAGCTTTTCACTTTCTCCCCATTTCTCTCTCTCCCTCCACCCCCACCCCCCAGTATTCAGACAACTTGCAACAAGCAGTGTGTTTAAACATTACCAAGTACAGAAGCAAATGAGATCCACTGGGAGATACTAAAGAAGCACTTAAAAATTCAGGGAATTAGCAGATAGAGATGGTGAGAGACCAGCTCGGTTCATTTCAGTTAGTACAAGTTTAACCAATTTTTAGCCTTTGTCTTTCAACTTATTCTGAGAAATATTTTCAGTTGGCTGGATTTATCCTACAGCGTGAACCACCTGCAAAGAACAATGTTGCACTATCCTGCCAGCAAGCATAAATTCTTTATTAGAACCAACAGAGCATTGAAGTAGATATTGGAGGAACAGCTCAAAAATATAGTGCCATCACCAAAAAGGTGTTACAGTGGTGGTATTCAACAGGTTCTGACCAGTTCTGGAGAACCGGTAGTGGAAATTTTGAGTAGTTCGGAGAACTGGCAAATACCACCATGACTGGAGATTTTACAGTATCCTTCCCCTGCCATGCCCACCAAGCCACGCCCACAGAACCTGTAGTAAAAAAATTGAATCCCACCACTGAGGTGTTAGCTATTTGAAGTAGGCCAGACTAAAAAGCAAATGCCAGGTGTGCCTAAAACTACTTTTGTTAAGATTGTCTTTAGTAACAGAATCTTCTAAATCTGAACATGGTTTTCTTCCTTCCTTCCTTCCTTCCTTCCTTCCTTCCTTCCTTCCTTCCTTCCTTCCTTCCTTCCTTCCTTCCTCCCTCCCTCCCTCCTCCCTCTCTCTCTTCCTTTCCTTTCCTTTCCTTTCCTTTCCTTTCCTTTCCTTTCCTTTCCTTTCCTTTCCTTTCCTTTCCTTTCCTTTCCTTTCCTATATTTTTATGTGAAGTTTTAGCAGCTGACATTTTTGATTCCTCATTTGGGCTTCTATAGTGCTTATTTCCTCATTGCCCTAAGAATGAATATTTCCACTCTCTGACAAGGTCATCCTCTTTCTGAATAAGGGGATGGATCATAATTCCACAACTGAACAGTTTTCATGCTGGATTTAAGCATCTGTTCCAACTATCTGTAGACTGTTTTTCCATTTTGGCAACTTTAAGGACTTCAACTGGCTATTATCTGGTGAATTCTAGAAACTGAGGTCCTAAAGTTGCCAAGGTTGAGAAACACTGATTTGGGAAAACTTCAATCTGAAATCCTACAGAGAAACAAGACAAGAAAAACTGGATCCATAAATACTCTGAATAACTGTATTCCAAAACCATCCTTGATGCTCACTCTATTCCTGACCATTTGATTTCTTGCATGCAAAAAAATAAGAATAGAAATATGAAGCTATCGTTCTATGAAATAAACTGCCTCTGCAAATGTGTCCATGTTTCTTAGAAAAGAACTTAATTTGCATTTTCAACCTGTCATGCATTTAATTAGGAAATACACCCATATATCTTGGGAAGGACAAAAGTAAGATGTAATAACAACTTTTTTCCAATGGGAAAGAAAGCAGATAGATCAATTTGCATTCTGGTTGTTGATTATGACTCATAATGGCAGCCATTATTTGAATGGGAAAGCCCTTCTCCCTGGCAGCCATTTTGTTAGAGAACTCACACTATGCTCTCAAGATTCAAAAATCTGCATCAGTTAGATAAAACCAAAACCACATTGTTGGTAACATTAAGCTAATGACACAATATTCTCTTTTATTCAAGGGTAGAATATGATCAGAGGTCATATAAAGTTGAACATTGGAGATAGAATTAAATGCACATGGTTACAGTAGATATTCTTGAAAGAAGGCTAGGTTGACTGGGAAGAATATTTCATCTTACACCATCTTGATGCAGTTCTCTCTTGCATTCTACCATTATCCTTCCATCCTTGCTTTTCTAATTTAATTCATAGAACACAGAATAACAGAGTAGAAAAGGATCTTGGAGATCTTCTAGTCTAACCCTCTGCTCAAGCAGGAGACCCTGTACCATTTCAGACAAAGGGTTGTCCAGTCTCTTTTTGATAGCCTCCAGTGATGGAGCATCCACAACTTCTGAAGGCCAGCTATTCCATTGGTTGATTGCTCTCACCGTTCAGAATATATTCAGAATGGAAGAAACTAGAACTAAAAGTGTAAGAGGGAGGACTGAGAAATACTGTGTCAAAGGGTTTAAGAAATGGGACAGGGTTCAGCTTCTTCATCATTTTTCATTTTTATACCTAAGCAATATTGAGTTTAATTACTTTCCTCTCCCCACCCTTTGAAGATAGCAATCTACTATGCATCTAGGTAGGAGTAAATCCTTTTTAAAAAGAGCAGAATTATTTATGTGTACAGTATTGTGCTGTTAGTTCTAGGTGACTTAAATTATCATGATGGCAAGTCCCTTGAAAGTAGAAATGTGCAGTGTCAGTGGCAAAACCTGTTCTAATCCTCTGGGATAGAACAGCTTGTAAATTGAATTAAACTATTTAAATAATTGAATCAACCATTCAAATGTATTTTGGATATACAATTTAATTATTCTGTTAAGAGTTTATAAAGCATTTAGATGTAGGAGTTTTTATTTTATTTTTCCTATTTGGCCTGGATTAAAATAGCTGATTTCCCATGTAGGGTTGCAAGACTGGACCACAAGGAAGATTGAATGCTGAAGAATTGATGCTTTCAAATTGTGGTGTTGGAGGAGACTCTTGAAAGTCCCTTGGACTGAAAGGAGATCAAAGTCAATCCTAAAGGAAATCAACCCTGGATCTTCCTTTGAAGGACAGATACTGAGCTGAAGCTCAAATGCTTTGGCCACCAAATGAGAATAGAGGACTTGTTGGAAGATATCCCAGTGTTGGGAAAGTTTGAAGGCAAAAGAAAAAGGGGATAGCTGAGGATGTGATGGTTAAATAGTGTCATCAATGCAATGAACATGAATTTGGGCAAATTCTGGGAGACAGTAGAGGACAGAGGAGCCTGGTGTGCTGTGGTCCATGACTTAGTGACTGAGTAACAATAACAACAAAGACAGAAAGAGCAGAGGTATGATAAGCAGGAAATTGGGAAAACATGGTATTCACTAGGGCTGCTATCTTTTAATCACAGTCAGGCTTTTGAGACCATCCCCTGAAATTCAGTATGCATATTTTGACCTGATGGCTTGGCTCTGCTCATTTTCATTTGTGCATTGGTTTTTGTGCACAAGCGTTAAGGATAGTTGTATGTGCCTAGACCCTGTCTGTACAGTCAGAAAACCTGTTATATATGTTCCTTGGAGTCCTATGTTGCTAAGAGAGAACACATAGAAGTTGGTATTTTTCCACAGTTAATTCTGTAATGGTATGTGCGAATGACCTTGGGGTAGTGGGAGTGAAGTGATGCTTCTTAGGGAAAGATCAGATAAGAGCGGATAATAGCTACAGAGCAGGCAAGAAGGAAATTCAGAAGGGAACTTTTCTAAGCTCCATGAGAACTTCTGCTGTAAAAAAAGATGGTGGGAGATTTGTACTATTAGACTTGCAAGATTCTGTAACTGCAGCCTTATAATAAAGTAGAGTTAGCTCATCTGTCTGATCTATCTGGGAAAGTTGACACGTACAAATCTCCTGCCATCTTTTTTTTTACAGCCTGAAAATGGAAGAAAAGTTCCCTTTCAAGTTTCTTTCTTTGCCCATTAGGCAGCTGTGGGCTATCTCCTCTCTTATCTGATTGTGCCCTATGCCACATTGCTTCCTATGTGTCTCTCGGGATAGGTCCCACATAGCATTACACATTGTCAATTGCCTGTATATATTTTGTCCATGGTAACATGGTTCCTAACACAGTTTATATCATATCCTTCCTTGAGGAACCAACATCAGATAACATCTATGAATTAGGTTGGATTAATATCACGCTACAAACATGGGCAATTCAAAAATTCACATGAAATCTAATTAGTAAGCCATTTGCCCACTCTGGTCTTTTCCCAAGATATATTTTGATGTGAACTTCTGTATTCATCACTTCTTCCCTGTAGCAGACCAGTTTTACATCTTGTTAAACATATATTAATTTCTAAGTATTGGAGACAGAAATTTCAACCCATGAAATCTGTGTTTTTGAGATATCTATTTCAGCTGATTATGCTTTCAAATTAAAAAGCCATTACTTGTTATTTAAGTAAATTAACAGTTTTATAGATGGTAATTAACTTTATTGTTAATTGATTCCTCATGAACAAAATATTAAGAGCAAATATGTACTTAATTTTTACTTAAAGTGCTAGAAAAACACACAATTTTAAACGTATGTGTATTGTAACAGTGGGTTTCCTATAAAATACTTTTTATTGGCAGAAGCAACAATTGAAAAGGTTTCACAATCTGTTTGAAAATCTGCAGCATCCTTTATTAAATCACATTTATGTATGCAGTACTTCTAAAAATAAATAAATCCCTTCTTCAAATGATTATCTAAAAACAATGACAAAGCTGAATGAGAAAGGAACTAAACAGATACAAATTTTATAAAAGGTCTGATGTGCAGAAGGACATTTTTCATTTAACTTCAGCCCACAATGTGTGTGAGAGAACATTCTTAAACTGAGATTTAATTTGGATCTGGAAGATCATAGCAGCAAAGATAGTAATACTGCACATAATGTTGCCTTATATGTCAATGATAAATGCAATAAAATTTATAATTACCTGTTTTCCTTACTCTCTATAAGATACATTTTACATCTTTATGCTTGTTTAATTTTTCTTTTAAAAATAGTTTTTCATACTTTGGTAAAAGTAGCTCATTACTCAGTGAACACAAATAATTAAGCATGCCTATTTCTAAATCATCTTGGGCTGTAAGAAATCATATACTTTACATAGGTTCTGGTTCTGGTTATGATGAAGATAGACAGACAGACAGATAGACACAGATGATGGATGGATGGATGGATGGATGGATGGATGGATGGATTAATAGGTAGGTAGATAGATAGATAGATAGATAGATAGATAGATAGATAGATAGATAGATAGATAGATAGACAGACAGACAGATAGGCAGGCAGACAGACAGACAAACAGACAAACAGATATTATAGTGTGGTGATTTGCAAAAGTTTGATTTGAGAATGCCAAATGTTAGACAATTTGATAAACCCAGTTCCACATTCACTTATATTGCTTTATGCCAAGAAAAAAGTGTTTGATTAATTTGCTTTAAGCCTGGAATGAGTATTTTATTTTTAGAAGTGACATGCTTTAAGGATGAGTGATAACTTTGTTTGTTTCTTTTTTAGAAGTCCCCATCAAATGTCTGTAAATAACAAATGGCTTGCAAATGGCTTGCAAATGTCTGTAAATAGAAAGGAAAGAACACCAAGAGTTTTTTTTTTACCTCTCTTAATGAAGTGGGAGGAAGTAAACATGACGAATCAATCCATCCCTATGGGGGCCTCTAAATGTTTAGCCCCTAAAAGTATGGGTTAATCCCTGTGCAATTAGAATTCAGTCATAACTGCTGTATAGAATTAGATTTTCCTTTTTTTACTAACAACTACATTGCAAGCAGTAGAACATAGTCCTATCTGTAAAGCAAATGGCTGTAGTTAATGAATCTGACTGGTATGCATGAATGGGAATTACAGTTCTTAAAAAAAGCAAAACAAGCAAAAATCCTTGGTAGACTTTATATATTTATTATATAAATGGGATGGAGAGAAACAAACAAGCAAGAATGTGGGAGAGAAAGTGAAACTAATACATTTAGCTCTTTTGCATGCTTTAAACTTGTCTGTGCCTTATGCTTTGCATACGTTTCTGTGTGCAACGGAAGCATTTTTGCTGCTACCATATAAAAGCAATAATAAATTATGCACTTTGTACTCACATTTATGTCTTTTGGGGATATAGGTACAAATAAATATTGCTATTTAGCTGCTGTTCAGTTCTCTTCCCAGAGGTTTAGGAGTCGTATGGCAGAGAAGGGTGGTCTCTAAATATGATTTGAGAGAGCCAGTTTGAGAGAGTCAGTCTAATGGCTAAGACAGGAGTGTGAAACTCGCAGCATCACTTTGGTGTCACATGACGTATCGCAACTTTCCCTTTTGCTAAAGCGGGGTTGGACGTGGCCATTGTATGATGCATCCAGCCTGCGGGCCACAAGTTTGACACCCCTGGGCTAAGGCATTAAGCTAGAAATTGGGACACTGTGAGTTCTAGTCTGGCCATTGTCTCACCCAGTAGTTGGGTGACCTTAGGCCAATCACTCCCTCTCAGCAAAATCTCCTCACAGGATTGTTGTGGGGTCAGTAGGACTCAGGAGAAGTGGAATTTATACAATAGGGACTAGAAGCTAGTAATACTATAATGATTAATTTTTTCAAACTAGAAAAAATATATCAAATATAATTTCTGAGGTATACATGGAAGGGACTTGCTTAAACTGTACAGCTGATACTGAATAAAACATTGATAAGAAGTTGCAAAGAATTTGCTGATCGATCCTTGCTAATTGATCTGAATTTCTGCAGTTTTTCAATTTGATATCAGAAAGTGGCATATTGTAACCATTTTTCCCTCCCCAGCAAGGTTAATAAGGTAACAGATTCTAGCAAAGAGATGAAATAAATTTGCCCAACAACAAATATTTGGTCCTAATTACTTCATTAGAAAACTTCCAACAGTTTGTCATTCAACTCTAAAAATAGCAATAGGACTTAGACTTATATATCATTTTGTAGTGCTTTACAGCCCTCTCTAAGTAGTTTAGAGGGTCAGCATATTGTCCCCAATAATCTGGGTCCTCATTTTACTGACCTTGGAAGGCTGGAAGTCTGAGTCAACCTTGAATCAGTCAGGATCAAACTTCTGCACCATAACAGCCCCTCCTTAAAATATTATAAAGCTGGCATGATCTTGCTATATAAAACTTTGATTTCAAATTGTTCTAAACACACAAACTTTTCGAAACAGATGTGCTGATAGTGGAATTTAATATTTAGAAAGAAATGTACAGTAACTATCTAGTACATAAAAAAGTACATAAAAATGTTCTTAGCACGAATGTTAATTTTTGAAGAGTTAAGTTTCTGAATTTCCATTTGATTGCAGGAAGGTTTGGGAGAATGCAGTATGTCTGGACAACAAAATAGACTGATTTCCTTTTAGTTTCTGTTTCCCAGAGCTCCAGGATATTCAGACACATTAAAATAAATGATACAATTAAAGTTAAGTAGCTGATGCTATTTATTTCAGCAGATTTGTTATTCAAAAGGATTTCCAGTCAGATAGCAATTGCGTGGATTTTTCTCTTTTATTAATGTAATATATTATTTTCTTAATATTGTGATGAAAATATTTGAAGGTGTTGAAAACTCACAACACAATCCTTACATAATAAGGATTGTTTTTCTCAGTGGAGTCTGCTAATAGAATGTTGCCAAAAGTAACCTGGAAAAAAAACAACTAATTCTGGTTTGAATGTGTAAGCATGCCTGAATAAATGTTTGAGACTTGTTGTTTTTTATTATGCTTCAACCAGCATACAGATAGTCCTTGGCTTATAACCTCAGTTGTGCCCCCAAATTTCTATTGCTAAGCAAGACTGTTGTTGAGTTTTGCCTCATTTTGCAACCTATTTTGCCACAGTTAAGTGAATCACTGCAGTTGCTAAGCCAGTAACCCAGTCCCTAAGTGAATCCAGCTTTTCCATTGATGCCGCTTGTCAGAAAATCCATCTGGTTCAGTTCCAAGGCTGGGAAAAGATGCTGGAAGCAACATAGAAGATGATTAGAAAGATGGTTTAATGATGAACAGAACCAACAGCAGTCCTGGGTCAGCTGACTAATTGGTTTGATGAATACATGGATTTTTATAAGTTCCAGAGATACTGCTAGGAGGCTTGTGCAATGTCTGAAATGCACGTAGGAGATTGTGCAATGTTGGGAGCTCTGTGTCTTCTGCTAAATGGTAATGGGTTAATCCTATTATGTACTGAAGGTTCATGTCCTGTTCTTCTTAATCCATCACCTGAAGCAGAAGGTCTTTTGCTTTGTAGATAGGCTGGTCCAGTCTTTCTTAGACTGACTATGCTTTCTGTCTTTTAAGAGCGTGTTTCTCCATTTCTCCCTTTGGGGGGAAATATAATATTCTGCCTTTTTAATATTTCCAAAAATATTTCATTCTTCTGGGGGGGGAGGCCTTCCCACAATTGCAAAAGGTAATCACATGACCCTGGCCTGGGATACTGCAACTGTAATAAAATGTAATAAATATATGCCAATTGCCAATTATCCAAATTTTGATCAGGTGACCATAGGGATGCTGCATCATTGTAACTTAGAACAGTCACTAACAAATGCCTGTAAGTCAAGGTCTACATGTAGAATCTCCTTTGGTGTAATCTTAACACTTTGTGGCTATATGAATGCTTCTAATAGGTCTTTTTTGTAATGTGCAAGAAAATAATTGTGGTCTTCTGGCATATATTTATGTATGTGTTTTATTTTCCAGGCTAATCTGTGACAAGAGTTGACTCTTCTTAGCTTTTTTGAGATCAGTGCTTAGCTAGGTGATGCAACCTGCCATGAGAAACTGCTGTGTACTGTTATTTTAATCTAACTCAGTTTATTCCAGTAGTAAAAACTTATTTGACTCCTGTTCTGTAATAAGGTGTTTTCTTTCCACCATTGGAAAGCATTTCTTGTTCAGAGAACTACATCAAAAAATCTGTAAAAGATTAAAAATTGAGCAGTAAATCTGAATGGGGGGGTTTTTTTTTTGATGGGAAAAAAACCATGAAATGAATAAGATAACAAATTTCCTTGTTGGCATTTAGCATATGGGAAATGCATTTTTTAGAATATGGTGTTTTGACACTGCTAAACATCCTGTCAAAAGATAGGGTAGCACAGCTGAACACCAATGCATCATTCTGAGCATGTGATAAAAAGCTGGCTAGTGACCTGACTGTAAAAAGGAAAAGAAAAGATGCAATGTGACTTCTGAAATTTTTCCTAGCCCTTATTAACATCTCTACTCTGGATCATACAACCAGAAAGAAAAAGGGGGTGTGGCTTAGAATAGATGAGTTCACAGCATCCCACAACACTGCCCAGCAGTCTCTCTAGTTATAGAAATGCATTGGATTTTTTTTATTTTTTTGATAGATAGATAGATAGATAGATAGATAGATAGATAGATAGATAGATAGATAGATAGATAGATAGATAATGGATGGGTGGGTGGGTGAATGATAGATGGTATATGGGTATATTTCTTTGTAACCCCCTAGCCAGATCCAGCTCATTTTTGAACCCAGTCCTTTACCATTTTCCCCTCCAAACCAATTGTTGTCTAGATCTGTTTCATTTTCAGAGTATTATTTTTGCCAAAGGGTAAAAAGACAGACAGATGGTCAGAACAAGACTAATCTCCTTTAGGTAATTTATTTTTAATGTACTTTTGAGCTGGAAAGAATAAAAAGGGGGGAGGGAATTCCATAGTAACGTGAGAGCAGTGGCAACATCCTCACTCTCAATAATGTTGTATTTTGCCTGAAGGCTGTCACGAGTTTTGCAAACAAGTTTCCAAATTGTGGTCTTATTTCATAAGCTTCATCAGGTAGCTATTTTCAGCCTGAAATTTATACCATTTGCTTCAATCACCTGCTGCATAAGTTTCAGACAACCACACATGTTCCTTACTCTGTGTCATTGAAACATAGTTTCCCATTCCTTGAATTGAATACAGAAACAGTTTTGTAATAGTAGTGATTTATTAATTCATTCCCATATTAATAAAGCCTTGTGGCTTATTAAGCATGGAGAAATAAATCTCAAGTTCAAGAGTGAAAGTTATACCAATTATATATAATACACTATATCTAGTTTGGAATTTTTATAATTTTAGATTATTGAACATGGTCCAACCTTTGTCTTCCAGTTTGCATCAGAGCACCTTCTAAATATCAGGGGGGGACTGTTGGAGACTGACTTCGAGAGAGAGGAGGAACAGCCAACAGGGAGTGGAAGTGTGGCTCCGGAGGTTGTGGAGGAAGCTGGGGAAGGGCACAGGCCGGCTGGGCAGGAGGACCCAGGCCCATCCCCTCTCCATCCTACAGCACGCAGGGAGGAGAGGATAAGGGAGAAACATGAATGGCATGGTCTATGGAGGAGGAAAGGGCCTTGATCCTCTTCATGGGCTGCAGCTGTGAGAACTGTTAAAAGGACAGGCTGCACATGAGCCAGTGCTGGAAACAAAGCGTGAAAATATTTCTAGTCTGTCCGTTCTTATCTGAGTTTGGTGTCCTTCCCAGTGTGTATTACGATATCTGTGGATGTCTTCAAGCCCTTATCTTGCCTGGTTCCCTTAATTGCTTCAGTGTGGTTTATGTTGTTTTTTCTATTTATAATGTATTTTTAGTTTAAACGGCATTTCCTCCTTTTTTGCAACTGTTTGTAGGGGAGTTTTTTTTGTCTCCAATCAAGGATATTTGGAGCTTTGAAGGAATTAAACCTTCACCTGTTTTTGTGACTTTGTTTATTTTGTATTCCACCCTGGGTCATCACAGGGGACTGTGATGCAATAAAAAGCCGTGTTGGCACAGTGGTTAGAATGCAGTATTGCAGGCTGACTCTGCCCACTTACAGGAGCTTGATCCTGACCAGCTCAAGATTGACTCAGCCTTCATTCTTCTGAGATCGGTAAAATGAGGACCCAGATTGTTGGGGGCAATATCCTGACTCTGTAAACTGCTTAGAGAGGGTTGTAAAAGCACTATGAAGTGGTATATAAGTCTAAATGTTAATGCTATTAAGATAATATTGGCATGAAGTCATGCAGCTTCATATCATAGGATCTCATGCTCTTAATGAGAACAGTAAATAGCCACACTGTCCCAAGTCATTACCTTGATATGAATTATCCTACTAATAGTTCACTGATATTATATGCATAAACTTTCTTGTCTAATCAGAGCAGCTTTTTGTTATTTATCTATTAGTATGAACTCTGCTTGAATCACAGGCACATTAATGTTTTTTTTTTACTAGCAACTCTACAAACTGATTGAGATATTATATAGCTGATTAAAGAGCATTGCTGTTTGGCCCACTATAGTCAAAACAATCATTTATAACAAAGCAGGACAGAATTTTTCCAACGTAGAAAATTTGTCACAGTGCTGAAACACATAGAGCAGAATGATTTCTCTTCCTGTGCTTTAGAATTTCACAACACCATCCGCAGGCTTAATTAGAGGGTTCATGATTTGGTTTATTCATTTGTTTAACAAACTAAGATGGCTTTATATTTTAACATGGAAAGGGTACAAACTTTGAAGGAAGCAAAAGAAAATATAATAGGTCAATGATGTGAAGGAGGTAAGTGAATTAATACACTTCTTCTTCCTTATTCTTGGTAAAAGAAAGAGGTAAAATAGAAGCATGGTATCAATTACCTGAGCCGAGATTCCCTGCGGACAATCACTCATGCACTTGTCACTTCCCGAATCGACTACTGCAACACTCTCTACATGGGACTGCCCTTGCGGACCTCCCAGAGGTTGCAGCTGGTGCAGAATGCGTCCACGCAGGTTGTGATGGGAGTGCCCCGATAGTCCCATGTTACACCCCCTCCTGCCACCTGCATTGGTTGCCGGTTGCCTTCCGGGTGAGATTCAAGGTTTTAGTAACAACATATAAAGTCCTACATGGCTTGGGGCTTCTTTTAAAATAATTTTAATAGTTTTAATGTTTAATATTAGGCTTGTACTGTTTAATCATTTTTTAGTTAATTTATTGTATTGTATTTTATTCTGTGAGCCGCCCTGAGTCCTTAGGGAGAGAGGGCAGCAAACAAGTCTAAATTATTATTATTATTATTATTATTATTATTATTATTATTATTATTTATTGCTCCTACAGTTGGAGACCAGTGTTTGTCTGCAGGAGATCTCAGCACCATCATAGGTGGAACAGACAGAACATTACCGCATGATGACATCATAGTCTTTTATGGATCGTAATGTTATTTGCAGTGAACTACCATGGGGTATCACTAGTTTCACACTATGAGAACTACCAGGAGCTGCAGAAATTCTTCCCTTGCACCCATTATTCATTATTATGTTATCTAAGAACTGAATATAGTACTCCTTCTTTTATTTTTCCCCTATGGTAGCAAAGTTGTTGGGGCTAAAAGTGAGCAATTTGTCCAGAGTCATACAAAGGTGGCCTTGAACCAGAGGTGGTATTCAGCCAGTTTGGACTGGTTCTGGTGTACCAGTAGTGGAAATTTGGAGTAGTTCAGAGAACCAGCAAATACCACTTCTGGCTGGCCCGCCCTCCCGCCCCTGCCTTTCCCTGTCCTATATTCCCTTGTTTTTTAGCTCAGCTGATTTGCATGGCAGAGCAGATTGCTGTGCCTCAGCTGAGCTAAAAAACAGCACAGCTCATCAGCACTGACACCGGGGGCAGTCTTTGAGTGCTGCACTTGCGCATGAAGCACGCTCTCATAGAACTGGTAGGAAAAGATTTGGAATCTCACCACTGACTTGAACTTGAACTATTGCCTCCCTAAGTCCATTACTTATAACCATCTTCCTCACAGTACCTTCTCACTGTAATGGTCTGGAGATGACTGATGATGGTTAGTAATTTTTGTTATAATTAGAGGAACATTATCTGTTTTATTCTTTACATGAGACACAGCCAACTTAATAAAGCTATCCTTAGCCACTTTGTAGATTTTGAGGGCTCCATGGAGAAGTGATCAATAATGATAATCTCCTTATGCAGTACACAACTTCACAACAAGAAACAAGGGCTTCCACTACTTTAGAGACCAACAACGAAGGAAGCATACTACAATGAAGATGCTGTCCGATAAGCTAAAGAACTATTTATCATCAGTGTACAGATAGTCCTCAACTTACAACAGTTCATTTAGCGATGGTTCAAAGTTACAACAGTACTGAAAAGAGTGACTTACAACGGGTACTCACAACCATTGTAGGATCCCCACAGTCCAGTGATCAAAATTCAAGTGCTTTGCAATTCACATGTATTGACAATGGTTACAGTGTCCTGGATTGCAACCTTCCCAGTCAGCTTCTGACAAGCAAAGTCAATGGAGGAAGCTGGATTTATTTAACAGCCGCATGATTCACTTAACAACAGTGGCCAAAAAGGTCATAAAATTGGGCATCATCTTCTTTTACTGACCCCGTAATCTCTTGCAAGGTACACCCTGGACAACTGAATGGAGCTGAGTGGCCAGATGCTTTTCCTGTCACCAATGTGAAATTTTTTTCAGCAGATATATTCTCATTGTGCCCAGAGAGAGAAATATCTGCCTCCATCTATGGTAGGATCGAACTCACAGTCTCATAAGGCGAGAGCTCCACTGCTAGGCCACCATACCACTCATTGTAAAATTGAGCATGAATCACACTTAATATCACTTTGCTTAACAATATAAATTCTGGTCCTAATTGTGGTCAAAAGTCAAGGACTACCCATAGGCAGTGTTGGATCTTACCTGACTAGTGATCTGACACAACATCAAGCAGGTTTTGTATGTAGGTTGTCCATAATACTTCTGCCCATTGCAGAGAGTCTGGAATCATTCTAGGGCAGAGTTTCTCAATTCTGACCTCTTCAAGAGGTGTGGACTTCAACTCCCAAAATTCTGGCTAGGGAATTCTGGGAGTTTAAGTCCATCCCTCTTCAACTGCCAAAAGTTGAGACCACCTCAAGTAAGGTTTGACCAATCCATATAGAGTTTCAGTCATGCATTACATGAATTGCTTGGGTCTTGAAGAGGAGGAGTTCTCTATGAGCCAATAAATCTCTCATGCTGGACACAGTGTTGTGACATATTTTTAAAATCCCAACACTGACTTTAAAAATGATTTGTGAGATCACTGATTTATCTTCGGGAGTGTGTAAACATGCATTTTTAATATGTAAATTATTTTTATTTTAAAGATGAAAACAGTGCCATTACTTGATGGCTGGCCATTTTAACTAGCTCCCTTTCCCCCATTTTTTTGGCTTAACAATGCTTAATCACTTCATCATTATTCTGTAATTTCATTATTATTCTATAATTTCAAACCTTATCAAATGTATTGTGTTTGTAGGCTAATGTTCTGCAGTTTGCTTGCTCTTTGCGCATATACACATAAACACACACACACACACACACAGAGGCCCCAGTTTCTATCTTGTGTTTATTAGTGTTTGAAAGAAAACTTACCAGAACATAATTGGTTTTAAATTGGTTTTAAATTGTAATTAGAAGTGAAGTAAGTCATAACTCGTGTGTTTTGTATTTTTTAATCACAAGAAAATTAAGCAGGGTTGATTTGACATTTAGTAATAACTCCTAGATTGGCTGAGCTGTGATCTATCAAGGGAGAGAATACTAAATGTAGAAAGTCAGGAACAGAAACTACATCATCACATTTGCTACGTTTTGACCAAGAAATCTACAGACCTATTTAATGAGCACTAACCTTGCTTACCATATAAACAGAATCATCCAGCATTTTCTTCCATTCTCTTGAAAGTCATCTTTGCATTTAACACCTGCACAATAAATCTTTTAGTCTTTTCCCATTTTTGCACATCTTCGCTGTAGTTCATTGTTAATATAGTACAATCAGGAATAGAATACTGGGGATTGTAAGAACCAGCAAGTTGCTAAATTTATTTATTTTATTTATTTATTTATTTATTTAATTTAATTTATATTGCCGCCTATTCGCCCATGGCGACTCAGTGTGGCTTACACAATGGTAAAACCATATTTAAAACAAAAAATAAAAATAAAAAACAATAAAAACTAATAAAAAGAATCAAATAAATTAGTAAAGTACAATAGAACAAAATTTGGGAAAACAAAAAACAAAACAAACAAACAAAAAAAAACAACTCCCATCCCCGCCCCAATGACAGCAGATCACACTAGCCATTTGATGGGCTCCATCCCACTCTGGGTTCCCCAGGCCAGCTGGCAAAAACAGGTCAATGAAATGCCACTGAAAGGACAAAACTTCCTTGGTTGGTAGAACTGTAGACTTAAGGAGGCTCAATGCTCATTGTCACTTCTTTCTATTTGTATCACGCCAGTGGAATTTAGGCCAATGACATAGTATCACTGACAACATCAAGACGTTTGCATGCATGGTATGATCCATGAGATTAATTAATGGCATTCATAGCTTGAAAATGTCAAAGTGATGCCAAGATAGATGATAGATAGATAGATAGATGATCGACAGACAATCAAATGAATGCTGGGAATGTATGAAGGTAGCTAGTTTTGTTGATGGTAAATTCAGAGATAGCATGCATCCCACACTAGTGTTAGAATCCAATGGTGAGGCAAATACACTTTACTAAGTAGTTCTCAACTTACAACCATTGGAAGTTACAGCAGCACTGAAAAAGTGACTCTTTGTATTGCAGCATCCCCACAGACATATGATCTGAATTTGAGTGCTTGGCAACCAGCGTGAACTTACGTTTGCAATGTCACGGGGTTGTGCAATCACTATTTGCAACCTTCCCAATCAAAGTCAATGGAGGAAGCCAGATTTGTTTAATTGCCATGAGATTCACATCACAACCGCAGTTATTCATTTAACAACCATGGCAAACAAGCTTGCAAAATCAGATGCAACTCATTAACCAACACTTTTGCTTAGCAGTGAAAATTCTGGCCCCAATTCTGGTTATAAGTCAAAGTCTACCTGTATTAGAAAGTTTCTATTGGATTTTAACCAAAATCTCCTTCCTTGCAAATTCTTCTTTCTTGGAACAATGCCAAACAATTCTGCCCTATCTTCTTCAAAATAGCACTGAAGAGATATGAAGAAACCTGTCATAACTTACCACCATTTTCTTTTCTTCAGTCTAATTATATCCAATATTCCTTTTATGATTTTTCTTCTGGGTGTCCTGACATGCCCCAGTCCTTTCTAAGAGACTATAGTAAATTCAATATTCTGGGTGTAATCTGAGCAGTACAGAATAAAGGACAATGATTTCTTTTGATCTTGTCACTATACTTTGGTTGATGCAGCCTAAGATTACATTTGATTTTTTTCCCCAGCTGTATCATATACTGAGGTCATGTTCAGTTTGTAGTGGACCATACACAGTTTTGATTTTTATCTTACCCAAAAGTAGGACAGTTTGTGGTATCCAAATTTATTCCCCTGTTTAGAATATATAGATTCTATGCTACATGGTATTGAGTGATATTCCAAAATCCCTCTATTTTATTAAGTATCCTTTTTTTTCTTGTATGCAGAGTGACACTAGCCTATATTTTGCAGAAATCTCTCAAGTTTTGACAAAGGAAAGTTGTATTCCATTCCATTTTTCCCACTTTCATCAAACCACTGATAAAACACAGCAAAATGAGTTTCATTTCTTCAGCCTCAAACTTTTCAAGTACAATTTACGAACCATCTAATTGCTCTACAAATCTCTATGAAAAAACTATACTACTTTTTGAAAAAGATAGTTGCTTTGAAAGTGCAAATGAGATCATTCCCCCCGCCCCTGCTCTTCTATATTCTTACAGCCATTCAGACAAGTAATACCAGCACTGTTTCCTGTCTCCTATTGGTGAAAACAACTGGCAGCTGGTTTATCAGCTAGTGATTATTTGGCAAGAAAAACCTTTGATCTTCTTTTCTTCCCTCCTCATCCATTATCTCTGACCCCACCCCTACCATGGCCTTCTGCAGTGAGTAGACTGTGTCCTGCACCATTCCATCTTCCCATGAATCATGCCTTGAACACTTTAATCCTCTTTCATATGTTTGTAGGTAGACTAAAATTTCCCTGGGTGTTTTTTAAAGACTTCTTATCTGCCACTTCTCCTTTGAGAACTATGGCTAACAGAAACTAAACTCACCTACCTCTGTTAGTTATCAACAAAATAGGTAAAGGTAAAAGTTCCTCTCACACATATGTGCTAGTCATTTCCAGCTCTAGGGGGTAGTGCTCATCTCCATTACAAAGCCGAAGAGCCAGTGCTGTCCTAAGGTGTCTCCGTGGTCATGTTACCTTCCCACCAAAAGTGGTCCCTATTTTTCAACTTGCAATTTTACATGCTTTTGAACTGCTAGGTTGGCAGAAGCTGAGACAAGTAACGAGACCTCACTCCGTTATGCGGCGCTAGGGATTCGAACTGCTGACCTTTCTGATTGACAAGCTCAGCATCTGAGCCACTGTGTCCCTTATTATTTTGGTTGTATGTTGTCAGCCTCACAAAAGCAAGAAAGGCACAGTTGTGATTTTTCCAAGCAGATTACTTTATTATTCCACTCCTACAGACGAAAGCAAACTACCAACCACTAAAGCCATATTACTCTGAGAATCAATGGGGAGGAGCCGTCTTCACCTGTTTCTCTCACAAAAAGTATCTGGACTGAGTGGTCTCTTGTTCCTCTGTAAGGCACTCATTCCTAGGAGTGTTTTCTACCACAGGTGTCTACCTGGATGCATAAATACATGAAAGCTAGCAAGAAACTGTGATGGAACTTAGGATCATCATATGCAGAGTAAAGGCAAAGCCATTTTAATGGAAACTTTGAAAACAAAATGGGTGAACAGGCCTAAATTAGGATCCTTCAGCAGAATAAATTGAATTAAAAATGAAAGAACGATCTGAGATGAAACTAAACTGAGGGAACGTTGGAAGAAATATTTTAGAAATTTATGTGGGGACAATAGTGCTCTGTCAATGAACAGAAATTATATATATATATATATATATATATATATATATATATATATATATGTAGGTCTTGGTGTATTGGTCTTGTCCGTGTAAGGTTGAGAATACCTTGGCAGCGTTTGACGAAATCTCATCCGTCATCTTCAGGCTGGTGTCTTCAGCTTCGTTCTCCTGGGAGAAGTGTGTGATCGTGGCTGTTTTCCCTTTTAAACTCTAGAGTTGGATGTGTTGTTACTTTTGATTGGTTTGTGGAGTTGATGTATGCAGATTGGATGGCTTTTTCCTGAGACCCTGTGTGGCTGAGGTGCTGGCTGTGTGTCTCTCAGCCTTTTGTGTTGTAACGACCTGGGTAATGGGCTGTGTGATGACCTTCTGAGTTCTATTGTTGTGATGTCCTGGGTGTGGTGCTGTAATCTCCTGGGTCGTTGTCTGTGCTGCAACCTCCTGATGTTTTGTGTTGTGATCTCCTGAGTTCTGTGATGTAGTATCCTGGGTGGAAGGCTGTGATGTGACATTCCAGGCCTTGGTTTGGCTCCAAGTTTGAGGTCTGGCTATGTGTTTATATCGTGTGTCAGTTTGCTTAGTTTGGGGGTCGGAGGGGGGTGTAGCAGCTGGAGTTGCAGCTATGGTCTGGTTTCTGGATGGTGGTTGCCTTTTGTCTGTGGGGTGGGCTTGGGTTTGAGTCTGGTGCGGGAGATTGGTGGTGGCATTATGTGTTATTTTGGGTCCGGTGTTGGTTTTCGTGGCTGGGACTCGTTTGTTGATTAGGGCTAGTTTCCAGATGTCTGGTAGGCGGGAAGTATCATCCTGTTTATTCATGTTATGGGGGTGTTTCTCTATTTCGATGGCTTCCCTAATTATTCTCTTGTTGAAGTGTTCAGTGTTGGAGATTGGCACAACAATAAAACTCAGAAGGTCATCACACAGCCCATTACCCAGGTCGTTACAACACAAAAGGCTGAGAGACACACAGCCAGCACCTCAGCCACACAGGGTCTCAGGAAAAAGCCATCCAATCTGCATACATCAACTCCATCAACCAATCAAGAAGTAACAACACAGCCAACTCTGGAGTTTAAAAGGGAAAAACAGCCACTATCACACACTTCTCCCAGAAGAACGAAGCTGAAGACACCAGCCTGAAGATGACGGATGAGATTTCGTCGAACGTTGCCAAGGTATTCTCAATCTTACGGGACAAGACCGAATACACCAAGACCTACATACCTTTACCCGTGAAAATCTACGAATATATATATATATATATATATATATATATATATATATATATATATGTATGTACACACACATGTATATACACATACATACATACATACATACATACATTATAAGTATTAGTTTCCAAAAAGCAAACCATGAAATAGAAATCATAAATGCTGGGAGAGTACTGAAAGTTTGCAGATGTAGGTGGTTAAAATATGGATGATGTTTACTTATGGATTAGTTCTATAACTTATTAAAGAGAGTGCATCTGTTACTGATGATAGGAAGAATATGATTATTTTTACCTCATACAAAAGGAAAAGTAGCAAGAGTAAATGCAAAAAGTATAGCAGAATTAGTTTGTTAGATGTGCGTGGGAAACCGTTCGATAGAATTCTGATCGAGAGGGTTACAAATGATAATGGTGAGCGAAATTTGTCCATGCATCTAGTTTTGTATGCTAATAATGCTATTTAGTTGGCTGAGAATCTGAAGGATTTGCAGACTGTGTTGAACAGATTGTACGATGTGGCAGAGTACATGGATCCAAAAATTAATATTTTAAAGACCAGTGGTTAAAATGGAAAGTTAAGCTATACAGAAATGGTGATAAACTACAGCAATTAGAAGAATGGAATTAGTAGAATTTGCATACAGCACTTCCTAAGGATGAGAAGAAAAATGTTATAACAGAATGATAGAATAACAGAATTGGAAGAGACCTTGGAGGATTTCTAGTCCAACCTCCTACTCAAGAATGAGACCCTATACCATATTAGACAAATAGTGGTCCAGTCACTTCTTAATAGTCTCCAGTGTCAGAGCACCCACAACTTCTGAAGGCAATTTGTTCCATTTGTTGATTGTTCTTACTGTGAAGAAATTTCTCCTTAGTTCTAGGTTGCTTCTCTCTTTGTTCAGTTTCCATCCATTGCTTCTTATCCTGCCCTCTGGTGCTTTGGAAAATAGGTTGACTTCCTCTTCTTTTTTCTTAACACACATATTCTATGTGTGTTAAGATGCACACAGATGTATCAATGTGTGTTTTAAGTTGCACACATGTTGGTAGAAAGGTAGTGAGTAGTATATGAACTGCAGCAATGTATCAGTATGAATATGTGACAAATGAAACAAAAATAGCTGTGTGTAAAGCATGTTTCTACCCATCCTTTGTGGAAGTAAGAACTGGAATGTCAAGAGAAATACAAATACTGAACACATTGTACTTGGAGTACTTAGGCTGCATGCAAAGCAAAACAAAAATAATAGCATCAACAATTAATGGGTGGAGATAATCATTTGCCGTCAAGTCATTGTCTTAGTAACTCCTAGCAACCACATAAATAGATTTTCTTTATGATGATCCTAACCTGGTCCTTCAACTCTTGCAGTTGTGAAATCATTATGGAGTATAAAAGTGATCATCCACTGTGAAAGAAATACCAGTGGTCTTGTCAAATAAAAATATGAGCTGTTGTAGTTGAACAGAAAGAATGAATGTGAATTAAATCTTAAAACAAATATATGAAGGAAAAATAACTGGGTCTAGAGGAGAGAAACGTTGATCAAGAAAGTTGTTGTTGGATGGAATTGATGAGATCCTATAAGATATTGTAAGTATGGTTGGCTTGCAAAGATAGACATATATAGAAGGTTGCAGTGAATGGATCATGATAACCTTTAACATTTTTCAGCCAAAAAAAGAAATGTGTCTTGGTTACACATCCCAGATTTTTGCAATGCAATTTTCAGAATAAAATAAGGCACTGAAAATTGAAATGACTCATGTGTTGAAAAAGTCTGTAAAAAAGGATTATATGAGAAAATGCTCAAGCAGCATATACTGGATTAAAATATTATATTAGTATAAATTGACATAACGCAAATGGACATTTTTATGTTGACTTTAAAAAAAATACAGATGGATACAGATTGAAAAAAAAGGAAATAAGAGAAAGCTGATTTAGTAATTCTCCCTTCCCTGACATTGAAAATGGATTTTATAGATGACTGTAGGGAAGAAAGGAATTGAGTCTACGAGCAGTCTTCTACTCATATAATCTTTAGATAAAAATCATAAGGATGATATATAAATGAAACACATAAAATGTAAATCAATATGGAGTAGGTCATCATATTTTGGAATGCCAAGATAACATAATGATATTCAGCTAATCACATAAATGAAAATACATTTAAAATAAACTTTAAAATTGCAAAGATATCTCCTACCTAATATGATATTTTTAATATAGGATAATGTATCATACCTTTCTATTAGCCCTCCTATTCTACCACCTCTTACAAAAGTAGACAACACACTATCCAAGTAGAGACCTTCAAGTTTCCAGGTTCTATAATATTTCAAGACTTAAAATGGACACCTAGCATAAAAAATCTCATCAAAAAAAGCACAACAAAAAATGTTCTTCCTGCACCAACTCAGAAAGCTCAGACTGCCCAAAGAACTGCTGATACAGTTCTACAAAGGAATTAATGAGTCTGTAATTTGAACTTCTATAACTGTCTGGTTTGGTACCGCAACCAAACAAGACAGACACAGACTTCAACTGATAGAATTGCAGAAAAAAACAATTGCTACCAGCCAACCTTCTATTGAGGACCTGTTTATTGCATGAGCCAGAAAGAGGGCTGTGAAAATATCTAAAGACCCTTCACATCCTGGACCTAAACTGTTTCAACTTCTTCCCTTAAGATGAAGCTATAGGGCATTGAATTCCAAACAACTAGGCACCAGGATAGTTTTTTCCGCATGCCATCACTCTGCTAAACAACTAATTCCTACAACATTGTCAACTACTTAGTAGAGCTGTATTACTATTATCCTTCTAATCTTATGATTTATATTAATTGTTTTATTTAGTATCCTAATATGGTTTATGTTGATTGCTTATTTAGTGTCATATGACACTAAGTATTATATCTTATGTTTTAGGATGAATGTATTTTATGATCATTATGATCATGATTTATCACTTATTGCATGTTGTACACTGAGAGCTTATGCACTGGAGACAAATTCTTTGTGTGTCCAATCACACTTGGACAATAAATAATTCTGTTCTATTCTAATTATGATGATTAGAGCACTCATTCAAGTTATATAGAATTGGGACTTCACATCTTTTTTTTAAATATTTGCTCTTCAGTTCAGTGAATCTACCAGAATCCCATGCAGTTTTTATGAGTCTGAGCAAAATAAACATGATCGTTTCTTTTTTCACATGCATATTGTTTGGGACAGCGACAGACGGATGGACGAAAACTTATTACATAGAGAGCTAAGCAATAAAATATGATTTAAAAATAACATTTTACTTTGGACCCCAAAAATCCAATTTCAAATCAGTGAATGTTATTAAACATGAATCATAGAGCCCAGCCACCAAGTAATTATTTTAGCCTCAGCCTAGTCTTTTCTTCCTGTCCTCATCAAACTTCACTTGTAATCATGACTATAAAATGAAGGAAATGTAATGCAAACTTAAGTACCTAACATTTTCATTTGTATGTCCATTGATTTGAATGTTCCCATCCATGCTCTATTATCTTTCTGTCATTCAGACAATTCTCTTAGATTGTATTGCAAGTGCATTCATTAACTCTTGATATATATATATATATATCTAAAAAAGAAATCCCATTTCCTGTTCCAGGAACAGAGTTACTCTATTAAAGATAGCTGGGCAATGACATCCTAAAAATTCCCATTTTCCCTAGTCTCCTATTTTGCATGAATGGCTATGGGGATTGTTTGCTAATGCAACAATTTTATTCTTCCACCCAGCTGTGATACGTCGTTAAATGAAGTCCCACTGCTGTTTTACTAATGCTTCAAAAGTTCTCGCCTTGGATCTGCTGTGACCTTGGTGTTGTGTGCCATTTGTGCATCATTAAAAGGTGGTAATGAAGTTCTGCTGTGCGCAGATTGTAAAAGGTCAAGCAGAAAGTTGGGAGCCAATGAGGATGGGAAGAAAAATTGTGCTGGCGGCAGAGGTTGAGGGATTCATTATACTGATGTGGTGGGGTTTTCAGGAGAGTAATAACTGGCCTAGCAGAAGAATGTAAATCTTCCCCGCTTCTTGGTCAAGACTCTGCTTCCTCTTGATTTGTGAGGATATATTTTTACATAGCGTACAGGAAAATTCACTATATTCTGTAGGAAATTCCCTGGAAGTTGTTAGTGTTTGGGAGGAGAGTTGCACAAAACAAATGGGAGAAATGTTTCTTGATGATAGTCAGCACTGGTAGCTTCCTCAGAGTGAGCAGTATTTGGGTATTTATTTATTTAGCTGATTTAGCTGACTCTGGGCAATGTATTTTATTTCAAACCATAATTCTTCCAAATGATGAATTAATATAGGTGAACAACATGGTCATACTAACATGCCAGTGACCCATAGCTTTTATTTCACCCCTCCACCTGTTGGAAGTAGCTAAACAAAAAGTCTACTGAACATACTAAAATGTATTTCCTGATAAATTTGGAGGGATACTTTTAATTAATCTGAATTAAAAAAAACAATATAACAATATAACCAAATACCATGTATTCCATGTCCTTGATAAAAATTATTTTATAGTGTTATAGTGTTATTTTGAGCAGGAAACAATGTCCTTTCTGACAGCAACCATCAGAGTCATTCTTCTAAATATAAATATTCACTAAGCAAATATCTCCTTTCATAACAAGACCTTCTGTCAACTACCATCCAATGTTATATCTTCCTATTCACCTCCAGATTACTATATTAATTACACTAAGATATTATCTATGTTATGATTTTACTAAATTGCTTTGACACTCTGTAACATGTGAAAAACTGGGTCAAGATGACCCATGAGGTAAGAAGATCTCTTTCTTCCAATGCTCAAAAAAGTGGATTCTTATATTAAACAAGGAAAGTAAGCAAGATAAATCTGTAGGGCATTTTACAATTTTAGAAAAGATTTACATCATGCCTATTTACCAATTATGTTTTTATATCAAAGTAGTACTGACGTCTATAGATGAAGTTCTGAAGATATTGGAATAACGAAGGGCAATTAGTTTGGAAAGATAATTTTTTTACAAGAGAAAACAAATTTTGTTACTGGAGTGTGGTGCTCTTTTATTTATTTAATTATCCACTAATCCAAACAAGATAGAACTATCTGCCTTTTTATTGCACAATTATATCTGCAGCTTCACATGCTTCCATGATATCCAATGGAAGACATCATGAGATAATTTCTCCCATGATGCTTTGCAAAAAGAAGCTAATACTACACGGACTGCATAAAACTAATTTGGAAATATCATTTGGACACAATTGTATTTTATAACAAAATGGGTATGAATTTGGGAAAAATAAATGGCTTTTAAATCACGGCTCTTTGATATCCTCCAATTTCGCAACATACAGACAGATTACAATCAAAGATCAGGCCAAGTTCAAAAATGCCAGGGAATGTGTAGAATCCTTGCACTCTGACAAATCAGCCATCATAGACACATTGACATTATCAACATCTGTAGACTATGCAAAAGAGACAATCAACCAGCCCCAAAGAGCAAAGGACTCCAGCACCTCTCCACCAGTAGTCAGCACTCAGACCAGCATAGATTAACTCTAAGGTTAACTTCATGCCAACAATCAAATAAGCAATACCCCAATCAAGAAACTTGCTAAGATCCATCAGTAAACAGCCCAACCAAAGAATCCCTAAGACCTCCCCCACTCACACAGACAGGCAAGTCACCAGAACATAAACTGACAGCAAACAGAAGTCCTTACTAGCACTGATGATGTTACCTAGTTTGGGTAAGGAAATGCTTGCAAGAAAACAAGTAAGCTCAGAGAGCACCAAGGTCTCCTCATATCCACCAAAGTTCTGAACATCAATTCCTAGAAGCCTCCCAAGACCAAAGGGTGAGTCCAGAATGTATGGGTGATGCCTCATTGAGGATAACTTGCATAGATCACAGACCATTTTTTAAAACAATTCTGCCAATTAACATCAGAGATGCCCAATGAGCTCCTTGCCACTATATATAATAAACACCCCAAGTGCTGCATTGATTGGCCTACTCTTTATGAGAAATATAGAATATACATAGCAAAAGAAATTAAAACTTTGAAGACTCTGTCAGACTTATAAATCTGCGTATGGAACACATTTGTCTACATTACATTTATAGCTTCTATTTTCCCTTGAGAAAGGGAAACCAGGTTACATGTCGTTTTCTTCTTATTTTATGCCTACAGCACAAAATCTGAAAAGTAGACTGGGCAACAAGAGGAAGAAAGCTCCTTCCTCAAAGACTCATAGTAAGTTCTGTGGTTCAGTGGGGAACTGACTCAAAGTTTCCCAGTCTAAGGCCAACTCCTTATTACTACATTACTCTGGCTGACTTAGAATGCAGTTACAGTAGTCATTGCATTCTGAATGATTCCAAAACTGATGATTAGGTTGGTAAGTGTTATGTATTCAGTGATGGGATTCAAATAATTTAACAACCGGTTCTCTGCCCTAATGATTTCTTCCAACAAGCAGTTCACCAAACTGCTCAGAAAGTTAACAACCGGTTCTGCTGAACTGGTGCAAACTGACTGAATCCCACTACCGTGTGTATTCCTACAAACATCTGTACATGTGCAGGGGAAATTTTGACCTTGCAGGATTTTGTTGCACACACCAATAAATAAGGCAATTCAGCTCCTCCAAGACTGCTCAGCTAGACAGCATATTAATATCAAGGAATTAGTGCTTGTAATGCAAAGTGACACACTCTTAAAATGGCTTTCAAGTATAAATACATCACAGCTGCTCTTCCAGTGACAAAATATCTATACCCATCACTCAAATCCCTGCACTTAACACACAAAGGACCCATGTGTACAGCGAAGGCCTGAAGATATCAAAGAGAAAGCTTGCAAGAAGAGAGAACCTCATTTGCAGTGCTTGAGGCACCCTCAAAGAGATGACACTCATGTGTTTCCATGACTGACAGTACTCAGAAAGGCAGCTACAGACATTTCTATAAAAGCATATAAACAAAGACGATACAGCTGTTCACTTAACAGGTGTCCAATTACATAAAACTTGAGAACATACAAAGTCAGTTGAGGCTTCAAACCTGGCAGGAAGATGACCCAGAATAAAGCAGGTTATTTTTTTTCTCCCACAGAAGCTTTCAAAAAAAAGGAGTCAGATTTCTTTGATAAAACTTTTCAGTAGTAGCAAAATGTTTTAAAATAAACCATTTGTCAGCATAAGTCATAGCAGATCAAAGTGATTGTCTTATGACAGTTGATTAACATAGTATTTTCTGTAAGAGGCATGGCTAATCAGTTATGGAGGTAACTATGCTGTAATGCTAAAACAGTTTAGATTGGAGTAGATCTCAGTTTTATGACTTTACTCAAGGATATTGACAGGTAGACTTTAGTCAACTTTTGATCTAATTCAATTAAAGTAATGTGTTACATATACACAAACATATGCATGTATGTTTTGGGGAATTTAGGATTAGGGTCCTTGTCAGAGATGTGCCTTTTGAAATTTTAGATGTGACATTAGCCACAGTTTAGAATGGTGCAGTGCAATCCTAGGTAGAAGCAGATATTTCTCTCTCTGGACACACTGAGAATATTTGCTGGAAAAAACTCCACATTGGCACCAGGAAGGGCATCCGGCCAATAAACGCTCATCTCCATTCAGTTGCCCAGGCTCCACCCCATAAGGGATTATGGGATCATTAAAAGAGGATGATGATTAGCCACAGTTTCAGGGCAGGGGGGTGATGATTGACTGTCATTCATAAATTTGTCTTGAATCTCTTGGGGAGCAAGTTTGGTAGCACTGACTATTATAGCCTATGAACTGTCTTTGGGATTTGGAAATAGCAGATACTGTTTTGCAGTGGTTTTCCTCCTTCCTCTGTGGCTGGTTCTAGGAGGGAATCAAGTGGCAGGCCCTTTTAATGTGGAGTGCCTCAGACTTGGCTCTCTCATCCCATCCCTAATTTCTATGGGACATGATGGTTCCCTAATATCTATGGGACATGATGGTTCTATAGATGGTCATATGGGATGCTGTATAATCAGTACACAGATGACACTCAGTTATACAACTCTATCCATGGTTGATCCAGGAATTGTATCTCTGTGTTGGCCCAGTTCCTGGAGGCTGTAAGTCCTGGATAGAGAAGAACTGGTTCTAATAAACTCTAGTAAAATAGTGTTGCTCTGGATTTTTGATCCTCCTGGATCTGGTAAGGCTTTATCTCTGACTTTTCCCAAGATAATATTCCCACAGGCAACAACAATATGCACCTGGACTTATAACTCCTTCTTAGGGAGTAGATGGCTGCTATGGCTGCAACTCTTTGCCCAGATTCATTTTGTAGTCCAATTATGCATGGTCTTTGATTGGAAAACCTTGCTTGCAGTTATTCAAGCCCTGGTTACTTCCCTGTTGGACTATTGTAACACACCCCTAGATTTCTGGAAAGCCTTAAAAGCTTCCTGTATCATTTGGATAGAATGAGGCTGGAGCCCATTAAAGTTCACTGCTAGTATGCATTGTGTCACCCTTCGGTGTGCCAAGAGTTTTTTGTTAAGTTTGCATGAAGAGTCAGACGCGGAGTGCTTCAGTGAAGAGTTTATTAGTGACTACAGCTCATAACAGACACCATTTGGCTGCCAGCAGCTGACATTTTACAAGAACAGTTCAAACTAAACCAATGACATTCAAACCTGCATACATAACACCCCTCCCCACTAGGTTCAGTCCATACTCAAACCCCAACCTACCTAATGTATTCTTTTAAATAGGTAGGGCTCTTACATGTAACTTGAGACCTTCGTGGTTCAGAAATTTTAATGTTCTCACCCAGTGAGAGGAAATGTGTCTGTTGACATTTCCCTACTCGGGCTTCCAGTGAAAGAAGACCCTGTTTGATTGTTACAATCTGGTCTCTCCTCCCAACCCATCTCCAACCCAATGTCAGCACCCAAGTCAGGTAGTGATGTGCAATCTTCCACTTGTAAGGATGGATTTTGGCATTGTGACAGGTTTTGGGATGGTTCCTGTTGTAATGGCTCGTTACACATGGGGTTGATTCTTGCTTGCTGATTATCCTCATGCTCCAAGGAAAGCTTGCAAATCTGTTTTGCATTTTGGTCTAAGGGCTTCTTTGATTGCTTGAACCTTGGCATCTGTAGGGTGGGTGCCATGCTTGTCAATCATGTAGCCCAAGAACTCAACCTTGTCAGTTCTAAGAGTGCATTTTCTTCCTTGACTTTTTAACCCTTTCTTGAATCTGGTAAGGACTTCTCTGAGTCTCTCTTGTAATTGAGTATCATTTTCCAGGAGATTAACACATCATCAAAGTAAGGCACTACTGGCAGTCCTTGGGCATCCTTTCCATAAGGCTTTGGAAGATGCCCGCAGCACTCCAAACTGTAACCTTTTACATTTGAAGGCACCTCATGAGTCACAATGGTTTGGGCCTCTGCAGTGGCATCATCAACTGTTAATTGTTGATATGCCTGGGCAGATCCAATTTGGCAAAGACTGTACCCTGCCAAGTGAATGTAATAAATGATGCACCACTGGAACTGGATATGCGGCTCTGTTGAAGCGCATGGTTCAATGTCCCCTTATAGTAGAGCCTTGGTGGCTCAGGCTATTAGATGCCTGCTCTTAAGATCCAGCTGTCTTGATGACAGCATCAGTTGTGGTGGATGCCATAGGGATGACCTCTAGCCATTTGGAATATGCATCTACTATAATAAGGAAGGTGTGCCCTCTGGTAGGGCCAGCAAATCAATGTGAATCCTAGACCATGGGCCCCTAGGACATTCCCATTCCTGTGTGGGGGCTAGAGGTGGGGCAGGTCTGACTACCTGACAGTTGGGACAAGATGCAACCCAGTTTTCAACCATTTTGTCAATACCTGGCCACCACATACATAATTCCTGGCCAATCCCATCCTTCAATAGCTGGATGACCCTCATAACATTTCCAAAACCTTTGCAGTTTGCAGGAATAACCACCCTGTTAACAAAATACATCCTTCACAGATAATCAGTTTGCCTGGATTTTAAAAGGTTGGGCACCGAGGTAGATCTTGAAAAGGCCAACTTTCTTAATCCAGCCTATAACAGGAGCCATAAAGTGTCTTTGGCAGTCTCTCTGGCAATTTCAGCAGCATGTACTGGAAGCTTGGCAACCAAGCTTAGGAAAAAGGTGTAAGTCTCAGGTGCAAAGTCCTCAGTGTGAGAAGGAAGTGGGGCAGCATCTCAAAGCATCTGCATGCCAATGTCTTTTCCAGGCTTGTGGGTGAGCTTGTATGAATAAGCAGCAAGAAATTCAGTCCACCTCAGCATTCTTGGTGACAGGATAGTGGGTGTAGGCTGTTCCTGCCACCACAATGCCTACAACAAAGGTTTCAGATTCAGACAATGGTAAATGCTCCATATAGATATCATGGAATTTCTTTGACACGCAACAATTGCCAATGCTTCCTTGTCCAATTGGCTGTAATTCCTTCCCTGTTAATGTCAGAGAGTAAATGCAATAGGGCTTCCTCCCACTGGGAAGCCTGTGGCTCAAACCCCACCCCCCACTCCAAAAGGGGATGCATCACAACAAGTCAGTACAACAGGCAAATTCTCAGAAGTGTGTGAGTACAGCATCAGATGTGATTAGTCTTTTAATATTGTTAAATGCTGATTGTCCTTCCTGCCCCAGACCCAAGCAGATTTTTGTCCAGTAGTCTGTGTAATGGTTCTGCAATGGTTGCCTTCTGAGGTAGGAACATGTGATAAAAGCACAAGTCCAAGGAAAGCTTGCAAATCTGTTTTGCATTTGGTCTAGGGGCTTTTGATTGCTTGAACCTGGCATCTGTAGGGTGGGTGCCATGCTTGTCAATCATGTAGCCCAAGAACTCAACCTGTCAGTTCTAAGAGTGCATTTTCTTCCTTGACTTTTAACCCCGCCTTTCTTGAATCTGGTAAGGACTTCTCTGAGTCTCTTGTAATTGAGTGTCATTTTCAGCAGAGATTAACACATCATCAAAGTAAGGCACTACCCTGGCAGTCCTTGAGCATCCTTTCCATAAGGCTTTGGAAGATGCCTGGTGCCACACTTACTCCAAACTGTAACCTTTACATTTGAAGGCACCTCTATGAGTCACAATGGTTTGGGTTTCTGCAGTGGCATCATCAACTGTTGTTGTTGATATGCCTGGGCCAGATCCAATTTGGCAAAGACTGCCCCTGCCAAGTGAATGTAATAAATGATGCACCACTGGAACTGGATATGCTGCGCTTCTGTTGAAGTGCATGGTTCAATCCCCTTATAGTCTCCACAGATTCTTTACTGACCCATCAGTCTTGACTGGTGTGACTATATGGTACCTCCCATCTGGAGTGGTCATCCTTGAGCTATTAGTTTATCTAATTGTATCAATTTTTCCTTTAAGGCAAATGGACCCTTCTGGCTTTAAACGATTAGTACCCTTGGGATCTAGGTTGAAAGTGATAGGGGTCCCCATATATCTTGCCCAATCCATCGCTGAAGACCTTGGAAACTTTCAGACTTCAAGGCCTCCTCCCATTCAGTGTTGCTCACGTGATTATGCCAGTCACCGATGCCTAATGGATTGAACCACTCAAGTCCCAGCAAGCTTGGCATCCTTGTCCACGATGGTCAGGGGCAAACGCTTAGTGGCCTTTGAACTTCAATGCTGAATTCTCTTGTTCCAACTACTGGAATCTTGTCTCCTGGTAGTCTTTAAGAGTCAGTGCTTGCTTCTGGAAATGTTTCTTCTTGAATGTTTGGGAGTAGTCTGTGAATAGTGCCCCATGACACCATAGATAAATATGAGCCTGAGTCCACTTCCATTTGTCAAGGCCTTCAATTAGTACCTTCACATGTACTTTTCTGCTTTTAAGGGTGAAGAATGACCAATGGTGACTGTTTGATGAGTTTCATTCTTCCCATTTGCTTCTGTGTTGTGCCCCATTTTCTCACTGAAGTTGTTAGGCTTGAATTCTTGTCAGGAAACTTTCTTCTGTGGGGTGGAGTTCTGGATGATTTGCAGACTCTTGCTAGGTGACCTTTTTTTCACAACGGAGGCAGATGGTATCAAGAAACTTGCATTCAGTGGGTGGTTTCCACAACCTCCTCCTCTGCAAAAAGTCTTGCCTCTTTCTTCCCAGGTCTTTCTTTTTTTCTCTTTCTGAGTCTATAAATTCCTTCCTCCACCTCACTACAGTCTGACTCAGAATCTATTTGCTCACAAATGAGTTGTTGTGGACTTTTCCACATCAGGATGGCTTGAGGCCTTGTTAATTTTTTTCATGGCTGCTGCTGAGGACTTGGTGGCTTCTGCTGAGGAGGCCTCTTCTATGGCTTCCTTCAACGGATCTTAGGTTTTAAAAATAATTTGCTCTGAAGCACCTTGTCTTTGAGGCCTAGAACAATCGACATCACGATGGCCTCTCTTCCAAGTTGTTAAACTCGAGATGCACCCCAATGTCTTTAAACTTCCACGAAGTCGTTAACATTTTCGCTTCCCTTGATCCCGATGGTAAAACTCGCTGTTCTTAATGAGGCACGATACTTGTGGGTAATGGGCTTTTAAAAGTTCTAAATCAGGCCATTCCATTACCTTCATGTCTGCAGCTCCTGCCAATGCCTTCGCATCTTGAAAACTGCTGGACAGTGCGTAAGAAAGACCGCCTCTTCCGCTTTCGAAATGTCGGCAGATCGCTTCCTCCAAATACATTTGAAATGATCTGCGCATATGAGTCTCAGTCTTCTGCTGCCACGGATCGAACAGGGCTGGGGGGTGTTCAGTGCAGCCATCTCTCTCAGCTTGTTTTCCGCCGCCTTCTCTTCAGGAAGGATCCCACCTTCGCTTCCAGTGTTAAGTTTGCATGAAGAGTCAGACGCCGAGTGCTTCAGTGAAGAGTTTATTAGTGACTACAGCTCATAACAGACCCGATTTGGCTGGGCTATGCTGCTACTTATAGCCAGCAGGCAAGAAGTTGCCAGCCAATCAGAGTGCAGGATTTTCCCGACTTTTTAAACCAATCATTTTGACATTTTACAAGAACAGTTCAAACTAAACCAATGACATTTCAAACCTGCATACATAACATTTTTTTGTTGTGTTTATGACTTTTTCCATTTTTTATCTTTGTTTTGTCAGCCAGACAGGTTTATGCTTCCTAAGATAACCATGTAAGTCTTGAAATAAATAAAAGTAAATTAAATCTGCCATAGCAGATGGGTGTTTGCCAGTTCAAGATTTATTTCAGCAAGATGTAATTAATCTAAGAACAGCAAATGAAATCATCTTGTGGTATGTTGAGCTATCTTTGTTCTAGGATGTTTCTTATTCTCTCTAGACTCTACCAAAGCTCATTATAGTGAGAGTTGTTTCCATTGCTTTCTGGGGATTAATATGTAACTTTTCTTCAACTCATAGCTCCCAGATGCTTTTAAAGACTTTCCCCGCACAGTGTTATTCTGCCGAGATTATTTTATATCTGATTCATTGCACGTTGTGCTGGTGTTGAGCCACTATCTTGGATAAAACCAGCTCAGTGAAGACTTCAACTACATTGGGTCCCTGAAGGACCTTTCAAGCTTTCCTGTCACAAATCTCTTATGTGAAGAGTTGTTCAAAATTCACAAAATGTTGGATTGATCATTTTACCTCTGACCTATTTTTTCCTCAGCAATCTAGAACATTCTTTAAGAAACATCCATTCTCCTCCTATTTTCTTTCATTTTTAAAAAACTTTAATGGATGGGCTCAACCTCCACTAACATTTACTAAAGTACTTACGATTGTCAGAGGTAAATGAAGAATAAGAATACAGGTAACCTCGACTTATGACCACAAGTGAGCCTTGGATTTCAGTGGCTAAGCAAGAGAGTTGTTAGGTGAGTTCTGCCCCATTTTATGACCTTTCTTGACACAGTTGTTAAGTGAATCACTGCAATGGTTTAGTTGCTGGTATGGTTGTTAGTGAATCTATCTTCTGCATTGCTTGTCTACATCATAAATACAATGTCTACCTGTCAATGACTACTTCAGCTTCAACTACAACAACACACGAGCACACAACAGATACAAACTTAAGAACGCTCCAAACTCGACAGAAAATATACGACTTCAGCAACAGAGTAGTCAATGCCTGGAATGCACTACCTGACTCTGTAGTCTCTTCCTCAAACCCCAAAACTTTAACTCACACTGTCTACTGTTGACCTCACCCC